>NAJO01000049.1:0-302915 GCA_002077065.1 Cryoendolithus antarcticus | reverse complement strand
ACCCTAACCCTAACCCTAACCCTAACCCTAACCCTAACCCTAACCCTAACCCTAACCCTAACCCTAACCCTAACCCTAACCCTAACCCTAACCCTAACCCTAACCCTAACCCTAACCCTAACCCTATCGTTCCTTCGAAGACATTCCTCGATTAAAGGTTTCTTAACCTTATTCGGAATCCCGGTACGGACGGCGGTACCTCTAATAAGGTATTAGTAAAGAAAGTCTAAGACTAAATAAAGTCTTACTTAGGAGGGCCCGGCATTTTCGAGAGTATAGGAAGCCTAAAGGAGTAGAGGGAGGAAGCTATACTATATAGAAGAGCTTACCTATCTAGATCTAGATAGTTTAGATAGCCTAGAGCGCTTATTATTACCGGTTTTAGTATATATCTAGTCCTATCGATATACTAAGTTCTTAATATCTAATATTATAGAGCTAAGCCTAAGCTACTCTCCGATCTACTATTTATCTCTTAAAACCTAATACTCGTAGAGATATTCCTATTTAGAGGTATCTACTTTTAGATAATTTAGATAGATAAGGTTATTATCTAGGGTTCTCTCAATATTCTAGCTATAGACTTAGTTCTTTCGATTTTAGAGTTTCCTAGGTCTTGGTTATTCTAGGGATAAGATCCGAGATTTATAGCTACTCTCTAGGATTTAATATCTCTCTATAAACTTTAAGTAAATAGAATATATAGTCTAGGGTAAGTCGGTCTCTAGTACTATAGTCTAGGTTTATACGTTATACTATATATCTCTAAATACGCTCTATATCGATATAAAGAACTAGTCTATATATCCTACTAATTCTCTAGGGTAAGGATTAACCTTAATTTAGTATAAGGGTACTAAGGTCTTTACGCCTACTATATACTCTTTCCTAAAGTTTATTACTCTATAACTAAGTCTAATATCTAATCCTAGTCTATTAGAGTCTATTATTAAGATAGCTAGGCTATATCTATAGTATTCCTCTTAATAAAGCCTATAGTAGTATAGTTTATACTAAAACGGGCGGTCTAGTTCTAGCGCTATAGCTAAGTAGTATATATAATATTAAGTAGTATATTTATATAGCCTTTTCTACGTATACTATCCTATAATTTATCCGAGAATAATATCTCTACCCTAGGCGTAGGTATATCTCTTTAAAGTTTTCTATAGTATCTTATATAATACCTTAAGTATAGTAGGTAACCCCTTACTATTATATAGTAAATATACTATCTTATATCTATAGAATCGATCTACGTACTCGGATTCTAGTTACCTAGTCTATATATCTAGAACTAGTTCTAGATTCTACTCTCTCCTCTAAACTTCTACCTTACGTAACTCCTCGAGTATATTAGGTAACCCTCTACTACTATATAGTAAATATACTATTTAATATCTATAGAATCGATCTACGTACTCGGATTTTAGTTACCTAGTCGCTATTCTAACAACCCCGTCTCGAATATAACCTCTAGAAATTATATCTTTAAATATTATTATCTCCTCGAGTTTTAGTAGGAACCCTATAGGGTTTTATGCTAAATAGACTATAATCGACCCTAGAAACCTTTCTACGGACTCGGATTCTAAAGACCCCGTCTATAACCTAGCGACCTTAAGAATTTTCGAAAAAGTCGTGGTTTTTAAAAAATTTCGACGTGGTTTTAGTAAAAACCACATTTTTTATACTATTAGGCGAAGTCTTACCTACTAGCCTTAGGCTTAGCGATACCTTAAAGTCGGCTTTACCTAAAACCGGGGATAACCCTATAGCGATAGTAAATACGTACGACTAGCTATCGATAAACGGACGATAGGGGGTTATAGGAAATTAGTAATAATATCGTAGCTATATAGGAATAGCGTATTAAAGTACGGTATTATGAACGAACGTAGGTAAGCGAAGATAGGTACCTCGAGCATACTAAGCCGTAAACTTTATATAAGGATTTAAGCAAAGACGGGCGTATTCGCTCGTAGATTAGTTATAAGGATAGATAGGAAAGTAGGTAATAAGTAGGATAAGGCTAGGTCCTATATATATAGTAGGGTTAGAGTATATAGAGCTATATAGTAAGTATATAGAGTTAGGGCTTAGGTAGTAGTAGGGTTAGGTATAGGGATTTATACTAGGGTTACGCTAATTAGTTACTAGAGGATCTACGGCTCGAGTTCGCTTAGCCTACGCCTAGTAACTCGAAAATATATCTCTCTTAGATTACTCGCTCTCTTAAATTATCTACGAAATATATAGGGAGTCTTATACGACGTCCGAGAGAGCGAGCGATAAGAGTAGGCGAGGCGAGAGCGAGCGGCGAGAGGGCACGTAGCGAGAGGGTACGTAGCGAGAGGACGAGCGACGACAAGAGCACGAGAGACGAGACGGCGAGCGACGAGATAGCGAACGACGTACGCGAGCGACATACGCGACACTAAGCGGCGTCCTCGTGTCGAAGCGATAACAATAAGTAGCGGCGATGATAGAACGTATTTCAGAGCTATAGATTTAGAGTGCACCCTTTGTCGCGACTGTTCTACGAGTGCGACTAGTACAGGTCGTACCCGCCCGTAATCCTTCTGCTCCCGTTCACCGACGCAGGCGCTACATAGCCCTCCTCAAGCGCGACACTCCCCTTCTCGTCAAACCGCGCGCCCTGATTCGTGACATTCACACCCTCCCCGATCACCCGTCGCGACTCCTGCACTTCCTTCCAGCTCAGTCCGTACTCATCCCTCGCGATCCAAACGACTGCTCCATCGGTGCGAAGCGCAGGGTGCATGTAAGCTTCCTCGCGCTCAGATTGGGTGAACGTGCGCACAGGACGGGCGAGATGCGGCGACAGGACATGCTTGCTGAGCACCGCAGCGGAGGCGTACGTCGAAGGGAAGAAGAACTCCTTGACCTTGCCTGCGATGCCAGACTGCTTTGGTGGAGGTGCAGCTGATTGCGGGACCTGGAACACAGTCGTGTCGGAGGACTCGGAACCGGTTGCTGGTCGCTGTACGTCAAGATTGCGACCGTGTCGTGGGGTGTCGCCCTTCTCGAGCTCGCCATCGCCGTGCTTATTGCGAGTCTCTTCGGCAAGTAGATCACCTGGCAGTGACACGACGAGCTTGCCCATTGCCTTGCGGAATTGCATGTGGTAAAGGATAGTAGCGACGAACAGAATGATCTCTAGGATCAATGGACCAAGGCTGAGGCGGTTATCGCCGACTCCGATCGCGAAGAGGCCAATGAGACAAAACTCGGAGAGGTAGATGCCGACCGTGAGTTGTTGCAAGGCTCGCGCGTAAGCTTCGCCTCGGGTGTCGACAGTGGTGCCGAGCGTGTATATGACATTGTAGCGGAAGGCGAGATATAGGAGGGTGAACCCGACAGTGGCGAAGCCGAGCACAAGTGGCGCGATGCATGAGTATGCGAGTGCTGTGATACGTCAGTGAGTGTGCCTGCGCCGGGAGAGCCGTGTCATGCGTACCTATAACTCCGAGATTGGTGTACTTGGGGTAGAAGACTGCCCACTTGATACCATCAAGCAATCCGGATCGATTGTACTTCTTCCGTGGTGTCTTATCCAGCACCTTACCTAGTATCATGCAGAACAACAGTGGCATGATGTTTAAGATCTGCATCGCCGCAGTAGCGAGACCGAACAGAATAAAGTAGCAAATGTAGAACGTCGATGCCTTCGGCAAGTTCTTTGCCAACAACTGTGGTGCTCCAAGCGGGTCCTGAATGACTTGAGAGACGACTGCGGATGCGCCGGACGTAAACGTCGTGATGAGGAAGACTTGTATCACTTCGAAGGCAAAGTACCAACTCTGCACTCGCATCTGCACTGCCTTCTGCGTGGGCTCAAATGTGTTGGCGATGGCTGTTCCGATGATTGGTACCAGCTTCATCAAGATCGCAAGCAGCAGTACAGGGAGCAAGCCTGTGACGACACCCATAATCTGTTGAGGAATACTGTTGATGAAGCTGAGCCACGGCAGCGTGTCCGTGAGGTAGTTGACGTTGGTTAGGACACCGACGAATGCGACGGGGATGGTCCAGAATAGACAGAGGAAGGCCATGAAGGCGGTGCCGAGCGCAGTCTTGAGCTTGACATTCCACCAGGGCAGTGTAACGTTGTCCCAGTTGACCATGTCCGGCGTCATACCAATCTCTTTCGCCGTGAAGTGTAGCGGTTGTTGGTGTATGACTTGCTGGAAGGCGATTTGGGCGGCAGCCACAGTCTCGAACTCGACAAAGATTGCTGATTCTTTGGCTCCGCTCTGACGGAACTCGTGCTGATCTCGGGAGATGGTGGTCGCAAGATCATGCAACTCTCGACGTGCCCAGTCAATAGTGTCCACCTTCTTACCGATGAGAGGCTTGAGACGGTGGGTAGGTCGCTTCATGGCCCGAATATCGTCTTCAGTAGGACCATCAGTGCCTTCGTTCTTGTTCTTGTTCTGCTTCTTAGCATGCTGTTTGAGTGAGCCAGCGATGAGCTTCGTTTCTGCTTTCTCGAGCTTCTGGATGGCGTCGATTTGATCATCGACCTTGTCAGCCAGATCTTCCGGGTCATGTGTGAGCCATACAGTGTTGACATTGCGCATCATCTCACGGATGTGCTTTTCGTTGCGATAGTACTCGGGCACATCCACGAATAGCACAGTCCTGGACGAGATTCGGCTGACGCTGTACGGTGACAAGAGATAAGCTTGGCGGAGGTTGACGAAGAGTATAGTCTCACGAGAGATCAAGAACATAGCGAAGCCCAGGAACACCCAGGACATGATGGCGAAGGCAAAGTAGCGTCCCACGCCATTGACGTTGCTGAAGGAGAGTATGTCGATGCCGGTCTCCCCTCCGCCGCCCGTCGCTGCGATGGGAAACAGTACGGGCCAGGTGATTAGGCATCCAATGAAGGACATGACGGCGAGCATCTTGAAGAAGCGCAGCCAGAGGTAATTGTCGAGCGACGAATGAGCAAGTACGTGCTCATCTTGAATTGAGGTGTATGATGAGATCCATCCGAACAACGAGCTTGCTGGTTTTGGTGAGAGTTGGCTCTTGTCGAGAGTAGACAGGTACGTCCGTGGCACGTAGACTCGATCATAGCGACGCCGGAGGAATAAAAAGGCCAGAAAAGCAACGGATGCACCGACAAATATCGGTGCGAGAGTCGAGATCAAGGCTGAGAGGGACGAGCCTTGCGCGTTCCTGTTGCTGCCAGTCTGCTGAGACATCTGGGCGACCTCCTTCGAGTGATATTTCTGTGCTTCTCCGGAGATCTGACTCGTTAACACAGCTCCGATTACCTTGCCCCGAGAAGTGAGATCCTACACTGCCGTGTTGTGAGAGTCCAGATGGTGAGGTCAGGGCCTCAGAACGTCTGCTGTCTCTCACAGGCGCAAGGTCGTAAATCCGCTGTACTCTCAAAGCAGCATAGGAATATTCGGACTGTTAGAGAAGTAAAGGCAGATGCGGCGAGGGGACTGCGCTGCAATGCTTGACTGAGATGAGACTGATACTCCTCTGCCATGTTTGGCGGTGCTGGAACATATGAGAGTGGCATCGCACGCATTACGTAGCAGGGCAGCATTGCCGTGAGAGTTTGAGCTTCACGTACAGCAATCTTGTGTTGAGCGTGTCACTGCTGCAGCCAAGCATCTCGACGGCACATAACTGGTATCGGCTACCTGGAAGGACGACGTGGCGAGAGCATTGGTGATCAATGCGACGGCATTGAAGCACTGTGGTCGCTGTCGGATCGATCATTGCAGCGATCGTGTGTGAGCAAGAACATTTTCTTCGATCTCCCTGTGTCGAAATGACATTTCTGGGGTACATGCAGAGTCCAAGCTTGATGACGCACGTGTCCAAATAAGAGTAAGGTTACAGTTTTGCAGGGTTCGTCTCCGCCGGTATTTGTCCGCTCCATCCAATTGAAGTCGACGGCAGTGAGCTGTGCAGTCATAACATGAGTGAGCATCGCACGCGATCAGTGACAACGACAACATTGACGAAGTGACATAACACACGTCACTCGCTGCGAGATAGAACCATACACGAGTCGTGCTGTGCGACTGGGCACCTTCAATTGGGTTGGAGGTGTCGAGGTGTCGAGGCTACAGGCTCGCGGGCTACAGCCACCAGGTCGCAAAGCCAGGCTTCTCTTGTGCTGAGGTACGGAGCACCATGGGCTCCTCAGTGCGGCTCGAGGACATTGCAAACAAAATCTTACCCGATGAAGCTTACTTCCACCGCCAAAGCGTTGCCGACCTCCTCGGGCGACAGAATATCAACTTCCCCGGCGCACAACCAGTCTCATTCGCGCGATCGCACTTCCTCGAGTTGCAACGGACAGACTACTACCTGTGCGAAAAGACGGATGGCATACGATGTCTGATGTATCTGGCGCAGCATGTAGAAGCTGGTCGGCCGCCGCTCGAGCTACAGTTCCTCATTGATCGCAAGAATGACTACTGGCATGTCAAAGGTGGAATGATGCACATGCCGCTGCAGGGAGAACTGGGCAGGTTTCATATCGGCACCATACTGGACGGCGAGCTGGTACGTCAGACATATTCGGACGGCTCATCAAAGCTGATGTACCTTATCTTCGATTGCCTGTGCATGGACGGGAAGAGCATTATGGACCGCACACTCGATATTCGCATCGGAAAGTGCGAAGCCTTCATATACACACCTTGGAAGGAGCTGAAGAAGGCGTATCCGGAAGACGTCGCACAGCAGCCCTTTCATCTCGAGCTAAAGAAGATGCAGCTGCCGTATGCCATTGACTTCATGTTCGGCGAGGTTTTGCCCAAGCTGCCGCACGGCAACGATGGGCTGATCTTCACGTGCAAGACCACGCCGTACATACCTGGCACAGATCAGCATATCCTGAAGTGGAAGCCACCTCATGAGAACACCATCGACTTCCGCCTGCAGATCGTTGGCTTTCCTATGACTGAGGATGCCGACGGGGAGTACGAAGACTGGGATGCAAAGCCAGAGATCGAGCTGCTAGTCAATTATGGCGACAATGACTACAAGAGATACGCAGACCTCTACGTGACTGATAAGGAGTGGGAAGCGATGAAAGTGCAGAACGAGATGTTCGATCATAGAATCGTCGAATGCTGGCTAGATGCAGATCTGAAGAAGTGGCGACCGAAGCTCGACAACGGCGTGCCACGCTTCCGTGACGACAAGACGGACGCCAATCACATCAGCACCGTCAAAAGTGTCATGGAAAGTATCGAAGACGGTGTCACTGAGCAAGACCTGATCCAGCAGCAAGGCAAGATCCGCGAGGCTTGGAAGCTTCGTGAGGCCGAGGGGAAGAAAGCGCGGGATCTCGAGAGACAGAAGATGCAGCACGCTCACGAGTGGAAGGAGAGGCAGCGGGCTGAGGCACAGCGGCAACAAGCTGCGGCTGCTGCGGCGACGGCGGCAGCGGATGAGGACGATGGTCCTCAGTATACCGACTGAATACCATGCGTGATTTGAAACTTAGCGAGGCGTCCGTGAGGGAGGATACCCAGCCGTGTGGCAAAAAAGATAGAGATAGTACGATTATTCACGTTTGCCGTTTGCGGCAATCACTCGTCTGGCACGCATAGCTGATAAGTGTTCTCGCGAGGGTATTGCTCGTGCGTTCGTAGACATGGCTATGTCCTCGATACCTCGAGAGCCGTATGCATATGTCGTGAGAGAGGCGTTTACTTATAGGACAAAGGCTTGGCATGAGAAGCGACGGCCGAGGTAGAGGATGCGGATGGACCTTGCCACGCACAGCACAACGCAAACAACAGTAAGCGGACGTCGCACTTACGGCCGAGTGATATCCAAGGTAGGGAACGAATGAAGCAGCGCATCTCTTCTTCTTGCTTTCGCCCTGACAGCGCCTTTGTATCAAAGAAGGAGTAATGGTGATTGAGCTGAATCATAAGCACACCGCTCCAGACAGCTCGAGTGATTAATACAAAACCGAATCTGCGAGCGTCACAGCTATGCCAGCAACACGCGACCAGGTGCTCAGCTCAGTCTGGCGCGATGGTATCTTCAAAGACAAGGTCCTCTTCTGCACCGGCGGCGCAGGCACAATCTGCTCAGTTCAAGTACGCGCCTTCGTGATCCTAGGCGGCAATGCATGCATTCTAGGCCGGAATGTCGAGAAGACTGAGCGGATGGCCAAAGATATTGCTTCATCGCGCCCAGGATCCAAAGTCCTTGGTCTAGGCGCTGTGGATGTCCGCGATGCAGAAGCTCTAGCAAAGGCAGCAGAGCGCTGTGCGAAGGAACTGGGGTCCATCGACTTCGCCATCGCTGGGGCAGCGGGCAACTTCCTAGCACCAATCTCACAGCTCAGCGCGAATGCGTTCAAGACTGTTATGGACATCGATGCTCTTGGATCTTACAACACTGCTAAAGCTACGCTGCCCTACCTCGTGGAGAGTGCGAAGAAGCACAGAAATACTGGCAAAGCTCAACCCACTGGCACCGGCGGACGGATCATCTTCGTCTCAGCAACATTCCACTACACTGGCAAGCCTCTGCAAGCTCACGTTGCAGCTGCAAAGGCCGCAGTAGATCAGATCGCACACTCTATCTCACTTGAGTTCGGCCCGCTCGGAGTGACCAGCAACGTCATTACACCCGGTCCGATCGCCGGAACGGAAGGAATGGAGCGACTGTCGAAGCAGGATGATGCCACGTTGAAGCGAAGCAAGGCAAGCGTACCACTCGGACGATGGGGAGAAGTGAAGGAGATCGCGGATGCGACGATCTACCTATTCTCCGAGGCTGGAAGCTACGTGAATGGGCATGCGCTTGTTGCCGATGGTGGGCAGTGGAGGGTTGGTGGTGCGGATATGGGTGGGTTCCAGTATCCTGACTTTTTGCTTGGGGGTGAGATTGTTAGTGGGGTTGCGAAGGGTGCGAAGAAGACGAAGCTGTAGGATATTGTAATCAATGATGCGATCCCATATCTCGGCAGCCCGTAGGCATGATTCGATGCCAACGGCTCGTCTCAGACCACTGGCAGAGCGAAAGCGGACAACACACTTGCTTTCACTATGGCCCGACTGAGTTTCCATGGGTCAGCAGATCATTGGAGAAGAAACCAGAGAAGCGTCAGAGAGTATATGCAAAGGCACCTGCAATCGTGCGATGGAGAGGAGCTTATGCCCAATCCTCCTACCGTGCGACCCGCGTACATTCATTCGTCATAGTGTAGATTCCTCACCGCTACCATCGGCTGAATTTAATCATGCTCCATCACCCCAGATCCCGACAACACCCATCACAAAGCCTACGCCACTCACAGCTCCCCTCACCATTTCCACCCATTGCTGTTCCCGTGCCCTCCGCTCGACTTGCTCACCATTGACGTCCTCACTTTCAAGCTCAGCGATCAGAGCTGTGGGTCGCATGAACTTGTAGCCCCCGCTCACTGCTGCCGTCAAGCCCGTCCATAGCAGATACGGGTGACGGACTCGTGAGGGACTGAGCGCGTATGCGAGGCCAAGTGAGATGGTCGAGATGGCGGCTAGCGTCCGGATGTGCAGTGTCGCAAGTCGTGTTGATTGCGCGAGAGTGTATGCTGCGGGTCTCGCGCTGGGTAGGGTGAGGAGTGATGGGAGGGACTGGGTGGAGAGGGTGTATGATACGCCCTGGCAGAGCTGTCAGCTGCTTGAAGGTGATGCTACTGAGAATACATCGACGCTCACAGTCAGCAAGCCCAAGCTGATCGTCCCCACGAACTTACACGTCGTCACGAAGAGTGCCATGTTGATCGTGTGATATGTTAACGACAATGACAGTATCACGGACAGCTCAGGTACCTTACATCTCCAGCCATGTCGTAGCCGCGGTGATGGTCATGCAGCTGTGACTAAGCAGAGTATCGACATCATCAATTATTTGGAGATGAGGAACACCGCACCGCAACCTAATCGCACCCATTGACCATGTCGACCTCCAACGCCACCTCGACGGTAGTGCGCAGTCTCCGCCATCAGCTCTTCCGCCAACACCGCCAGCCTCGCCCTTCCGTCAGAGCAATCCATGCATCGCAGTCGAGATCAGCAGCACCGGATCTCCCAGTATTCAAAGCGCCAAAGCCCATCACGCCGCCACCTCCAGGACCTTCCTCGACACAGAGCAAGCTTATCGCGTCCCTCCGCGATAGCCCAGCGCTTCGAAGCACGACAGAGCCTTATGTAGCGTATGGCGCCACCGAAGATCTGTTCAAAGTCTGCGCTTCGACCTGCAATTACACTGTCGAGAGTCATCCGGCACCAAAGAACGACAAAGGCGAAGATGTCGGTCAAGGCACGGGCTGGTGGTTCGAGACTCGGGCAGCAGGCGGGCTCGAACTTCCAGTAACCTTCAACATCTGGGCGCAAGTAATGTTCCTGCACATGTACATCATCACAACAAGATTACGCGCATTTCCGAAGGAGCACGTCCGCATCTGGGAACAGAATCTACTCGATCATTTCTTCTACGCAGCCGAGGATCGGATGGCGATGTATCATGGCATGGCGGCGAAAGGGGTGCGGAATAAGTACCTCAAGGACTTTTGGCAGCAGTGGCGAGGAACACTGCTGAGCTACGATGAGGGCTTGGTCAAGGGAGATGCTGTTCTAGCGGCGGCCGTCTGGCGAAACATCTGGCAAGCGAGCGAAGATGCAGATATCGTCGATATCAGCGCTGTGGTGGCATATCTGCGTCAAGAGATCGCGAGAATGGGACGTGTGACGGACGCGCAAGTGACAGCCGCTGCGGTATCGTTCGGGTCACCTGCAGAGGTCGTGGAGCCCTTTGGCGATACGCGCAGTCCGTGGATGGCTAAGGCGTTCACAGAAGGGGATCTGGCACCGCTGCGAGAGGAAGCGAAAGCGTGAGCGATGACGAGCGATCGAGACTGTACGATATGTAATAACACTGTGCATACGAGAGCTGGGTGTCAGATCACTTCATTGGATCTAAGCCCCGAAACATACTGAGTCTCGAGATTTGAGCCTTGCCAAAGTACGCGAGGCTGCTGAGAAAGCAAGTCAATGTCAAGCAGAGCGGGAACAAGATCCCTTAACCATGCTGCGAGTCCCCAGGAGAGACTATGTGCGTTACCCGCCCGATACGCCTTGGTGGCGTCGAGGCGTCAATACCCGTAGACATGACCGCGGCATCATTGACCCTCCTGCGTCCATCATGCTTATCCTTTGTCAAGTCGAGTAAGTACAAGTCCAGATATCATATTTCTTTGTCTCATACCTGCATAACACTCGAGGAGTCGGGACCATGGCTCACGATTCTACCGTGCGCTACCTTGGCGAGTAGGTCCATCATAGTGACCGCCTCACCGGCACATAGAGCAGCTACAAGGTGCGACCACTCGTTTCAATCTATGTCGACAAACGTTGGCTTGCGGCTTTCCGTGCAACGCAGTGAACAGGACCGCGATTTCGTAAACGAATGGCCAAATCACGGCTTTGTCTAGCATCGGCACTGTCTCTCGGTCAAGTCGTCTCCTCCACTACGCTCTTTGTCCGAATCCGGCGTGACATTATTTCAGTCTTGCGTAACATGGCATGCACGTCCCAGGGTCACAGTATCATGTGCGCGCATCGTCCGCCATGGCTACGCAAGACCCGAAGAAGTTCTACGCTACGTGGCCCGGTTCCACGGCGCAGCGCGTCATCCCCAGGGTGAGGCGAATAGACAAGCACGAATGCAAGGTCTCAGAATTCTCGGAAGCAATGAGAAATAAGACGCACAGAATACCATGTGTCCGCTACGCTGGTCCCCGCAATGTTGCAGAAGCAGTATGGACCGCTGACACAGACATCTGCGAGCACTGCAGCACAGCCATAAGCTCACAAGCCCAGTCCAGGAGATGCTACGACGCCTGGAAGCGTGCGGTCACGGTCAACGACCGAGCAGGTCTGGAGATCAGAGGTTCCAATGGTGTAATGGGCTACGGCGTCTGGACTGGGCCTACCACCACGCTCGTGGCCAACCAGTGCGTGGGCGAGTATCTTGGACAACTAAGATCGGAGAGAAACAGCAGAGGCTTGGCCTACAACTACCCTCTGAAGCGCGGGAAGGCGATTATCGAAGGCTCAAGAGCAGCCAACTGGACTCGGTTCATAAACTCGAGCTGTACGCCCAACTTGTATGTCCGGAGCGGCACGGTTGGCAAACGTAACGTGATCACTATAAGGACACGGGGCGTGGTCCAACCTAATACTGAGCTGACCTCGGCGTATGGGACAAAGTACTTTCGTGATCAGCGTATCCAGTGCCAGTGTGGAACGCCAGCTGCGCCGCATCCCGCCATAGATGTACCATGATCGAGATCATCGGGCCCCAATCTGAAGTTAGCAATCTGCTCACAAGTAGCCTCGCGTGTTCAGAGCTCCAGTCCAATACAATGCAAAGCTGTGTTTCTTGTTCGAAGGGGTAGCTAGACCTGATACTCCTGCCAAAGCACTGCATCGCCGAGCTTCAGGCATTCCACGATCGAAGCTATTCAGTAGTCAAGACAGAGATCCTGGCAACACAGTTGTCATCTGAAGCCAGCTGATCACGACCACAGAAGAGTTCATTCCGCATCCAAAGTCGGTCTGCGTTGCTATAGAATGGTGCCAATGACTGCTGAGTCATCCTCGTCCCGCCCCCGACTCGCCGCGCGGCAGGACCAACAACCTCGAGCACGTGGGCAGTCGGCAGAAGCTTGAATCTCCATCGCAGTTGCGCCGACAAAGATGTGACTAGACTATGTTGGTATGAAGGCTGTTGCCTGAGACTGATTCTCCGAGGTGAAGTAATTTATTTAACGAAGTCTTCATGAAAATTCCTGCATCTCAGACCTTCCGTGTTTCCATGTACACTCTATGATCTCATCTCACAGGCACGCTGCAGCAGTTCGATCATGTCGGGCTCACAGCGCAGCAGCAGAGACGACAAGCGAAGACATGATGAGCGCCGTGGCTTGCTCATAGACCGGATATCAAATGCATGGCAACATGAGAAATCAGGCTACGATGCAGACGAGCATGAAGAACTGGGATGCTGTGACTTGGAGAACGAGAATTCGGTGCCGAACATCCTTATCTCATCGAGGGGCAGGAGGATGATAGTATATGCTCTGCTATTTGTCGCTGCGCTTGTATATGCCTGGCGCTGGCATGTTCAGCCTAGTTTGGTCGAAGACTACGAACTCGTAGAAGGCTTCAGGCTGCGGCAAAATGGGACATACAGTATAGCAAAAGGTGGTCAGTGGAAACATGGTGGTGCCAAAATTCAGTTCCTCCCCACGCAATTACTTCCAGGTGGTGAGGGCGATGCGCATGGGAAGAGGCGGCTGGTGTTCGTCGGCGATATTCATGGCTGCCGAAAAGAGCTCTTGTCGCTACTGGAAGCCGTGCACTTCGACGCCACCAATGACCACCTCATCGCGACCGGAGATGTCATCTCGAAAGGACCCGATAGCGCTGGAGTATTGGATGAGCTCATTCGTCTCCACGCCACAAGTGTACGAGGCAATCACGAAGATCGTATTCTCGCCTCAGCCAAATCCTCCGACGTTGCAAGCGAAGACGACGCAGTCAATGTCCTACGCAGTAACAAGGCCAAGGAAGACCGCAAACTGATCAAGCACTTCAAGAAGCGTCATTTTGCGTATCTGGAGCGCATGCCACTCATCTTGCGGATCCCAGCACTTCCACTCGCCCTCAGACCCTCGGCCAAGAAAGACTCTCCCCTGGCTGAGGAGATCCTGGTCGTTCACGCCGGCTTAGTCCCAGACGTGCCACTGGAGAAGCAGGATCCCTACTTCGTCATGAACATGCGCAGTCTGACAGGCAAGTCACACACTCCTTCCTCGGAACACGCGACTGGAAAGAAGAGGAAGGGCGAACGGTTCAGGCCGTGGATAGACATATGGAATTGGTATGCGGAGCACCTGTTTAAGGGCAAGTCGCTGAGTGGTCTGGACGCGGATGGCGGTATGCACGGCGCAGACAAGGCATGGCTGCAGAATACGAAGACGAGCTTGGAAAGCATCATGAGTACAGTGACAGGTCGCAAGCACCACGAGCACTCGCCAAAACCTCAAGTGGTGGTGTATGGGCATGACAGCAAAGTCGGACTGAGTCTGAAGAGATGGACGAAAGGGCTAGACTCCGGCTGCGTCTCGGGCGGCCACCTTACAGCCATGGTGCTGGATGCGAGAGGCCGCACAGAGATCGTGAGCGCTAAGTGCGAAGAGTACTGGTGAGCGGAGTCTTCTTGAACCTATATTGGGAGGCTGTGGGTCAGCCTGGCGTTGGACATACAGGCGAGATACCCACTATACATACGGGATGCATGGTACATATGTACATACGAATATATGAGATCAACGCAACTTGCACCTGAACGTCGGATGCTCCGTTGTGTATGCCGACTCCACCCTTTTCGCAGATTTTGAGAACCTGGTGATAATCGACTTAGGTTGGCACGCGGATGACAGAAGAAGCGAACCACTCAGTGATTCACTACGTTCGACAATGCTAATATTCGCAGCACCACAACAGTGGATTGGTAGGCACCCTGTCGGAGAGAATACCGTCCCTCCGGACGCTCTCCTAGGAAGCACTGACAGGTCTCCCACATTGCACTGCAGTGCATACGAGCAGTGCCAATGGTCAGCCTGTCGAGTGGTCCGCTTCTCTTGTCACTCGCGTGGTTGGTCACCATGGATCAGACCGAAGTTCGTAGTAGATTCTGTTACTCCAGGGGCTTGTCCTACAGGCACAGCTCATGTAAGTGCCGCTGTGATATGCTTGGCAGCTGGCTTGGTGCCTATGTGTGGACGCGGATCAGACATTCAACAGTGAAGGAGAGGCAACCTGCTTCCAGCTGCACGCTTCGATCTTTTGAGAAGAACAAGCTAGGTGAGAATGGCATTACTTGATACTTGGTAGAGAGAAATTGTACATGTCTATATCTACATCTATGCGAAGATCGGGATGTTGATGCCGTACTGTGAAGAAAAGTCAGCAAGCTTACAAGCCTCGGAAATATCGGCAAGATACTCACGTTCACGGGGTTGTTGAACCGCATGTTCTGGTCCAGCGCGCTGATCTTCTTGAGCTCATCCTCCGACAGATCGAAGCTGCACACATCCAGGTTCTGCGCCAGACGGTTCTGGTTGTTGCTCTTGGGGATGACGGCAATACCGCGCTGTGTGGACCAGCGGAGCAGGACCTGCGCAGGAGTCTTGCTGTGCTTCTCGCTGATGGTCTTGATCACCTCGTGATCAAAGAGGAGCGGGGTATCCTTTGCCTTCTGCATGTTGAGCTCGACGAACGACGCTGGGCCGAACGAGGAGTAGGCGGTGACTGCAACGTCGTGCTCCTTGCAGATGCCGACGAGACCCTCCTGGGTGAGGTATGGGTGGTGCTCGATTTGCAGGGTTTGCGGGACCTGCTTGGCGTAGCGGAAAAGGTCGAGCATGAGTGCGCCGTTGTAGTTGGAGATACCCAAGCTCTTGATCAGACCCAGCTCGTACAGCTCCTCCATCGCTGAGTAGGTCTCCGCGAGCGAAGTCTTGCTGAACGCAAGCTTGTCGTCCTCGTAGAAGAATCCGGGCGGGTAGCGGGTCTTGGGATCGACGTACTTGAGCGCGATGGGGAAGTGGATGATGTAGAGATCGAAGTAGTCCACACCCCAGTCTGCGAGCTGCTTCTTGCAGATCGGTGCAACTTGCTCCTTGTCGTGGAAGGAGTTCCACAGCTTGGAGACAATGAAGAGATCCTCGCGCTTCACTAGACCCTCGTCAATGGCGCGCTTGACACCCTGACCGGACTCGGTCTCGTTGCCGTAATCGCAGGCGCCATCGAAGAGGCGGTAGCCGGACTTGATGGCGTTGTAGACGGTGTCGGCGCAGGTGGCGTTGTCGACTTTCCTATGGGTATGTCAGTCATTGCTTGAGATCGTCCATTTTCGCTCTTCCAAAGCCTAGTGCCTCTTGTGCAACAAAAGTTGCGCCGCGATATGAAGAGCCTTAGGTGCAGAGGTATCCAGAGTGCTACTGTACGAACGACAGGATTGACAATCCAGCACTGGCCCTCGCTGGCTTCCTCGAGCTTAGACTCTCCACGCAGTGTGGCAGCCAGCAGCACTAGAGGACTCTAGAGTTCTGGAGAAGGATCATCAAATCTCGACTTACCATAGACCAAAGCCCACAATCGGCATCTCACGGCCATTGTTCAGCTTGACAGTAGGTGCGACCATATTTGCGGTGGCGTAAGTTCTTTGTGATCTCAAGGGTGCGAGTCTGAGCTGATTTTGGATCTGTCGAGTACGTCTAAGAGGAGCAGATGCGCGTGTGAAAAGTGAAGCGTTTCTGGTAGAAAATAAATATTAGCCACTCTGCGGCTCTTATATACGTCCCACGTAGCCTGTCAGGGCCTGCATACCTCAACAGCGTTTGGCCTACCACAGAAGACATTGCTCGGCATGTGACAAGGACAGGCAGACCAAGAGCGAGCAAATGACCGACTGCAGAGTCTTCACCTGATACAGCATCATTCTGCCGGCAGCGGCTCGAGCAGTGCATTTAATCACCAGCAAACTGCCCCGACTTCACCCATACTCCATCGCCCTGCCACATGGCCCGCAATCGCCAACCGGTGCGCGCGCACTGCCAATGGTTACGAAGGATCTGGAGAGCCCCTCCTGCCCGATGTGGGGTCCTATGGCGTAGCGCCTGAATGCGCGTGGTGGGGCAGATGGCTAAATTGATAGCATCTGGCGGGATGTGTGTTTCGTGTTGCGAGTCGGTGGTGACGACTATCGGAGCTGATTCCTCCGGCCTGCTTTGAGGCGATTGAGATCGGTTCACCTCGGATACGATGGAGGAGCAGAGTCGGGGATCCGGGTACTGAGATTACGCGCCACGACAATTGCTGTCTGTCCCTCGCTTTCTCCAGATCGACAAGTGGCGCAAGGTACGATCTGTCTCCTGCCAGATGCGATAAGAGAGTTTGACTTGGCTTTGGGATGGAAGGGCACCAAGGGCACGTGGTGTGAGTGGTGGAACTTCTACTTCTTCCACGCACCAAGCTACGAATAGAAAGTACACGCGCAGCTTTGCCAAGCCGAGTCTTTCGTCTACCGTCTACAACGTGCCATGCTCTCTCTACTTCATACATAACGGCTGCGCGAAAATGCAATGTAGATGATTGCGAACTACCTGACGCACGCAGCACCTCGAACTCGTGTACTCGGACCTGCAGTAGTGCATGTCTGCAGGTCTATAAGCCCGCAGGCGGGCGAGGAGTGTACTTCATAGATGTGCCGCGTTGCTGTGCAGCGCATATATTACATGCACTCATTGCATGCCACAAATCTTCACCGCTGGCAGAGCGTGACTTTCATCGGAAGGGCTACCGCCTACGCACGCCTACTGCCCGCTCATCCGAGCACTGTCTTCGCAATGGTAGGATCCCCTCCCTTCTACAAGTCCGAGGATCCATGTGCTACTACCGAAACGTCGCGAATGCAACCGTCGCTCTAGCTGCACAGTTGAGCGACAGGTAGTCCCAAGCAATCTTCGAATAAGGAGTTTATGGCATTGAAAGCTCCAGATCTGTCCGACAGACGGGGTGATGTTGCAAGGCGCTCGATCATGCACGTGCTGTAATATACCTGCATGGTCATGAGAGAATAACAAATACCTGCTACGGTGGAGCGGGGACAGATTGAGTGATCCAGGCTGACCCCGACGTGGAAGTGCAATGTTTTCATATTAGAGGCCGGGTGTAAGCCGCTGCCGTGGCCAGCTAGAAATGTGGAAGAAAGTTGTTCCACTCAACAGTCATGTACACACCCATCGGCTGTGCTCGCAAGCTGGTGAAGGCTTCAACGATGATATAGAGCCTGGCGGTTGTATACAAGACCGATGCTAGTGCGAACACTGCGGTTTGTGCAGATGCTGGCACAGCACTCCGCAGGTCGTTGGGCACATTGGCATCGATACCGTACAGGGCTTTGGCGATCTTTTTGAACCCGAAAGTGATGACTGCCAGTGCGAACAGATAGACCACGACCATACCAACGATGACGCAACCCGATATGCGCCAAAGTAGCAGCTCGACGTCGGTGGGGAAGTGGAAATTCCAGCCAATGACGTGAATCCCAGTGTATCCTAGGCCAATGAACGCTCCGACAGCTAGCTCGAGTGCACTAAGACCTCGTGGTGGTGTGGCCTTTCTGTTTGGAAACGTCTCGACGGGGCGCTTGTCAGTAGTCCTCGGCAAGAAAGGGTAGCCGAAGCCGTCCCAAAAGAGCGACAGCAGACTAAGCCCCTGCGGGGGGTTGATGAAGTCGAGTGGTGTGAGGTCGTACAGGGTGGCTTCTTTAGACCCGGTTTGTGCGAGGATCTCAGCCATGGAAGTAGTAGCATTAATGATCTCCACTGTCTCAGCATCTAAGGGTTTGTTGGACCAGAAGAAGAAAGTTGGTATGGTACAGAAAACGTAAGCGATGGTTCCGAGTTCTAGTGACGAAATTGGCAATCGCTGGGCTGCGCGGCCAAGGCAAGAGATTCCGAACCAGACGATCTGAATCACCGTCAAAAGGCGGGCAAACCCATCAGCTTTGTTCTTGTCGCGGATCTGCTCCTCGGAGATGTTTGGCCAGTGTATGTAACCCTTCTCGGCGAGCCACAAGATTTGGACAGCATCTATGGGGATGTCTTTGAAGCGTGGGCCCACGGACGCATTCGTAGGTGGCTCTCGCAGCATGAAACCGCCCATGTCGGCAAAGAAGGCATGCCTGACTGACCATATGCAATCTTGCTGGACAAATCGAGACTTCCTGAAGTCTGCCACGGACTGACGTGCAGATGACCACTGCTCAGCAGCGAGCGCAGTCACAACCTCGGGGAACACAATGGTAAAAACGACCCAAATGCATTTGTGGCCGAGATTCTTCCAGTAGCCCTTCCCTCGGCGCGGTATGTTGAGGCATAGGACCGACCACGAGCACAGTACGATTGTGATGGTGCAAGACCATAGCACGTCCAATGTCCCGCGTCCATCTGGAGAGCTGATCCAACCATGCGCTACGTCAGGCGCTGGCATGTGTGCTGGCTGTGCGCTTCTCGACAAGGCACCTAGTGTTCCACGGCGACTTTACGAGCCGTTGTGCAGACGGCTGCAGCAATAGACTGCTAGAGAGAGTAACGAGCCATGCTCGCAGCCGCATAGCATCCCAAGAACCTGCACGGCGAGCCGCCATCTTTATATCAGCGTCGCGCCAGAGTGAATGGTTACTTCCTTGGTGCTACAAACGATGTGCGTTTGTGGATCGCAAACGCCACGTGTGACGCATCATGCAGTGCATACATCTGGCATGGCGTTAAGCCGTCCACCTGCACTATAGCGGCTTCGGCGCCATCTCAGTAGTGAGCATTGTCTCTCAAGTGGCTTGTGTGCATCTGTGCCGTGGTACCGCGAAATACGTTCAAGGCCTCATCTAGCGTCTTAGTAGTCTGTGATCGCAGAGATCGGCCACATCGTGAGGGTACATTTTCCGCCGTGTATCGTGCGCTTGGGACGTGGCCTCTCGCATCGACCGCTGACCCAGGATCGATGCCAGTTTCGTTGCTCTAATCGTTATCCAGCAAGCAGAAGTGATCACTGCCCATGAGAAGCAAACGTGTGTCTCAAAGAACGAAGGAGACCACCCCACGGACCTCAAGTGTGAGAACCCGATTGCCCCTCACAATACCTTCTAATAATTGGCCCAGACCATTGACGCATCTAACAAGCATGCGAGTGACAAAGGAAGCAGCTCTCTCTCATCCATCCCGTTACGCTATATGATGCGAAGATATATAGGGCCATGATAGTCCATTACTATGTATGCTACTCGAGAAAATGTTGCGTCCTAAGGGGACTCTCCACGACCGCATCACCGGCGACTCGTTCTCGCAGTGTAGTATGCACTAGCAGTATCAGTCGTGCGCACTTCTCGAGGAGGACTATGATACTAAGACTATATGCATTGCTTCTTCTACTACGAAATGTTGGGGCTGACGGTCGACCATTCTAGTCGTGTTAAATGCGCTTCAAGCATTCCTGAAGAGCGCCACCGTACTGATGAAGCCATTGGCATTGTCGGCATAGTACGCAACTTCCTTCCCATCGATGGTGATTTGATAGTGCGTTCCTACGGTGTTCAGATTGTACAGCGAGATGCCCGAGTTCCTGCCCTCGAGGCTGAAGATGTGGTTCTGACACGTCTCGCCGGCTCCTTGGTTCGAGCATGCAGTGCTGTAATTGTTGAAGAAGCTGTACAGGCCGACACCGTAAAAGAGCAGGTTCGAGCTATCGATGATGCGCAAGCCCCAGCCTTCGGAAGCAGGAATGACATAGCCGTCGGCAGTGATCGTAGCGACGGTGAATTGCGGGTCGTTCAACGAAGCGACGTAGGGGAAGGGAATTGGCGCTGGCGGATTTGGTTGGTAATACGCGGTCTCGATCTGCATTTGCCCGCCAAAGACGTTCGATGCTTTGACAAACTGATATTCGTATAGAACGTTATGCTCGACTGCAGTGCCAACGAGCCAGACAGGACCGCTGGACTCGACGAGCATGCCACGTCCCGTGTAGACGGTTATCTGCGTTAGGGCTGGATCCTCGACGTCGTGGTCTGCTGTCCAGAGCCAGACGTTCTCGAGATACAGGCCGCTCGATTGCTTGGTCACGTGAAAGTGCATGAAGGCGGCTATGCAGTTCTGGTTGAGGTTTGCGGAGGTCACATTGACTGTTGGAGTCTTGGGGCATTCTGCAAGGCCAAGATTTGAGCCAGCGAAGCCTCCAATCCTGGAGTGGACATCCCATATACCGGACGGGGAGGACGATGAAGCCCGCAGGTTGTACTCGAAGAGTACCGCGCCTCGTTGTTGGCCTTGTGTAGAAACAATCATATCACTCCACTCGATACTGCCAGATTCCCCGTTCTTGCCAATCTGAACAACAGGTTGTGGTTTGTTGACGTTGTTGAAGAAGCTGCCGCTGCTGAGAATGACCGAGTATGACTCTCCGACGATCTTGGATCCAGATGGAACGTAGATCGTTGATGTAACCAGATAGTCGCCATGGTCGACGTACAGCACTTTGCTCTGCGCTCGAGCGGCGTAGATCGCGCGCTGCAGGGCTGCGGTGTCATCTGTGTGACCATTACCTGTGGCACCGGAAGTACGAGCGCTCACGAAGCTGGAAACCGGGTAGGTTTGGTACTGAGGCTTTGATCGAGTGTAGTACCGGTTGCCCGCTAACAGATTGGCTGGTCTATTGTTTGGAACAATGGGGCCTTCGAAGTTGACCGGGCCATTGGGCGTGTAAGAGTGGCCTTCACCCCATCCAGTGATTGTCGTCTGCCCAGTCGTACCTGACAAAGCCGTTGTTGCCCCAGGTCCTTGAATGGCGATGGGTACATTGTTAAGAGCGACGTTCTCGACAATCAAGCTACCTGCAGTGAGCGGCTGAGAAGTGGCGTCATGAGCAGTGATGATGCCAATGGGTGTGTTAGTGATGGAGCTGTCAAAGAAAGTCATCGAACCAACGCTCTGCGCAGTGGGGCCGCCAGCAGCCATGTTCAGGCCGACTGAGCAGTTATTGATGCTGATGCCGTAGTAAGTCATGCCCCAGTCCCAGATCTGATTGATCGCAGTGACAGCGTTGTAGAACGTCAGATTGCGGACGGTGAACTGCTGATTGCCAAAGGTGATGGCATTAAGCCCGCCGTAGAACGTCAAGTCATTCATAAAGCCGCCGGAGCCTTCCTCAATGAAGAAGCCCTGGTGCTGAGTTCCACCTTCCTGAGACATGTTGAAGACGATGTTCTGGAGACTGGTAGCTTGCGCTGTCGGCCAGTGTATACCTGTGATACCAGTCAGCTTCTTGCAGTCTCTCGAGCCCGTGTCCGTTTCCAGATCAATTGTCTGTGACGAAGGCCCCGGAGAGCCTCTACTCAAGAAGGCAGAAGACAGCATTTACGTACCTGTGATCGCGCTCGAAGCCGGTACCAGTGTCATGTCGATAACAAAGTTTCTGATCTGTCGCCAAAAAGTATTGGTTGACTGCTTTCTAGTAAGCAATGCCGCTCCGCTTAGTCTGTGACACCACTGAAGCAACATACTCCCCAGCCCAAGCCATGGGCGCCGTATTGATTTCCATCTATGACACCCAAGCCGCCGGTGAACGTCGCGAAGGCTCGAATAACAGGCAGGCAGTTCGGGTTGCCAATGATCTGAGTGTAGTAGTAGTCGATGATACTAGCGTTGACCATCTGAGAGGAGTCAGCATCGATCAGCTCGATGGTGGCTCGACGCAATGCTCACGTAAGTGCCGCTAGGGAAGTAGACGACCGCAGGCGACGTGGTTGTGGTTCCTGGACCGCATGTCTGAGGACCGCAACGCCCTCCGCTCGAGATGGCGTTATTGATCGCCGCAGTATCGTCAGTCACACCATCGCCCTGGGCACCAAAGTCCTTGACATTCCGGAAGACCTGGTACGTCGATGGCGAAGGATTGAAGGCGGCGACACCTTGGTGCTTGATGTTCTCCATCCAGAATGCACACTTGTCGACCGGCGGTTTCGGCACTGGCTTCGTTGGCCTCGGCGATGGATGCTGCCAGTACGTCGGCGAGGGTCCCGGATACTTAGTGTACTTATTGTACTTGTCGAGCATGGAGTGGACATAGCGGTCAATTTCTGGGATATCAACATGGCCATGCTGAGCTACCACACCAGTGGCGAGCGCGAAGCTCGTGAGAATCGCAATAGCAGACCGCATCTTGACACCTGAACCAAGACTATGGGCTAGAGGGTGTGATCAAATGCATGAGAACGCGAACACAAGATCATATACTTTCCAGCCGTGTCAGCCGTTGGCGGCCAACCTCGATTCAATATTACAAGTGCTCCCTCGGCCTGCGGACATGCACTGGTATCTGCATGGCCGCTTTAGTGGTCATGGAGTAACAGCGCGCATCCCAAGCGCCAGGTACGGTTGCATTTGCGCGCAACTAGTGACATGATCAACGTTCTAGCCTGGAAGGGACCTTGCTGAATGCAGAAGTTCGTGCGGGTGAGACAGATGGTGGTTGGTCTGGATGAAGTCGCGTGGCAGACTTCTCCGCAAAGTGGCTTCGTGCCTTCCCGCCTTTTCTCCACCCGGTTGCGGGGTGAACCTAGTCAGATGACAGTTCAGGGGATAACTGGCGTCTTCACAATCCATCTCTAGATGACATGCCGCTCAGAGCGAACGACCGAAGGCACTAATCTCGTACAGCACGAGGGTCGCCACCAAAGCTCTCCCGATGGTCTGAAGAATCTTGCGCTATCTTTGTCTGCATTACGAGTGTCTGTCACATCGACTCGGCCGACGTGAAAGCACATCAAAAGGACGGTGATCTCGACGGTATATCAAATACGTGTTGGTCGCTCCAATAGAGTCCACAGGCGCCCTGGTCATGAGGTGCTGCTACGGCGAGTGTATTCAGACTACAGAAGCATAGGTACTTCCACTCAACGGGTGGAGTGCTATGTCGACCATTGCTGCACGCGGCTTTGCTAGTGGCACTCAGCAACCGCAACGAGCGAGGAAGTCGTCGCAGTCACTACTGTGGGGATGAAGACTAGCCAATGCTGCTAGCGTGGGAGCTAGCAATGTATCGACTTGGTCAAGATCGCTGTAGTGAGCTCGTTCCATTGGGCGAACCTCCGTGAAGGCGAACCTGTCCTGGCATCTCACCAACGGACGCCGAGTCAGCCTCCTTCAGCGACGTTCGAGAAACTTTGGACGATGAGCGCGGCAATGTAGTCCGCGCCACAACGATGTGTGTGCTGCCATGGTATTGTCGAGCGCGACTACATATCATCGCCGTGGCCGGCCACGAAAGTAACCCTACAACGGCCTTTGTTCGAGAGCGTATGAAAGTCCACACTCCAGGTTCTTACAATCGATGATGTTCAGCAATGGTGCTCGAGAGGGGCGGAAATTCATGTTGCGTGAGTGTAGGAGAGCATCCTAACGGCAAGCCAAACCATTTCAAAGACGTAATAACTAGTTCTCTGCATATTTTCACTAGATGGACAATTCCCTAGACGGACAATTCCCAATACGTCTGGTGTACTTGCTCCCGGCGACGATCATGACTGGCCTCGCGTTCGCAAGCTGTCTGGCAGCAGAACGAGAAAGTCAAGTCGCTCAGGCATGACCGCGGAAAACAAAACTGCAAAAAAACATTTTCTCCCTCGGGTGGGCTTGAACCACCAACCTCCTGATTACGGCTTGAAGTCGAGCTCCTAACAGTCAAACGCGCTAGCCAATTGCGCCACGAGGGATGTTGGATATGGAGTGCGGGGTAACATAAATTATATTCACTGTGTTGGGGAGGTCCGCCTGCCAAAACACGCACGAGTGAAAGATAGAATGCTCTAGCACGTTCGCAGTCACACTCCTAGGTTTTGCTACTGTGGAATCCAGCAAGGCAGTGCCACAAGACCAACGCCGCCTAACGTTGCTGTCGCTGGACTGCCCCAACCAGGATGCTCACAGTAGCGAGATTGGAGCGACGAGACCTTGAGACGGGGTGCGACACGCAAGTCAGACTCTAATAGCTCTCGTTACTGTTCAAGGTAGTGAGCAGGAAGCAAGTCTTTGAAGTCACTCTGGCAGAAGCGGTGCTTGCATAGTGACCATTGGCAAAGTGAGAGTGTACTGTTGTCAGTACTTCATTTCATTTTGCCAGCTCCGTATGGAGGGCTTTCATATCACTATCATGGGCTCCTAGAGCAGTGTGCTCACGAACTTGACACTCAGTGTAGTGCCTAGTAGTTGTCGGAGCTTCCCTGACCGAAACCAGCCTGCTCACGCTTCTCGCGGCCCTGGTCGGCAATCTTCTCGTTCTTGAGCATACCGCCGGCCTTCTCCATCAGCTTGCCCATGGTCGAGTCGTTCTTCTTGTCTTTGCTATCGTGGTCGGAGCTCTTGTTTCCGTAACCCGCTCCCGAAGTTGCGCCTGAGCCGAAATCGCTAGAGTCAGCGCCAGAGTAAGCGCCAGTCTGGCCGCTGGAGCCGAAGCGAGTGTCGCTCGAGTCAATGTCACCGGAACCGCCAGTCTTGTTGCCGTAACTAAGAGCGGTCAGTATAGCTCTCCTTGGTTGCTCTGTCCCCCGAAAATACTAACCCGGCTCCGCTTGTAGTACCTGAGCCCACACCTGTGCCACCGCTGTAGGAGTCGGTGTTGCTGGAGGTACCGAAGCGAGTGTTCGAATCGCTGTCGTTACCGAAGCCGGAGCTTGTCTTATTACCGTAACCGGCCATGGTCAGCAATATTCTTATACAAAGATGGATTATAGAGCAGTCAAGAGTAGGCGTCACAAGATGGTAGAAGAAGGCAGACAAGCTTCAAAGAGAGCACTTACATTGTCAGATCCCAGACCTCCAGTGCGGCCCGAGGAGCTCAAGTCATTGTCGCGCCCGCTGCCAAGGCCAGACGATCCGCCGTAGCTGTCACTGGTGTCGCGGCCGGTGTTAGACGAGCCGAAATTGTCACTGGTGTCACGACCACTGCCGAGTCCTGAGGTACCCGATGATCCGTAGGAGTCGGTGTTACCACGACCAGAGGAGCCATAGCTGTCATTGTTGTCGCGACCGCTTCCAAGACCCGAGGTGCCGGACGAGCCATAAGAATCTGTGTTATCGCGGCCACTGCCAAGACCGCTGGTACCTGACGATCCGTAGTTGTCACTGGTATCACGCCCAGAAGACCCGTAAGAATCGTTGTTGTCACGGCCGCTGCTCAGGCCTGAGGATCCGTAGCTACTGTCGTTGTTGCCACTCCCGGACAGGCCTCCAGCACCTGAGCTGCCATACGAGTTGTCGTTGTCACGACCGGAGCCGGTGAGACGCTCCGCACCATCACGAACGCGATCGCCCGTCTGCAGACTGATAAGCCATTGCTTGGCTCACCAATGAGAGTGGTATGAGGACGTACGCTGGAGCTGTTGTTGTCGCCGAAGGTATCGTTTCCTCCTTGGCGGCCGGAGGAACCTACATGTACATGATAAGCTGCTGCGCGGCCAATAGTAGCTGGGTATGGTGAGTGAGCTACCGTAAGAATCGTTGTTGTCGTTGTAAGACATGATGATAGGTGTTGATGTAGGTGTGGAAGTGAGTTTTGCTTCGTTGAAGAATGTATGAAGTGGATATCGAAAAGGGCAGGGAGGAAGAATGGCGAGCTTAAGAAAGTGGGAGCAGTGCGTTTGCTGTCGGCCAGGTTTCAGGCCACGCTACACGATCATGGGCAATGGCGTCACTTTACCTACCAGCGCTTGCTCCAGCTTACGACAGCCAGTCTAGGGCATATCAAGTTGCTAGCCTACCGCCACGTGCGCATCGGGTTCCAGCGATGTCGTGGCGAAGGAGCATCTCAGCTGAAGATCACATGCGTAGCTACTATGCGTAGAGTTCTGGACTCGCCTGATCTGCCCTGCTTCTGCCTTCGACCTAGCCTGGAACCCACATGAGCTTGACTGCGGACGCGCGAAAGCGGGCATAGCCTGTAGTAGTGCGAGCGGGGTGTGGTAGCTTTGTACCTCGACCGGATCCTGGCACATCAGAGCAATCTGAGCGGCGGTGAGCATCGACTGTACGTCTGAGCAGTGTCGTGGAGCACGTAGGCTGATCACGAGGACTCCGTGTAGCGATCTGCAGCGCCAGCGATTGCACACTCAGGAAAACTGGGAAATTGATCGTTACGTGTAGTTGAGCTACCCCGCTGACGCAATTCCTGCAAGTCGACAATGCCAAGGCATAACGGTGCCTGCCAAGGCGTATAGGGCAGCAGATATAGAAGTCGGACGCCTGGGGCCTTCATGGCGATAAGCAGATCGCGACTGGACTACAGCAACGAGTCTCGAATATGCATACTGTCGGCGAAGTCTGGTGTGAATCCTTCGGCTTAGGGAGAAGAGGAGCGTCTGAAAAGTGCAACCAATACACGTCGTGATTCTCGTACAGCTCGTCGTGCATGTCTGAACAACCGCAGTATTGATTGCTAAAACGGCCGCGCTCGTCTGTCACGGTGTGTGCAAGCCATGGTCATGGTTGGAGCGTACGATGCTTCGCTTGAGCATAGTCTCGTCGCTGGGTAATCGGAAATGTCGACTGTTCCTCTCGGCCTCGGTCCTACAGCGGACAAACGCAGGTCGTCCCTTGCAACCCGATCGTTAACACCGAGTGTTCACACCATATCACTCACCGCGTTCAAGTTTAGACGCATCACTTTCCTACATTGAATCAGACAACTCGGCCGAACACTGTATAGTGGCGAACACTACGATGTATGCTTCCCCTGGTTAGGAGTCTTGACGTTCGAGCGAACGCGCGTTGTGAATTCGATTGCGTGATGCCGTCCAAGCGACAGTTCATGTAGCAGTGTCCGAATGTATGATGGCTCATCCCCTGCGGCTCGCTCTGTAACTGCTTCTCTTTCGTGAATTGAATCAAAGATCGCTCACTCTGTGACTACTCCTCTTTGGTGCATTACATCAGAGATCGCTCAATCTCGAATCGATCAGTCGGAAATCGCTACGCCCTCAACCACCATCACACTAGCGCGCTTCAATCTTGATGTCGAAGCTCTCATGGCACATCATAGGCTGAAGAATGGCCCGGGTCATGTATCATAGCCTAAACGCCGTGCTCGAAGGCCCACTTAGCATAGGCATGATTGCAGTCAGCGCTGAGAGACCACGACATCAAACGCGACACCATTCGCCGCTTAGCAGTCCGTTCCGAGGTCACAAAAACCGCCAGAGACGCATTCGAGATGCTCACTGCCCGTCACAGTCGTGCGTTCAATGGAAACGGCACCGCGTAGGAAGCCGTGGACATCCTCAGAATACCGTTGTTCTTCGTGTGAGCCAGGCAGCAACGTGTGACCGAACTACCCGAACCGCAAAGCAGTGGTCTCAGCCGGCATAGAGGTACTGCTGCGGAGATGGAATTTTAAGCCTCGACTTGTTCTACGCAGCGCGACGCTGCGCGATTGTGGGAGCAGAGATCGCTCTGCTTCTGTGATGATCGTGTCCTGGAAGTAGGGCTAGCTTTCACCTCGTCATCGCTCTCGAGCTCGCTATCCGCCGTGCCGTCGTCCTCCGTCGAAACTGATATCTTGGCACGAAGCAGAACCGTTCTCACGTTGGGCGTAGAGGATTGAGTATTGAGCCGGCGGTCTGCGCTGGCGTGATGCAGATATCCTGGGTTGATAGTGAGTCGTGCTGTGAGCGCGTTGTTTGGGTAACAGTAAAACCGCAGACCGTCAGTGTCCCTCTGTTTTAAATCGCTGTAGCACTCTTCGGCATCGATTGGAAGCGTGTCCTGCGCTTCGGCTCGATTGCCGATCTTGTCGTTGGCAATACGAGAGTAGTCTTCAGTATATCGATCAAGTAAGAGGAGCTGTCGCGATTCGTTGATCGTGGTCGATATTCGACAACCATCAAATCATAAAGAGGTCAGCTGCTATGTCTTGCACGAAGCCGAATGCCCGGTAGTAGCAACGCTTGTCGCTACTGCAGGTAATCTGCACTGCATGTTCGCAATCGTTATGCGGCAGATGAGCACCTTGCAGTGGCGTCAGATGGCCATCATGCCACAAATCCCTTGCGTTCGGCGGCTGGCTCGATGTTTTCGCAGCGTGGCCGCGACCAATGATCCTGAAGCAATGCTTGAACTCCACGTATCGCAGGTTCCCGTGCTCATCGCACTTGATTGCCGGCGGGCCAGCTGGAATGCGCTGGTTAATGGGGACACAGTTGCTGCCGATGTCCACTCGCTAGTTCTTCGCCGCAAAGGCATGCGTGAGGCTTGGCTTTGCCTCTCAAATCAACCAAAGCACCTGCCATAGGTCTTTATCGGTCAGCTTGAGGGTAGGTGGCGGCACATTGTCCAGCGTGAACGCTGAGTGCATGCAATTGTAGAGAGGCATTGCGCCGGTGTATAGAGCATCAGGTTTGTGGCGGTGCGCCACCTTTGGCAATGGCCGCCCTTGAGGTCTTGTATAATCGTTCGAGACGTGGAAGGCTGTGCCATCGGGCTGGTGGAAAGGCGCCGAGCGCCCTTGGGTTGACGCAGTCTGGTACATATAGTACCGGGTTGGGTCGTGACTCGTATACCATCAAGAGGTGCAAATGGTTCCTGCTGGTTTGGGTTGAAGATCGACGCCATCTCGTTTGGTGAATCGAGTCCGGCGTGAATCTCGTGTTCGAGATCGATTGTCGGAGAAGGAAATGAGGCGACACCGCGCGCAAGTCCATGGCACGATCGGTTGTGGAGGGTGAAAGAGAGCATCTGAAAGGAGGAAATGCTTTTAGTGCCTACTTCGACTTCAATCGATCCTGCAACGAGACCGGAGACAAGAGCAAGCTACAGAAGCCAGCTTGTCGTGATGTCTAGCGCTACCCTATCACCACGAAGAGGGGAGGAAGCAGACATGAACAAATCGTGCACTGCTCCCCCGCAACAGCGATGTCTGCAGCACCTCAGTGCTGTGTCGTTTCGCCGGTGAAGGAGGTCTTGGAGAAGGAATGCTTCACATGATGGCTTGTCGCAGATGAGGCGGGTCTTGCTGAGGTCTCTCACTCTACGTCGACTCAGCCTGAGGCATGTCAGTCAAGGACTGCTCAGTCAAAGACCCCTCGCTCATACGTTGCGCATTTCGAGGTCGCTCTCTCGTAGTCTGCTCGATCAGAGATCGCTCACTCGTGAGTCGCTCGCTTCAGAGCAGTATACTGCCAGCGATACAGATGATGTGCTCGACCACCGCGACAGCGACGCGTATCGTAGTCTTCTAACAAGGGCTCCAGCTCAAGCTCCGCGCCGCCCCCCTACGCCGTCTCAGCGGGCCACTGCAGCCACGCATACGCGGTCGTGTCATCCACAACAAGATCGAACGCGTCGAAGTAGTCATGAACAGCGCAGCCTACTGCCCAGTAGACTATGGTGCCGCATGTGGGTACAGCTCCAACGATTAGCAGGGCAGCTGTAGAGTCGATCCGTCTTTCGGTGAATAACACACTGAAGTGGTTCAGCAACCTGGAAAAGGGCTGAGTGACACCGTGCTTGCCGCCAGATGTTCGAATGTATGTATTCGACCATTCGCGTTGAACGCCCAAACTTGACAGTCCCCAGCAATGTATGCGTCCCGATGATGGAAAGGGTCCAAGTAGCGTTCTCCTGGGCCCTTTGCGGAAGACAGGACATTTCAAGGACCGTGCTGCTGTTGAGATACCTTGAAGCTGGTGGCACCTCAGCAGATGGGTGAATTCCGGTGCGCACCTGTACGCTGTGGCGGGACAAAGCCAGCTGAGTAGGGATTTGTAGAGATTATCTTATAAGCGGATGCGCCCATCACCTGCGAAGAAGGCGAGTGGGTGCTAAAGTCTCACTTGAACCTCCCGGGAACTCCACACGGTCACTTTCTGCGGCTCTACGAGAAAGCGAGTTCGCTCCGATGAGCTGTTGACCGTAACGCAGATCTGCGGCAAAGCCGGAACGTGGTGGAGCTGATCCTGTCGTGCGGACGGCGGTCTTCCAGTGGTTATCGAGCGTCTCTCGTGAAGCCTCCTTTTCTCTCAACGCCATTGCCAGGGGGAGGTCTAGGACTGCCTCGATTCGGTGGAGATAATCGATGGTATCGATCTCCATAGGCTGCTCGCTGGTTACGGGGCTAGCACTACGAGAGCGAGACAGGAACTTGGGCGGATAACTGGCATGGGAAATTGCCGTACACTTGGGTGATTGTTCAGGAGAGGGGAGCGCTGTCTGCGCGAAGGGCCGGTTGTTGTGCGACTGCCTCAAAATTTGATGCGTCTTAGCTGGACAGCGACGTGAGGTCGAAGCCGCATTCTCCTGCTGCGCTCTACCTGTGAGATCGCCGATTTCGTCCTGCATACGATCAGACGATACCGTATCGATCGTCATTTCTGGGGAAATGTCGCTTTCCGTCTTGTTCTCGCCAGTCGTCTCGTCTTGTTCCGCATTGGCTAGGCTGATAGATGAGCCTGTGGCGAGTAGCTCATGAGCCGTGTTGTCCCCGGCGAGCTTGGTAAGCTTGGTGCCTCCGTCAACTGGGATGCGAAAGCCCAAAATGAGGTCGTTATACTCAAGATCGATAAGCGTCACCAGGGTCGATACTTGTATGCCTTCGCGTCTCCTGGTGGCCTAGCCTCAACTTCGACAAAGCTGACTTGAAGCCGGTGCTTGAGTACGAGTAGGCTAACGACTGGAGGCCAGACAGAGAATCTCTGTCCTACTTTATTGCCCCATACCGATCATCTCAGATATGCGCAGCGAGCTTAGGAACAGCGCTCATTGTCTTGCTCGCGACGCTGAGCAAAGCAATGACCGAGTTGGTACCTATCGAAGCACTCTGTGAGGTTGGCAGAGGTAAAGGATACTACAGCGATTCTGCCATGCCCTCTCGCCAACAGCAGCGGCTAGAAGATCCTTGCCGAAGTTGACTGTGTGGGTAGAATTTGCGACTTCTCGACGGCGAGAATCTCTGCGCTGTGGGGATCCGAGTCCAGTGTTTGCCAGGCATGCAACTTTCGGACTCGTAGGCAATCGTCAGTCTTGTCTTGTCTCATCGACCGCTAGTGGGAGGAGATTTCGCATTCCGTACGCGGCCGCTAGTGGACGACGTACTCACATCTTCGAGCGCAGGTGATGTGCTTCGGTGAATAGAATGTATCCTAAGACAAACCTCCGTCAGACAGTGAGCCTTTCGATGTCTGAGAGCTGACAGTGATGTCGCATCGCGACGTACCGCCCCTGTCGTGCCACGTTCGGGTACGCTCACTGAGCTTTCTTGCCGCCGTTTGCTCTGCTCCGTGGCGCCAGAGCTCCAGTGATCGTCCCATACGCATCGTAGAGCACCCACAACGGGATCCAGACCCAGATCGTATTGAAGAAGAACAGATAGACCCATGTATACATCCACACATCCGTATTCAAATTCGGACTCCCACTCAGCCATTCCGGCGCGAAAGTCATCCAGCCTCCATACAGCTCCCCAGTAGCCAGCACGATCATCCAGAACGACGTATCCGCTCTCTTCTTCGCAAGCCCATAGCAGATCCACACAGCCATCGGCCCAGCCACGAAGACTGTCAAGAGCTCCAATGAGATCACAGTCAAGTCACTTCCACCCCATCTCTTGTCCGCACGTGCATATTCTCTCCATAGAGCACTAAAGGGCGAAGTGCCATATTCGGCTCCATAGAGTCTTGTATGGTCGCCGAGGAACGATACACCGGCTGGCAGAAACTCTGACCCCAGTGCCTTGCCTTCGAGAAGGGTGGCCGAGCTGAAGAAGCAGTTGTGCAGGTAGCTACCTTCGAGTATGAAGTGGATTAGAGCATCTGTTGCGTGCCAGACGAATAGGAACCGCGTCTTTGACGTAGAGGACGCAGGAAGGAAGCGAAGGGAGGAAAGGTAGCCCACTAGGAGGATGGCGAGGGTCGAAGCGAGTGACAGCACGGTGGTGAGGCTTATGATCTGTGGACTTTCGGCGGGCGACATTTTGGACCACGTGCACCGACAGCGGGGATGTGCACACGAGGTAGCTAACGATCTGTAGTGAAGACCCGCGAATCAAATCCGGAATGAAGAGTGAAGTGCACGATGGTGATGCGTCTGTGCTTTGCTGTTGGCGTGTGGATTAAGTGCGAGCTGAGCAGCGATTGAATGCATCAGGCTGGACAGAATGACATTGCTGAGGTTGTCGGCACTCTGGAGGCTGATCTTAAGCGACATCGTAGTCTACAAGCTAGCAGCTACCTGACCCTCCTTCTTCGACTCCTCGCTCAGCTCCTTCGCAGCTTGCTCATCCCCCTCCTCCTTCTCCTCCTCAGCGACCCAGCCCTTACACATACTCACTGCCCGCTCCCACTTCTTGAACATCTTCGCACTATCCTTTGCGCTCATCTTCGGCTGGAAGGTCGTCTGTCCAGCCGTGTTCACCTCCTTCAGTTCATCGAAAGTCTTCCACACGCCTGATGCGAAGCCTGCTGCGATCGCCGCGCCCAATGCTGTCGTTTCTCGCATCTTTGGTCGGACGATTGGGATAGAGACGAGGTCAGCTTGTGTCTGCATGCAGAGTTCTGAGTTGCTCATGCCTCCGTCGACACGGAGCTCGGACAGCTTGTGGCCGCTGTCTTTCTCCATTGCGTCGAGGATGGCTTTTGTTTGGTAGCAGACTGCTTCTAGGGTTGCTCGAGCGATGTGGCCGCGCTCAGTGTGGTGGGACAAACCGACTGTGCACTATCAGTACTTGCAAGACTTCAGACTCCGCTACTCAACTTACACATGGTCCCTTGAGCATCGTCTATCCAGTACGGTGCAAACAGCCCACTGAATGCTGTGACGAACACGAGCCCACCGTTGTCTGACACTGTCTCGGCAAGCTCGCTGATCTTGTGCGATTGACTGCTGAAGCCCAGATTGTTCATGAGGAACTTCACGCCAGACCCCGCCACTGCTATGCTGCCTTCCAGTGCGTACACTGGCTTGCCGTCGAAGTTATATGCCACGGTCGCGAGCAAGCCGTGCGTTGAGATCACGGGCTTCGTACCAACGTTGTACAGCAGGAAGCAGCCAGTACCGTAAGTGTTCTTCGCATGCCCAGGCTCGAAGCCCTTCTGTCCGACAAGCGCGGCAGACTGGTCGCCCAGGCAGCCTGTGATCGGGAATCCGCTCAACACACCTGACGTGAGCTTGCCGAATGCTTTCTCATCTGCTGATCGCACAATTTCGGGCATATGGACTTTTCGTAGATCAAACTCGTACGAGAAGAAGTCAATGGTCTTGTCGCTGTACTTTAGCGAGTGTATGTCCATGAACATGGTCCGGCTGGCGTTCGTGGGATCTGAGACGAAGACATTGTTCTTGGGGCCGCCATTCAACTTGTAGATCAGCCATGCGTCTATGGTGCCGAATGCGAGGTTGCCAGCTTCGTAGGCCTTGCGGACTTTCTCCTCATTCCGCAGAAGCCATAGCAACTTAGTCACAGAAGGGTATGTCGAGATTGGTAGGCCACAGATATCTTGGAGTTTGTCGCTGCCTTCCCGTGCCTTGAGCTCTCGGGCCAATGCAGCAGTCCTGGTGTCTGTCCAGACTATGGCGTTGTACAAAGGCTCCCCTGACTTGATGTCCCAGCACACTGTTGTCTCACGTTGGTTGGTGATGCCAACAGCTTTGATGCTCTCCTTCTTGTGCCCATCCTTCTCGAAGATCTTGAGAGCTCCCTCGATACAGTTCTCCACAGACGTGACGATCTCATTGGGATCATGCTCGTGCCATCTTCCTGTTGTCAGCTGAGAGCAAGTCCGTATGGCTTGGCCAGACGTACCCAGGGTTGGGATATATCTGGCGAAACTCCTCCTGATGCACAGCAACGGGCTCACCCTGCTTGTCGAAAATGAGGAAGCGCGAGCTCGTCGTTCCCTGGTCAATCGACCCCACGAAGACTTCCTCGGACTGTGCCATATCTGCAGACTTGGATGGCGATGAAGTATCTGAAGCTCTTGCAAATGTACCCAAAAACCGAGCAGAAAACCAAGGAGACTGAACAACGGAAAAGATGTGCGTCTGCAACAGAACGCGATGGCCCTGACCACAATTACGTCCTACGCGACAAGCTGTAGGTGCGGGCAGCTTGCCAGATGCATGTGACAGTCCACGACAGGTGGAGAAACCTCTCTGCCATGCCGAGCCATGTGATCTCCAGAGGGCTGGCATGCGAGTCGCTTGGTCGGCTTCTTCACTCCACCAGATGACTGCTTCGAGGTGATGAACTGGTGAGCCTCTTGGCTACACGCTCCACAGCAATCCTCCGACTCCACGCGGCGTGATGTCGGCGGTGCCGGCGTGAGCACACGACCAAAGGGGATGCGCGGCCGGTGTTGGTGGAGAAGAGAGGGGATTCCGCGCTCCTCAGGCAGCCTGCCAAGCAGAGATGGCGGGGCACCGGAAAGCCGAGCGGAAAGCCCCGCTTCGTGGCGTTGCGTGCCTGACGATCGGTAACGCCATCGATCGACTTCAAAGAACCTCACGAACTGGTACAGGGCATGTAGGCGTGCTCGGTTCCGCAAACCGTCCAGATCACCTCCTCAACGAAGGGCTGGCTTCATGCATCTGCTCTCGCGCCTCTGACGTCTACATTACGCTCTCTGTGGAACGCGATAGTTCGACGGTGCTTATGCCGAGAGTTTCGTACAAACCCCATGGTGGCGACGGCTGACGACCCGCTACTGGATGCGCGCGGATGCATGTCAGAACGTTGCGGGGAAGTGGAACCTTTGTCGATCCAGTTTACGCCGTGGGAATGTGGAGGACCGGGAAGTGGGATGGCTTTGTGCTGGGCGAACCGGCCACCAAGACTCGAACATTTGCGCGTTCAAGCTGGACAGAACCCGCGATTCGTGCCTGCTTCTCTCGATTGCAAAGCGCTCGAGGGGGGGATTGAACGATGGCTAGCTGCATTGATCGGTACATAGCTCCAGGTCTCGAGTGACAGCTACATGAGGGATTGCTGGGGGACTCGACTAGGCCCTCAATACTTCCTTCGAAGTACACGGCATGGCCGCGATACCCCATAAGCCGTTCGCACTACAGACTCCAAGCTTCGAGCAATGTCACGTTGCCAACCGCTACACGTGCGTAACGTCTTGGAGCATGGCTAGCTGCATTTCCAGTACTACTGCAAGCGGCGAATTGCATCCTTTGTCCAACAGAATCTCCGGCATGCTGTCCAAACTAGGCTTCGGCTTTCGAGGTACGACATTTACCGCGCCTCTGGACGTGACGAACGACAAGGCACAGTGCGGAGAGTTTGCACGCGATAAGTAGAGGGTCGTCACGATCGAGGCTAGGGCTCGTCTAGGAACGTCGCGGCTTCCCCTCAAGTGCCATCATTCGCATTGCTCGTGTTCGCGCCTAGAGTGAGAGGCTCCTCGTGCGCTTATTTCCATTGCTAATCGAGGATCCATTGCCCTGCAGTGGTGGTCTTGGACGCCGGCATGCGGGAGGACGGCTGTTACTCCACCTGTACGTCTTTCGGATAGCTTGCCCGATCACAGAGTCGGCGCTACCTCGCAATCACTCGAGCATTACTGGGCAGTTGTCAAAAGACGCTTTGGTTGCACTCGATGGTCTTGAGTAACTCTCGTGTGCACTGTTCATATCGTTCCGTACTGGATAGCGGCCTGACGACTCCACTCTGAGATCGACACTCATATTCACCATTTCGACATGGACTCAGCTCACGAGGACATGATCAAATCGGCCTCTGTGCCTACCTTACCGTCGCATATAATCACATCTCATCTTGAGCATAGACGAGCAGAGAGTGATAGCACAGAGGCTACGTCCAAGCCATCGCCGTTCGCTGAGACTGGACCAACAATCAATCGAAGCAAAACGAAAGATGTGAATGCCAAGAAGAAGGCATTGAACTCGGGGCTGCGATGGCCTCGGATACGGCGGACCTTTCGAGAGGCCTTGTCGGAGTTCATGGGCACGTTCATCCTGATCATGTTCGGTGATGGAGTCGTTGCTCAGGTTGTCTTGAGTGGTGGTAAGAACGGGGCGTACCAGTCGATTTCATGGGGATGGGTAAGCGGAGGTTTCTTGACGGACCAGGAAGATCACACTACTAACATTCAACAGGGCATTGGTGTCATGCTCGGTGTATACGCCAGCGGTATCTCAGGTGCACACATCAACCCAGCCGTCACCTTCGCAAACTGTCTGTTCCGGAAGTTTCCATGGAGGAAATTCCCCATCTATGCATCAGCACAAGTACTTGGAGTCTTCTGCGCATCTGGCGTCGTCTATGCCAACTACAAGTCAGCGATAGACGTTTATGAGGGAGGACCCAACATCCGTACAGTGCCAGGCTTCTCCGAAACTGCTAGTGCTGGCATCTTCTGCACTTACCCAGCTGCCTTCATGACGAAGACAGGACAGTTCTTTTCTGAGTTCATCGCCAGCACGCTGCTGATGTTCTGCATCTATGCCCTCAAAGACGACAACAATATCGGTGCTGGTGCCCTGACACCCTTGGGCTTGTTCTTCATCATCTTTGGCATCGGTGCGTGCTTCGGCTGGGAGACTGGCTACGCCATCAACCTCGCTCGTGACTTTGGTCCACGTCTCATGTCGTACTTCCTCGGGTACGGTCACGAAGTCTGGTCCGCGGGCAACTACTACTTCTGGGTGCCCATGATCTCGCCCTTCTTTGGCTGCGCTTTCGGTGGCTTCTTGTACGACCTGCTGCTCTTCACTGGTGAGAGCCCGATCAACACGCCGTATCTTGGCTTATACCGGTTCATCCCAGGCATGAGGCATGCGTACGATGGCATGACGTGGAGGGAAGAAGACATGAAAGAGGAGGACAGCGCTGTTTGAACGCGAAATAAAGCAGTCTTGAAACATGCATAGCTTCCTGTATATACTTACGTGCTTATGAAAAGATGATTCGCCGTTCGACCGACTTCATGACTACCTGACTTCATTATTTGATCGCAAACCTTGGGGACGAGAGGATCCGCCTGCTGCTGATGCACGAGATACTCATGTCATGCTTACACACTGCCATGATAAAAGGCAGATGCCGTCGTCGATGACTTCGGGTCATGACTTATTACAAGTTGAGAGCAAGGCAAGGCGAGCGCATTCACTTCGTCCACATAGTGTGGTCCGGTCCGCAGCCTCCCGCAGAGACCCCGTGCTTGAGTGTTGACTTTCACGTGCATCTCGCGACTCATTTCACATTACCGACCTTGCCACTACTACACCCCATTACAACCACTGACACCTTCCGCACGTACACTTCAGAACGTATCGCCTACCATGACAAGCTACGATACCGACGACATCGGCGCCGACATGCACGAGGAAGGATCGAAGAAGATCAGCTTCCGCTTCTGTCGAGAATGGTACGCACCGAATGAACCATACTGGATTACCGATACCAAGTCTAACAGTCAGTCAGCTCCAACATGCTCTACCCCAACGCAAACAACCACGACAACACCCTCATGTTCTCGTGCAAATCCTGCCAGTACAGCGAAGAAGCCCGCGCTGCGTGCGTCTACCGCAACTCGCTGCAGGAGCAGATCGCCGAGACGGCAGGAAACGTCGAGGACGTGGCGCAGGACCCTACAGTAGGTGATGACCCATATGTGATGCCCACAGACTCGTTCATGGAGGGAGGTGATGCGGATGATGATGATCCGATGCCGGAGATGTGCACGTTCTGCGGGCAGGAGATCTTGTGTCCGCTTTGTGGGCAGGCGAGTGACGGATATGTGGCGCTGGAGGTCGACGACCCGGAGCAGAAGATGGGAGGTGCGGTGGAAGAGGAGGAGCTGGTCGAGGCGGAGAAGAGGGAACGGACGATGTCGAGTGCAGGGACATGAAAGGGAGGCAAGAGGAGGACTGCACGATCATGGTATACAGCGCGTCTTTTCCGGACAGATGTGCTGACGGATCTGGTGATACAGCTCCCGCACGCCGAGGTGGAATGTAAGAGGTGTCATACAAGAGATGCGGTGTACTTTCAATCGCAGCAGCGGACTGCTGAGACGGGGATGGTGAGTGAAGACTGCCTCGAGCTGACTGCATGACTGCAGTGGCTGACATGATCTACAGGCACTGTTCTACGTGTGCGTGAACTGCCAGAACGTATGGTCTACATTGGACGCGAAGAAGTAGAACACTCGACGAATCGCACGATGGAGATTCGCATGGCAAGGCTGCAGGCAAGAAAATGCTGCCTGCGCCATTCATGCAATGTCCTCGAAAAGCAAGCTTCCCGGGATTAGCGCAGGCGCTGGAGGACTTTGAAATTGGGAGACTGGTCAATAAAAGCGCGACCGGATTGATAGATTACGAATCGACTCGAGTGGTCTGGGACTGTGCACCCAAAGGCCCGGACACCTGCATGGCGACCCGAAGAGCTCGCATTCTGCAGCGGTTGTTCTCCGTTCCCATCGAGGTGCATGGCAAGGCAAAGCAGTTCTCATCTGCATCTCGAACACGGTTGAAGATGTTTGTCAAGTCGATATGGCCTTCAAGTGGCGCGCACTGAACGCGCCATCTCTACTTCATTTCTCGCTGTCAGGTTTGTTTGCTACATTTCCATCATAATACAGCTTCGCGTCAGCCCCGTCTCACCGCTCTTCCTTTCAGCATGTTTCCCCTCCGTTTTCCCGTTTTTCTCAAGTCTCCACATGTCATTCCTTACGCACGTCGCGGTCGTCACTGACGCGATCTGTTTCTGCTTAGCCACTCTGCTCACCTCAATTCTCCTCTTGCTCATGGTCTTCTCTTCCTAACATCCATCGACCTCGTGTAGAGCAGAACTCGACCTCCCGGCCCTAGCCGATATCATACACAGGCAGTACCACAGCATGGGCGCCGACTGCTCCCTCCCCTCGCACAAATACACCCAATTCTATCTCCCGGCTGACTGCTTCCGATCCTGCTGCCCTGGTTCACCAGGCTGCGACAACCACCGCTCCCACGGCTCGAGGCGAAGCAACTACTGGTACGTTGAGCGTGGAGGTAACGGGAAGGACCGGTATCACGATCCGTTTGAATACATGGATCGAATGTTTGCGCGAGGAGGGGCGATGCAGATGATGATGCCAGGGGGGTGGCCGGGGATAGGGATGCAGTCGCCGATGAGTATGGGGATGAACATGGGGCATGGTGGGATGGCTGGGTACGCGAGCGGGTGTGGCAATGGGCCTTATGGTGGTGGCTGTGGGACGCCTGGAGGTATTATGGGACCTGGGCCGTGGCCGGGAGGCTGGAAACCGAGCAGCGAGTGGACAGGCCGAGATTACAGTCTGCTCGGCGAGATCTTGAACGAGTACAGCGCACGAGAAAAAGGCAAAGGTCGACTCCCATGGGGACCGTGGAGTGACATGATGACACCTCCCTGGTGTCCTCCTCCGTCTTGGGCTGGATCACATCCCTGGACCGATCCCTACTCTAGCAGTGGCCGCAAGCCCTGGGAACCGCCTGGCTCGGCCGAGAAAGACATAGACGCCTTGCTCGCCGCGCGGCTTCGCCAGATGTCAGCAGCCACTGATCCGCTGCTGCAGACCCAAGAATCCGCGGCAGCAAAGTCATATGCAGAGCAGATCTCGCAGCTGCACGACATGCTCTTCGGCTCCAACGCCGAGCAGAAGCAGAAACAATACCTCGAGAAATTATCGCAGAATTTCAGGCAAATGCAGTCGAATGGCATGATGAACGACCCCGGCAGCTTGCAGGCGCAGATCCAGCAGTTGCAGGCTCAATTCGCTGCCGCTTTGGGAGGGCAAAGCGGGCCCGGTGCAGGCCCTGCGGGGGGTGGACGAGATTCGCTGGAGCGAGACCTGCGGCAGATGATGGCGGAGCGGGCGGCTGCGAATGAGATGAGGCGGAGAGGCGGTAATGGGCTCAGAGGCAGTAGGAGACCACGCGGCGGGTTTGACGCGGAGGATGACGATTGGGGCGATGAGTGGGATGATGACGGCGGAGGTGGTGGAGGTGGGAGAAGAGGGAATAGAGGCGGTATGTACGTACACCTGTCTCCTTCACGCCTTACACCAATACACAAACCAGACGCTGACCATATCCGTGATCATAGGCAAGACGAATGGTAGACCTCCCCCCCGTCGCGGCCCTCCCCGACGCCCTCGCCCTAGCCCCGGGCCCAACAACAACACTGGCACCGGGGCCAACCCCTTCGGCGCCGACAATACCAGCTCCCAGAATGGCGGCGCGTTCGATCGACCCTTCCCCGCTACCCAGAATCCCAACGCAAACCCCTACCCTGCCGCCTTTGAGTCAAATCCACCTTTCCGCTCGACGATGCCGAATAATTCCGGCTATCAACAAGAGCCATTTTACCCTTCTCGTCCAGCAGGTCCCTCGCCCCCAACACCAGATCGACCGCTCACACCTGTGCCGTCAGCGGATCTACCGGATGAGATACGACGGCCGCTGAGTCCGATGCCGATGCCTATGCCGCGGCATGGTGGGCCAGGGAATATGGGCTGGGGATACAATGCACGGGTGGAGGAGGTGAGTGAGACGGCGAGGGGAATGGAGGGAAGGCTAGGGATGGCGATGAGACTGAATACGCCGCCGACGTATGTGAGTCAGGAGGACGTACACGGCGGTGGAGGTGAGAGCAGACCAGGCACGGGCGCCAGGCATGTGAGTTTCGGGGACATTGCACCGATAGGGCGGCAGGAGCCAGGAATTGGAGGGGTGAAGGAGGTGTGAGACTGCCTGTGACTGAAAGCATGGCCGAAGAGTGGGCAAATATGTCTAGTAGGTATGAGCTATCTAGAGGTATCTGCGGTAGAAATACTCTGCGCATCTCGCAAGTACCTCACCTCCCTCGTGGCTATCTGTGTCTGCAGCACCCCCACGCAAGACGCTCCGCGCAAGCCATCAGCCACTTCGTCGTGATCGTCTAGCCGGCACAGGCGCCGGAACCGTCGCAGCAACCTTGACACGCGGTGGTCGCCCTCGTCCGCGCTTGACAGGCGTGACTTCTTCGACCTTGATGCCTCTGGACCGTCTGGCTGGAGCAGGCTTAGCAGCCTCCACAACCGTCGCGCTCTTCCGTCTCCGCTTCAGCGGCGGCTGAACACTCTTCCCATTCAGACTCTCACTCCTCCGTCGATCAGTCTCCCTCAACCTCCCAACCCTCCCACCCTTCTTGACAACTTCCTCCTCGCTCTCCTCTTCGTCATCGTCCTCATCGCTATCCTCCGCGCGCGGCAGGAACCGATGAATAGTCCGATGATCCAGCACCCTCTCCTCATTATCCCACTTCCCCTCCCTCTCGCACTTCGGCCAATAAAAACCATACAATTTGCTATGCCTCTCGCAGCGCGGACACGCAATCCGCATTTCATAGCGCGTGCCGTCAGACTGTAGGAAATCCTGATCGCAGTTGCGGCAGGTGACGAAGCGGTGGAGGGGTGTAGTGAGCAGAAGGGCGGGGTTGACGTGGTCGTGCTGGACGCGTGGGGGGCCGCGCTTCGGGCGTGGGATCTCTTCGTCGGGCGGTGAGGGGAGTGTATCGGCTGGAGTGTGGTGGAGGGCATTGCGGCGGCCGGAGGGCTCGAGGCTGGGAGTCAGCGATTCAGTTGCGTGGAGCCCGCGGACGGATCTTCGTTTCGGGAGGCGGCCACGAGCTGCTGTTGCGGCGTCTGGCTCGACATCTGGCATATCGGCATCTTCGACGGGCGGAGTGTCGGTGGTGTACATATTGACCATATCGCTCAGAATACTGCCCTTCGAGAAACCTTCAGGCGGATCTGGCGAGTCGCTCAGCGAAGACGTCGACTCCACCTTGTCTTGCTCACTGGCGCGGCTGAACACGGACGAAAGCGAGCTCGTCTCAGCAGGACTCTGAAGCGTGTCTGATGTGCTATCTTCAGTGTTGCGCTTCGTCTTGAGCGTCCTAGGCTTCTTTCGAGGTCGTCCCGGGCCCCTCTTCACCGGCGCAGCATCAGGTACAGGCGATAGCGGGACTTCGAAGACATCATCTCTGTCTTTGTCGCTGAGCTTCGCGTCGTCGACATTGACAACATTCCGCAAGCTACTTTCACTTCGGACTTTCCTAAGAGCCTCAGTGCGCAGCTTCTGAATCTTCGTCGTGGACGTGGTCTTGGCCTTCGTCGGCGCTGTGGCTGGCGGAGATGGAAACGGGCTCGGCGTTGGACTGCTCAAGCCGCTGCTGTACGCTGAAGTCTTGCTGGTAGTCTGTGGTGCGGCTAACGCTTTCAACGGCTTCGTAATCCCGAAGTCCAGTTTGCCTGATGACTGCAAGCTTTCGAAGTCATGGCATATAGGTTGCTCGTCGCATGCTCCATCCAGACTTATCGATCGCGATGCTGAAGTGCGTAATCCGTGTCCGTTGCCCAGGTCCCGGCTGTTGAGAACGAAGTCATCGTTATCGTCGTCGTCTCCAACGCTCTCATCATCAGCATCTTCATCTTGCTCTTCGATCTGCCCACTTGGCTCTGCTCCGCTATGATCATAATGCGAGGGTACATCCTCTGGCTTCCAGCCCATCAGCTCCGCAGTCTCGCGATTCACAGCGTCAATCTCATCCTGCACCGTACCCAGTGCTCGGCCCATAACATCGCACAGCACACCCACGCTACGAGTGAGCCAGCTTTGTTTCCTGACAACCACGATCTCTTCAATTTCTTGCGGCTCCTGCTTAACCTTCGGCTTCCGGCCCCGTCGCGCAGGTGGTTTGGACACCTCTGCATCGGACTCATGGTCTTGAGCGCTATGTCGTTGCTCGAACCATTCCGCCATGATTTTGCGCGCATCTGCAGAGCTCAGAGGCTGACCATCTGCATCCTCCAACAAGCGATTGGCGGGTCTCCCAGCCTTGCCCTTCGGCTTCCGCCCGAAACGACCTCGCTTCCTCCTAGGGATTTGACTCGTTTCACTCTCGGCCACTGCAGGACTTCCCATACCTCTCTTCCTCTTCAGCGCGCCCGGCCGAGGAGCGTCAAAGATACTCCTCTCCCTCTTTGCAGTGCCTCTCCTCTTTGGCTTCACCTCCTCCGCCTCTTCTTCGGACTCTTCCTCACTACTGCTCTCATGCAAAACAGGTCCCTCCGGATCCCACCCGTTCCTTAGCAAGCGCTCGCACGTTGCGCAGAGACACTCGCAGTTGTCCTGCCCGAAGTAGTCTTCGCCGTAGGTTACAGTAATCTCCTCTCCAATCGCGATGCTCCTCCGAGCAACGATGTGGATCCCATGTGCTCCACTAGTCGACAGCTTAGCATTAGAGTCGCAGTCATGGTTCGCAAATCTTGCCGGTCCAAGAAATAGACTCGGTCGTTTCCTCCTCGATGAGATGACGATACTGAAATCGGTGCGCGAAGAAAGCTCCTTCTCCTCCCGCTCTGTCATCTCCACCTGAATACCCGTAAGGTACTTCACCGGCTCGCCTTGCCGTATGACCCTCCTTGCGGTGATGCATGCCTCGTGTGTGACGATGGTATAGCGATTCGTCGTGCCCACTTCGAAGGGACAGTCCGGGAGGTAGATGTTGACATACTTCCGCAAGTGGCGCTCAAAGTGCTCTTTCTCGTCCGTGGAGCGTAGGGAGGAGAAGTATCTGGCAAGACCAGGCAGGGACAGTAGTTTCCGTACGGCCGTGATCGGGTCCTTGTTGATGATCGTGTCGCGACGGAGGATCGTGGTGATGGGCTCCTCGGTTATCGATCTGGATGGATGGAAGTTCGGCTTCAGCTTGCGGATCGTGGACCAGAAGTAAACCTGTGTCGTGTGTTGTCAGTGAATGTGGCTCTCCATATCACGGAAGACTGAGCTTACGCGGTCCACCAGCGCATCAGTAATGATGTCGTCGTAGTTGGCCAATTGGGAGAGGGTCAGGCCGCCCTTCTTCTTTAGCGCCTCCTCGAGGTCATTGGCATAAGGGGCCATGGTTGCGCGTAATCTCGTGATCGTCACTCCTCACTATCGCACTGTCACGCGTCTTCTTGGCCGTATCATGTCCTCGAGTCTCCTGTAGTGAACAGAAGTCGTAAACGCATTCACTGCAAGTAGAAGTGCCAATGTTCCACAGAGTCTCTCAAAGGGCTGAAATCAGAGTGAGGCTGGCGTCCGGATGCGGCAAAGACATTCCTGGTGCATCTTCCGCACGCGAACAGTCGAGAAGCGCTGACTGGTGTAGCCAAGCGTCGCGACTGTTCGTGTAGGCGTTCTGATGCAGCAAACTTACCGCAGTATCGTTGTGAATGGCATTCAGATACCGCGTTCACCAGCCCCCCCTTGTCATCTGCATGTGCATGAGATGTTGCGCGCCGGCTTCGTCGGCATGCCGATCCGAGATGGCGCTAGTATCGAGTACCTTTGAGGCACATGTAAATGAAGACAATGATTACGACTTTTACAGTAATAACCCAGTAGGGTAGACTCGCAACATGTCGTCCTCGTCCAGCAGCGGCGAGTCTTCCGACGAGGAAGACATAACGACTACCGGCCTCGTCGCAACACGTGCCCCGCGACAAACTGCAGGTAATCTGTATCAAACGCTTCGAGCCAACCTTGACGACGAGGAGCTACAGAAGTCGCTACTGGAGGAAGACGAACTTGACGATGCAGAAGACTACGAAGGCTCAGAGCGGGATGACGACGATGCGGCTATGGACAGCTCGAGCTCCGAGGACGAGGGAAAGGGCGATGGAGACGCCGAGGACTTGGAGGGGGAAAGGGAGCTGAGGAAGGCGGAGCGAAGGGAGCAGTCGAAGAGGAAGAGGGGACAAGACGCGAAAATGAGGGTCTCTGGTATGGGAGCGGGCAGGGCTGCGAAGAGAGTGAGGATCGAGGCTGATGAACCGGGCGTAGGGGGCGTGGGAGAACAGGCAGAGGCGAAGGAGAAGAAGCGCAAGAAGAGCGAGCGCTCTAACTGGCTCCCTGAAGCCGCAGATATGCCTGTCCGGCAATCTCACCGCAGTCTGGCTGTCGCGAACCGAGAGGTCACCCACGCCAACTTGAAGGTGTCGGCGGAGAGGAGCGAGAAGCAGAGGAAGCTCATGGCCGATGCGGCAGTCAAGGTCAGGGCGAACGTAAAGATGGATTTGACTCAGGCGCAGAGATTGGAGAAGTGTAGGAGGATCGAGAGGGAGACTGCGAAGGAACTTGGCAGGTTTGAGAGGGACGAGGCGGAGAGGATGAGGCTGAGGGAGGAGACGTTGGCAGCGAAACGGCGGAGGGCGTTGGAGGGGCCTATCATTAGCGTGTGGAGTGGGAGTGGAGTCTACGAGGATGACAAGCTGAAGGTTAAGCGGATGGGTGGGAAGACGTTAGCAGAGTATGTGGTGGAGGCTAGTAGGAAGGAAGAGGAGTCTAGGAAGAAAGCAGAAGATGCGAAGAGGAAAGAGGCAGAGCGCGCCGAGGCAGCGAAGAAAGAGGCTGAACGCGTAGAGTGGCAGCAGAAAGAGATTGCAAGGCGAGAGCAGGAGATTCTTGAAACGGAGCGCGTGGAAGCCGAGGAAGCAGAGGGGACTCGGAAGGCGGGAGAGATTGCGGCTTCGGACTTGGACGATAGATCGGACGCCGGATCGAGACAAATGGCAGCTGGCGCAGACGCTGTTGTGAGTGACAGCAGTGCTGCCGAGCCGCCCAAGGTATCCTGGCTATCTGGCATCATTGACTACGCGACTACAGCAACCTCCTCGAAGAACAATAAGATCTCGTCCCCGAATCCTCAGGAGCTGGAGAAGGTGGCTGTGGTGCAATCTGCGCCTGCTCCGCATACTGAGCCTGCAGATGCTGCTACCGTAGCTTCATCAAGTCACCACGTCTACCCTGCATGGCCACTAGGCGGCACCACATCGACATTTAATGCTCAGTCCGCGGCCGCCAGCCCCATCTCTGCGCCGACTGGCGTAGTCCATCCGGTCCTCCGCGAGCAAGCCCAACGAACGCTCGTCATCCTCGAGTCCTTCCCCTCCCTCGAGACAGCGCCCGCCAAAACTACATCAAAGACATCACTCGACCCGACACCAGTCTCCGTCCTTCTGCTTCCATCATCGCATCCACCTTTCACGTCCGACGAATCGCGCTACCTCACAAAATCGGTCCGTCCGCGCACCGAAGGCGTGCCTCCAGACCCGCCGGCGAAAGCATTATGTGCTGTGACGGGTTGGAAGGCGAAGTACAGAGATCCGAAGACGGGGCTGGAGTATGCTGATATGCAGGTTTATAAGATACTGCAGAGAGTGCTGGCTGGTGGGTGTGCGTGGAGCGGTGTGCTAGGGGCGTGGGTTGGGCCTAGCTATGGGAGGATGGGAAGGCCGGCTAAGGGGGTTGTTGAGGGATTTGGCGGATGATTGAATTCGGAAACTGTATCACGAATGCGCGAAAATAGAAGAGAGCGCGTCTCCAGATGACGAGATGGCATACTCACCTTTCCCGGCGGGACTTGTACAGCATGCGTGGTATAGTAGGCGAGCTTCAGCCTCGGGAGATGAGATGTGCAAACGCGGTGCTTGTACAAATATATCCGCATTTTGTGATGCGTGATGCACGACGACAGTCAATACCATGCAGCGTGGCTCCGTTCCGACTGGGAGTTCGTAATACATCTGTTTCCCCAAGACAACGATGCGGTGAAGTGCTCACCAGACCATCGCCCAGCTCGGAGTGAAGCAGCGGTGCCAAGCCGAGGCCCCACTTCGTTGCTAGGGTGGCGTGCTGTCTCTGCTCATCTGAACTGGTCTGTAAGACCGTATATCCAACATCATCGAACGACAAGTCGCTCATATCCCCAAGTCGTGCCGTCCATTCCCCACACTCCACACACGCAGCACCAAGGTTCCCCAATTTGCGGAGAAAGCGCAATGGTGAGTCCCGCTGCTCAGGAACCTGGGGAAGCTTGCGACCACCAACGTGATCACTGACAACGATGGCACAGGCAACAGGACTCCCCGCCGGCTGGGTATGGCCCCTCGCAATAACGTAGAGAACCCGACATGTGACCACCCAGTCTTCTGACGGCAGCACCAGGAAGTTCGCCACTCAAATAGCAAGAACCTCCCATACTACTTCAACCCAGGCACCAAAGAATCGCGCTGGGAACCCCCAGAGGGCACTGACAGTGAGTCTCTCAAACACTACATGGGCCAGTACCACACGGCACAGCTCGGCCGCGACGGTACGATGGACCAACAATCCCTTGAAGGCAAGATCCGATGCGCGCACCTGCTCGTCAAGCACCGCGACTCCCGACGCGCGAGTTCCTGGCGTGAAGCGCAGATTACGAGGTCCAAGGACGAAGCGAGGGAGATCATTGAGGGGCATGAGGGGAGGATCAAGAGTGGTGAGAGTAGTCTCGGGGATTTGGCTACGACTGAGAGTGATTGCAGCTCGGCGAGGAAGCGAGGTGATCTGTGAGTTTCTCCCGACTAACTGGATTGAATGACCTCGTGTTACGATGCTTTCTCTCTGCACGATGTCGATTGGCACGTGGTGATGAGCTCGGCATCTGAATGATATGCGTAAGCGACTATACTCTGTGAGACCACGGCTGACATTCTGATACAGCGGCTTCTTTGGACATGGAGATATGCAGAAGGAGTTCGAGGAGGCTTCGTTCGCGCTGAAGCCCGGTGAGATCTCGCCGATAGTGGAGACCGCTTCTGGACTCCATATCATCGAGAGGTATGTCCCCTAACTATTTCGTTGCTGCCCTAGCGTTCGCGCTACCGACGTGTGCTCTGGTCACGAACCCATCGCACTGGGAGTTTCGGCACTTCTATGCAGATACCCGCTATTGGAGGAGCATGGTTGGCTAACAGAAGCTTTGTTCTAGGCTCGAGTGATCGTGGATTGCAGGAATAGATACAAGTACCTTGTACACGCATCTGTACCCCGACCTCACTCTTGTTCCGGGCGCACCGTGCCGGGATCGCTGGTGCACTGTCTCTTGCGACAGCAAGATCTGCGCTCGAATCTCTCATATTCGAGTTTGACCAAGCTCATTGGCAAGACAATTGTGTGTCTGACTATTGCAGATCCAAGGTATTTGATGCGCTGCAGCGTGCAGCACAGCTTCCATTGTCCCATTCTACCTTTCCCTACAAAGAACCCCTGCTTGGCATCGACTTCATTTCTGACTACGATGCGCTCGTGTAAACATGTCAAACTGTTGACTACTACACAGTCACGGCAGCCTGCAGCAGATTCTCGACCACGACCAAGGATCTGCGTTAGGCTCAGAAGCTGCACCACCTATGACAAGATATGAGGAGGCTTTCTTACCCTTAGCCACATCGCACGCATCCCCCGGGCGTCCGAGTCTCGATCTTCGGAATTGTGCGTCTCGAGCGATACCGAGTGACTGCTGCATCACGTTCGCTCCTGCCTCCCACGCATCCCGAAACAACAACAAGGCTTGGCAAAACGTCAGAGATTGTATTCACGGAAGGCGCTCCACGTGCTTGACCGTCACTTCATTACTTCGTCTGAGCCAGCGTTCTTCCCTCCTTGCTTGCATTCACCTTCGCTTTCATCTCCACCACACTCGTTTCAAATCACTCCATTGAACAAGGACGACCAACTCGACCACATTCACTCACACAAGACAACACGACATCATCTACACGATATCCATTGACACGCCCTGCGCATCTCTCAGCTTCCTACAAATCGAACCGAACACGACACCGGCTTCCGCCAACATGGCTGACAAGACCCGCCTCAACTGGATGCGCCCCCAAAACAACACCCGCAACATCTGGCTCAAGCAGCGCGTGCCAGCAAAGTCCACGAGCGATAACTTCGCCGGCGACACCTTCTCCTACGACGACAAGCACCTTGCCCCCTTCCTCATGCCCAAGGAGCTGAATGACCCAAAGCTGCTGCCCAGTAAGATTTTGCTCGCGGCGAACGATTGGGCTCAGGCTGGCGCTGCGCTGGAGACGGCGCTTGAGCGCATCGGCAAGCTTCGTGCTGAGGCTGTCACGAGAGGCTGGCCGGACAAGGCGTCGACTGCCCATTTGACGAGGGTGCATTGGTCATATCGGGGAAGCAAAGACGAGAGTACGGCTTCGCATATCCCGATCGAGGCTGAGACTCCGCCGACGGTGTTTGACGCTCAGCCGCCGCATATTGGGCCGGTGTCTCCTGGTCCTCAGCTGGCTCCTCCTGTGTTGCCGGTGCCGACCACCACTACGCAAAAGCCCACCGTGCTAGTCGCGCCGATGCCAAACATGGGCGTGGGCATGGAGTCGCCACCCTTCACGCCTCAGCTCAGCGTCGCGCCAGGCACGCCGGCCAATCCCATCGACGCAGGCAAGATTACAACGCCCGACCTGGTCAAGGTTGATAGCCAGCTCATCATGCCCGCGAATGCTGGGCCTATGTCACCACCCAGCAGCGCCTTACCCTCAGCACCTTCGAACACGCCAGTCTCCACCGCTCCAACGACCGGCGCGACCACGCCCGCTACCTCCGCCGCAGCTTCTCCTCCCGTCCTTGTCGTCGTCCCTGGCGCCTATTCCCTGTCGTCGCACTCAGCCACTACCGCCACTGCTCCATCTACCACCACTCTGCCCACCTCCCCAATCACTCCAAGTCCGACCTTTGACGAAAACGCCTGGGAAACCTACCTCCGTCAATTCCACGCCGAGCTCGAAGACCTCAACAAAAACTCCCTCAAACGCTTCAAGGGCTTCGGCATCGACCAGGACACGCTCGCTCACGAGTACTCGCATGGCGGGTACGCGAGCATCTCTCATCCTGTTCATGCCGATCATGGGAAGCTTGAGGAATTCAGGGTGAAGGGGGATGAGTGGGATGCGAAGGGTGCGCTGGGAACTTTCGTGGAGTGGAGGGAGGGAGTCAGAGGGTTGTACAAGGTATATGAGGAGAAGGTGAAAGCAGTCAAGGAGCCGGAGTTGGAGGACGTGAAGAGGGAGAGGATGGCGAGAGGGTTGGCTTTGTGAGGGAGGACTGCTATGTTTTGACGAGGAACGACGGCAGCGAGGGTTGGGGATACGTTTGCGATGGAGTTCATCTGATGGACTTGGCGGCTGTATCATGATTATGATAGCGGGTAGCGATGGCGTCTGGGCGAACATCTGGGAGTAATCCTGCATTTAGCGAGTATACCCTACGAAGATTCTGCGACTGAGCATTATGGGTCTAGCGCTGGCGCTGAACGGAACGGATGAACTGATTGACGATACCTGAAAGGACGGACTGAATGAAATGGCTTTAGGCTGCCATCGGTGCGCGGAGTGATACTAGTTCTTCTCTGATGTACTCTTTCAAGAATCATCCTCTATCCAGCGTTCATCTATCGTATATGTATTGGTACATTGGAGTGCCTCGTCACCCCTCCCGCCGCGGTGAGGTATCTGGCGGATCGGCCTTACAGTCCAGGAGCGTACTTTCTGATCACCGCCACAATACACCAAACAGATCGCGATCCTGACTGCTGATGTTATCAGGCGCATGGAAGCGCGCACGAGATGGCGCTGCAATCCCCTTTCAAGCTCCCCTCTGCTGGGCGGTGCTGCATTGGACCGCGCCCTCGCAAATCGAGACCATAATCCCGCGATGCATCCTTGCCCATCGCCGTCCGCGCTCCTCAATTGGACCACTTTCTCTCCTTATCAATCCGTCTAGTTCTCCTACACGCAATCCTCACAAATGCATCGGCGCCAAACTCAGCACCTTCCCCCATCCCCGCTCCCTCAACTCCCTACCCACAACACCACTCAACCGCGTCCCAATAGGCTCCCCAGCCTTGCTAATTAATACACAAGCATTATCCCCGAACTTCACCACACTCCCATCCTTCCGTTGCACCTGCTTCGCCGTCCTCACCACCACCGCATGCCTGATATCTCCCCGCCGGACTTTATTGGCGCTCGAGACGGTAGATTTGGACGAGGAAGCGGTCTCAGGGCCAAAGGAGCGCTGTTTCTGGACGACTATGACTATGCGGTCACCGATGGAGGCGGCGCGCTTCATTTTGAGGACTTGAATGCATTCTGCCAGCGCGGCGCCGGAGTTGTCGATGACATTTAGCATTGTCTGATGATCTCCCCGTTAGCTTGTGCGTCAGAACGAGATCATGGGGGACAGTATGTACCTTTAATTGAATCATGATGGCGATTGAAAACGGCTCACGCCGCGATAGCAAGGTGGTGATGGCTATTCTGTGCTGTCGCTCACATTCGAGGTTCGCATAAGTTGACACTAGCGCCATCTCGGGTCGGCATGCCGGAGATGCCGGTGTTTGACGGCAACGTCTACTTGTGAGGGAAAGAATTTGGGGGTACCTTGGTGTGCAACCGCTGGAGATCAGACAAGATTACCACTCTGCAGGTTCACGGATCGTAGACAAGGTACTATCGCGTACGATCTATATACCTCCACGCTACTCATTACCTCGATATGCCGCGAGAATTACCTCACCTCGATCTTCCCGACCTCGGCCTTCGCACTCTGCCACTCATGCATACTCCGTTTACTCCACTCGACGTGCGCTCTTGCAAAATTGAGCTGAAATTCAAGTCAGTGAAAGGTTCTCGGTCCAACACAACGGAAGGAAACTCACCATATACCCCTCGAGATCACCCTCCTTGTCAACCTGGAATCGCCGCAGCTCCTCCATCACCCCTTGACTAACATCCTTAACATCCCTTCGACTGACTTCAAGCGCCTCTTCAAGATGCACCAGACTTTCTTTCGTCTTCCCCAATGCATCTTGCCTTGCACGTTGAGGGTCTGCATCAGTGACACCTTGTATAGCGTACGTCAGCCGGCCGAATAGCTTGTTCGCGACACCGGAAGTAGCACGCTTGTGTCCGTTAGCTGGCGAGGGTGACGACGGCGCGGGTGGAGCGTAGTCGTTTCCTTGAGGAGCTGACGGCACTGTGGTATTAGATGGAAAGTCCGAGTCGACAGATGTATTGTCTTCTTCGCGATTGCGAGTCGCACGATCGGACTGGCTGCCGTTGGAGGGCGTTCTTCGGGGCGCGTTGTGCATGCCAGAAGAGGTCATGTACTGGTCTATTCGTTTCGCTTCCGCTTCTGAGCGCTCGAGCTGATCGAGGGAGGTGCGCTTCTTCTCGAGCTCATCGCGCGTCATCTCCTCTTGCACTCGCTTCAGTACACGATACTTGAGGACCGAGCGGACAACGCTGGCGAACTGCGCGTTCTCTCGTAAGGGCTCGGCGAAGCCAGCTGAAAGCGCAGATGACATGTCGCGAGAAGCTATGTACGTGAAGTCGCACGCTTGGCCAGTCTTCTCGATTGCATGGGCAACACTTTGGCTCTGCTCGCTAAGTGAGAAAGCATTGTAACGCGCACCAAGGTCCATCAGATCGTCGCCCAGACTGTAAAGATGTCGCAGTAATCGCTGATTGACTTTCTCCATTGAGCCTGTAAGTAGTGTCTCGAGCTCCTTAGTATTGCTCTCGAAAGAGGAGAAGTAGGGGTCCATGTCTTCCTCTCGGAGCTCTGCGCCCGCTGGTGGGAATCGTGCATACTGTATGCCGGGCGTGCTATGCGCTGCCGCAGACGGCGTGCTTGCAGAGACCGGTGGTGAGTTCGGCGTTCCGGAGGAGCTCGCAGATCCAGATCTCAGCTTCGCGCTCTGACTGGGCACGGGAAGCCACTGATGTGCATCTGTAGGATTTGCCGGATCAAGTGGTGGAGCTTTAAGAATGTTCTTCGGGACAGAAGCCGCAGGATGTGAGTGCAGCACTTCGCTCCAGCTGGCGTTCGGGTCCAGGAAGCGCCACCACACGCCGTCTTCTCGCACTTGCTTCATGCGCTTACATCGATTGAGGAACGTCCCCAGCATGCGCTGTCGCAGCTCTATGATCCCAGTGTCCTCTTTTGCCTTGGTCGGCTTTGAAGCATAGTCCGCAAATGAGTGCTTGTCGGGTATGGGCGGGATGATCAACGTTGGGTGCAGCGAAACTAGGACAGATCGCAATGATGCGAACTCAGAGTATCGTCTCCGCACCTCGACATCGCTCGTCCGGATCGTGTATGCAATGAAGCTCCCTCCGCCCTCGTGGTTCTTTGCTGCCTGAACAATCAAGATCTCTAGCTCGGGCTGCTCGTATAAGATCTGCTGTATTCGGCTATCGTAGCCACCTTTGGGAGGATCGATCTTCTGCCCCCGCGGGCGGTCATCGTTCAGCTCTTCGTCGCTCAGCTCCGCTGACTTGGTTAGGAATTGGGGATGTTGGTCGGGAGAGGAGTTGCCTGAGGGTGGGGTGGTGGGTCGCTCGTAGCCTGGGGACTTAGGGTCAGCTTGTTGATCGGAGGTGTGTCTCTACCAGGCCCAACGAACGCTCTGCTGGGCTCTGAACATCGCTCCCTTCGCTACCTCGGCGCTGGAAGGAGCCATATGGGTTGTTGTCTTCGTCGTCCCACATGTTCACCAGAGGCCCGGTGCTTTAGGGCTATCGCAAGTCCGAGTGGTCCCGGTGTTGTATGCTAAGCTCGCTATGTGTACGGAAGAGTGTCGCAAGAAGAGTCTATAGTGGTAGTGGAGCTTTAGCAAGCGCAGTGCATGGCTTCTGGCCAGTATATGCGGCTATGTGCTCCGGTAGCAGTTGCCTGCATGATGAGGTAAACGCCAAGAGGACTCACACTGTGTACGAAGTGAACCTCCAGCTCAAGATGGACCTCCAACTGATCAACACAGGTAGCATCGACGCAAAAAGGCAAATAGATCGGACAAAACGACGCCCTCGATTTACAAATAATAGACAGCCCAGGTAGTAAAAGGGCAAGTCGTTCAATCATCGGTTTCACTCTGCTTCACTTCATCTCGCTCCCATTCACTTTCGACTCCTTCATTTTGCAACATCAATCACCTATCAGACCCACATGACTACTGGGCCACGACTATCTCATGCACTGCGAAACTTATCCTCGTCCACGAAAAGATCTTGCATCGGGGCTGTTCAATCACCGCGCCTCACACCCAGTACGAAGCAGCTCACGACTCGCCACCGCATCTCCATACCAGTGAACCCCGGGACCAACAACGCGGAGCTCCACCAATACCCATCCACCAAGATGTCTACAAGCGCATCTCCCTCCTCATCGATAGACACCTCCTCCCCCTTCCTCCTCCGCTTCTTCTCCCCCACTCATTACTCCCCAGACCCCAGCAACCGCACCCTTCCCCAAATCCTGTCCTGGCCAGACTCCCGCCTCGAGTCCTCACACGACTATATCCAGCTCCTCTTCCCACTGCCAGAACACTCAGCCTTCGCCTCAGCTCCGATCGTCACGCAACAGATCGCCGAAGCATTCGCCGCGAGAGAGGAACTGAGAGGGGAGTTGCGCAGGGCGTGGGGGAGGATGATGGCGTTCTACGGTTTAAAGGTCGATGTCTCGAGTACTGGAACTACGGTCGTCACGGCGACAGAGAGAGTCCATGCGAGTCCGAGCCGGTGGCTGAGCAGATTTAACCACAACCACCTCCGCATCACGCAATCATCCGCTCGTTGCGAGTTCTAAATTGTGGCGACGAAGCGGCGGCATTCTGGAGATTTTTACTGGAAAGTGACGACGTGAAGAAAGCAGTGAGTGCGAGGAGTTTGATGTACTGGAAGCGTGCAGCCGAGCGGGGACTGCATTTACCGCCAGACGAAGACCATGACGAGGCGGAGGGAGTGAAGTGGGTGCGGGACTGGGAGAGTGGAGTAAGTGAGGTGAAGAAGGCGTGCAGCTGATCAGAGGTCTTGGAAGGAAGCCCTCGCGAACTGCAGATTGATGAACTGTGGTGGCTTCGTGACGGCTCGATGCACTGCCAATCGACTCACTTCAGTGGCCGGCTCCGGACGCGGCTGATAATCGAGGCAGATGGAAGGGCAGGGACGGAACTGGACGAGTACCAGTACACGATTATGCTTATACTAATGCGGTATCCTATGCTGACGCTACTACGCCCATGCTTGCTTTTCGCGGCTGGCATCGGTTCAGCCGTACACGTCGAAGTACTTGATGAGTGACCCTAGCATGGGGCCTTTGACAGCGTTCCGGCCTGCTCAGGTTTTCCAGTCGTTCGCTCTGCTGGTAGGTAGACCTGTGCAGAGTCGCTGCTGCGATAATGGTCGACAGAGCCTTCGTCAATTCACTCGGAAGCCGCGCCAGCCCAGCTTTCCAACCTCGCCACAACCATATCGGGCATACCGCAGCGCATTGATGTGGAAGTATAGTCCAGTAATCCACCCCCCGCGGAAACGCCAAAAAGACAGTCAACTTGGTATCTTAGTCGCACAAGGCCCCATGTTGTTTTCTAGTGCCTAAGCCGCTCCACTAATGCAATACAAAGGAAATGATATCTGCCCAGATTCGCCTGGTAGAGCGATTGAGCTGACGCTGACACGAGTGTCGAAATTGGGTATCTTCTGGCTTGCTGATGCTGAACAAGTGGTGTATTTATACTTTCGAGTCGAATGTAGGTGCTGTCTCATCGTCCATCCAGAGGTGGCCTCAGACGGTACCTCGTAAAGAGTCCCTAGCTGATGGAAGAGCGCTCATGCCGTGGTCCAGTCCAGACGCGTGCCAAGCGCGACGATCGATTTCTGCATCGTTACTCTTTCAACTCAACAGCTTCCCGTTATGCTGTCAAATTTCCTTACAACGCGACGTCCAGCACGACTGACACGTCTCTCACTTGGTCCCCAGCCAAGTCCTCCAGGAATGGCACCAAGTCCACCAACTCGTTATCGTGCGCATCACTAAACCAACTCGATATCGGCACAGCATGCTGCGGGTGGAAGATGTAGCTCGTGGGCGAGTTGTCGATGATGATCGTCTCCTCTAGTGGCCGTCCGACTTGACTCAGATCCTTCACATAGTTGCCCTGGTGGTTGTAACAACTCTCGCGGAACAGTCGGTGATGTACAGACTTTGAGATGTCAAGGATATCCAGCAGCGGGTCGCCATACTTCGAAACGGAGGCAGTAAAGACTACAACTTCGTAGATTTCACCGACGCGCTTGAGGAAGGCGTCGACGCCGGGTCGTTTTATCACGTAGACGTTGTGGTATTGGCCTTCGATTTCGACAGGGATCGTGAAGTCGGCTTGATGTAGGATCTGCGAAAATGTGTTAGCCAGGCTGGGCTACTTGACCACGATGACACCGCGAACGAACCTTGAAGCTGCTGTGCACTAGCGTCTCGTCCAGATCGAGTACCAGGCACTTCCGGCCCCTGAACTCAGGCTTGATCGCCGGTAAAAGCCATCTTTGACTCTGATCTGGTGTTGACACTTGACTCTCGTGCGTGCTAGGTGCAATCGGTGCCGGGGTGGCAGCGAAAATGTTGGAGCCGGATCCACTTGCACTATTGTCAACAGCTTGCGCATTACCTACCTGTGCTTGTCGCTCCTTCAACGGCGGTGGTGGTGGAAGATCCCTGGGGTTCGATCCGTTTGACTCTCTCCGTGCGTGTGTAGGGTCAGCATCCACAGATCCGCCAGCCACGTCGTCTTTGGAGAGCGGTAGGGAAACGCCTGCATCATTCATCTCGATGTCCTCGTCTCGGTGCTGTTGCTCAGGCGTTCGATCCGCTATGATGGCGTCTTCATCTTCCGGCTGTGATGCGGTGGGTGTGGGTGCTTGTACATTTACATGCGGGGCGGCAGCTAATCCGGCGCCTGCAAGACCGGCGACGCCGACCACGCCTGCAGCAGCACCAAGTCCTGCGTGCGAGGTGTCCAGACTAGGTGGTGATGCTGGCTGTTGCACTGAGTTGGGCACTTCGCGATTGGCAGTAGGTTCGGGAAGTGATGATTGATTGGGTACCTGACTTGTAGGTTGAGGTATGCTTGTCTGAGGTTGATGTACGGTCGTAGTGGGTATTGCTGGTGCAGGCTGACTCTGTGAGTAGTTTTGCTTCTCCGGGTCCGAAGTTGTCGTCGGAAGTGCGGCTGCTGCGACAGGTGCAGCATTCGAAGCCGGTACCTGACCAGCCTTCTCATCAATGACTTCCTTCGACGCGTCTGCGCTCGTGTTAGTAGCACTGGCATTCGGCGCTGGTGCTGAAGTCTGAGGTTGCTTTGCGCGCGAGGGCTGCGACAATGCAGGCGTCTTCGAAGGCTGTGCTGATTCGGATGAGCCCAGTTCTGTGTTGTCATCTGGTCCACTGCAACAGCTAAGGAAGGACAGAAAGCCCTTCTTCTTCGGCTTCGGCTGACTTGAGGCCTGCGCAGCAGCGAGCCCAGAAGGCTGTGCGATCTTTTCATTGGTGGCCTGTCTGTTCGACCGCTTACTACTCGTACTGGCATCTCTCCGTCGGTCGCCAAAGCTCCGCTTCACGCTACTCCTTTCTACGCCATCTACAGCATTGCTGGGTGCGCCAGTGCCTTGTGCGCCCGGAGCCGCAAGCGAGGTCTGCTCGGTGGAAGTAGGTAATACGCCACCCTGTACTCTACCCAGTGGTGACTGCGTGTCGCTTCGTCCAGGATCAAGTGAGTCTTGCGCGGATGTTTGTAGAGGTTGAAGCGATGAGGCTGGTGAGCATGTTAGCGGACGTCTTGACGCCCTATCGCTGAGCAGGTGACGTTGGCCAGCGAGTATGGCATGTTGCGACTCACCTAGACCCTGTCCTGCGCTTGGCGGCGCCGGTGTCTGGGAACTCATCGGAGAACCTCAATGCCCACGCTGGGCGGAGACAATGACACGCGCGCAGTTAGACCGGTTACATGCAGTCGGACGACAAGAGGAGGCTGGCGATGTGGCGACAGTGATGCGTGAGTGAGTGATTAGCTGGGCGCGCGACGTCTGCGGCGCAATGCGGTGCTGTTGTGTATGCGTGTGTTGATGTATGTAGCCACGAGGGATTCGCCGATGAAGCAGCGAAGAGAGAGCTGTCGAGGGTCACGGTTTGGGTCGCGCTTCCCGTGGCAGGCGCTAGGCCGGAGTGTGGAGTGCTTTGCTTGGAGCGGGTCCAAGTCTGGCCTTGTGGCGGCGACGACACTCTTCGATGTGTGTATGTAGGTACCTCTGTCACAAATGGTACAACGATGACACAATTCCGCCGCTCAATGCAGCTAAATGACGACGACGACAGGATCAGAGGGGGACGCGTTTCATGCGTGCACCTGGGGACAGCTTGGGAGGAGGTTCGGGGGAGGGAGTGCGGCAAGCAAAGCCACGAGAAAATGGGAGTGGCGTTCACACTAATCTCCTTCTCGATACGCTACAGCACCGGTCTGCGGCCAATCATCTTGCGATAGCCAAATTACAGTCTGCGTCTGGCTGTATGCTGTGCGACTCGTACATCTGGGACATGCAGCCTCCATCGCTGCCGTGCTGCCCTGCCATCGGCGTTGTCGCTGTCTTGTGCTTCGCGTATCAGTGCTGTGTACTTTGGCAATCGCGACTCAGATAATACCGGCCAGAGCGGTCGCAATGCATTGACCCGGTCGAGCGAGCCGCCCAATGCATCGGGCCTTGCCGCTGGACCCACTATCTGATATGAGCGTCTTCCCGATGTGGTCGACATATGGATGCAACGATGGTTCCCAGCATGCAGATTGTTGCTCTGGACGGCAACTGTACAACCCGCGAGTCCACAAGCAGACTCTCGTAGATCGCACGAAGCACTCTACGAGCTATCAGCTGCCTTGACATTACCCCAGACCTGGCATTGGTGATGGGAGAAATACACTTCGCAAGGAAGTGCCTGTCAGCCGCTGACCAAGTCAATGCCAGATATCTCGACTTCCTGGTATCATTGGTGTCGTCCTTCATAGTATCTTCTCGATCATTGCAGCAGCAACCGACGTTCAGCGACATGTGGGCTTATATATATGCTACCGCGGACTGCCGCCTTCACAACAGCGTCGAATGCCACCGTCGGTCCAAGCATACTTACCTCATTCATGACTTTGACGCAGCGGTGCTATTATCGAGGAGGCCGCGGATAGATGGATCGACACCGTTGCACCTCTGAGAGACTGCGATAAATATTCGAGATGGCTTGTAGTCTCGTGAGATAGCCAGGCCTTTCAACGGCCGCAACGAAGAGCAGTGTCGGTGTTGTTCACGTTCTCGCCGCTCTCTCCGCCGCCACTCTGCCTGCTCTCTGCCCGAATACAGCACCAGCAGTCAAGCCAGATCCACCAGGGTAGTTACCGTAGAACAGTCCGCCGACCATCTCGCCTGCGCAGTGCAGGCCCTCGATCTTACTGCCGTCCTCGTTCAGCACAATGGCATCCTCGGGATCGATCTCGAGTCCGCCGAAGGTGAAGGTAACGCCCGAAGTCACTTTGACAGCCAAGAAAGGACCTTGCTTGATCGGGATGGCCCAATTCGACTTCGCCAGCTCGAGGCGTTTAGTGGAAGACTGGGTAGACAGGCCGTCTCGAACGCTGGGGTTGAGCTGGACATCCGGCTTCTCTTTGCCAAACGCTTCGATGCAGTCGTTGAACTTCTTCACGGTCTCTGTCAATTGAGTCGAGTCCTGCAGTCCGTCCTTCACCAATTTCACGGCAAGTTCATCAATGCTATCAGCCCACACTTTCCTCACAATCTCATCCCGATACTCCTCTTTTCGCAAGTACGCCACGCCTTGCTGATCCCAGATCTGCCACGCAACACCCTCAGGCTGCTCCAATATCGCTCGTCCGAACTTGGCGTAAGTGTAGTTCCTCAGATCAACACCCTCGTCCACGAATCTCTCTCCCTTCACATTCACCATGATTCCAAGCGGATACCCGCTTTTCGTGAACTCATTAGTCTTCTCCCGATCGCCTCCGTCTGCCGGGCTATCGGCATCCCAGGCTGTACTATGACAGCCAGAGCCGCTGAAATCGCCGACGAGCTTCGCGCCGAGTTTGCGGGAGGCGATGAGCATGTCGCCGGTGTTATGGGGCGTGCCTCGAACATGTGCGGCTTTCCAACCCTCGCCCATCCACTCCCCTCGGAGATCACGGTTTGCTTCGAAGCCACCAGCGCACATCACAACGCTACCAGCTTGCACCTGTTTTCGCTCCCCGTCACCCACGATCTCCACCTTCACGCCCACTACGCTACCCTTCGCGTCAGTCACCAACTCTCTCCCGGCGACGCCATGCACGATCACGCCACCCAGGTGCTCCACCCTCTCCCTCAGCCCCTTCACCAGCCCCTTTCCACCATCAGGCACAGTCAAACACAGCCCTCCCCAAAATACAAACCGCCCCTCAACCTCATAAGCCTGCCGTCGAAAACTCAACTGCCAGTCCACTTTCCCAACTTCCTTCAACCACTTCACCGTCTCCCAGCTCGCCCCAACAACAGCCTTCCCTAATTTCTCGTCACTCCTCCCTCCAGTCACACGCTCCAGATCGCCTAGAAAGTCGTCCTCAGTGTAAGGCGCGAGATCGATCTTATCCTCCAGATCTGACGGGACGTTCGAGACTATCGGCAGCAAGCCGGACAGGCCAGGGTGCGCGGTGCGGTACGCGGCTGCTGTGAAATAGCCGTTGCCTCCTGCCCATTCTGGGGGGGCTTTGTCTAAGAGTAAGACGCTAGGTGGTGGGGATGTGGAGGTTAGGGCTGAGAGGGCGGTGGAAAGGGCTGCTGCGCCGGAGCCAAGGATCAGGATGTCCCAGGGGCGATCTAGCAGAGTGTGGAGGTCGGTGGCCATGATTGCTTTGCCCGGACCGGCAGCGATAGGTATCGGAGTCACAGCGTGATGATCGGGGCAGTGCGGTCGTAAGCCTCGTGACCCGGGAGATGAAGGTCTTCCGAAGGGTGCAGCCAAGTTGGAACTCGAGGATAAGTTCGAGGTAGAAGATCGTGGATGGGATGAGATCGCGAAGTCAGGAGAGCGGGTGTATGAGTGAGACAAGCAATGCGGAAGCGTCTTGACTTACATGTAACTATATCGTATCGACGGCGAGCTGCATTTGCCGTGATTCGTGGGGTTAGATCGCACAGACGACTTTACCGTGCAAGTGAACAGGGTGAGGGGAGCGAGATGATCTACAGCATCATGGAAGGACTGATATAAGTCCGCTTCAACATAGTACGCCGATCTCGGTGCTTGACGATCAAGCCGAACACAAGCACTGACAAGTAACATAAGGGGCGAATCTGAGGTGCTCGCCGCAACATCATCATGTCGGGGAAGTCGAGCAGACAGTGGTGTCACCCAGCTTTGCTCACGAACTCGAGACGGTAAAATCCGTTGCTTAGTGGATGTTCTTCCGCTATACACCACTTAAGTATACCCACGAACAGGATCTGTCTGACCCTCCGTCTCTACCATCCCACCCCATCGATTCTGAGCAGCACTTCCAGCCGCCATGTCCCAGGTCCCACCCCCATCCCAGCCGTTCTATGTGCAAAATGCCATTGCAATCCCACCCACAATGCAGCCAATGGCCACCCGTGTGCTGTCGAAGATCCGCCATCATCTACAGTCGGAAGGAAGCACCCCAGCCCAAAAAACCACTTTTGCCGCTCAGACGCAAACACATGTGCGGAGTTTGTCGCTGCCAAATAGAGTACGAGTATGAAGCAACACCTGCCCAGCCCGCCACCAGCCGATCTATGTAAAGTTGAGGAATCCGGAACGCCGCGCAGTAAGTACAAGTAAAAGAGGTATTCGCTGAAGTCGCGAAGAACAATGTCATGAGTAAGTTCATGAAGGGTGAAGCTGAAGTGCTCGCGAAGAGATGCCGCGTGATGGCTCTCGCGAGCGACGTGATTTGTGCGCCGAAAGGTAGTGCAGTGCAAGCTATGCTCGAGCCGTATGCTGCTCGGAAGCATGCTGTCCAGAATGTGTGCTCAGCCTTGGATGGCTGTGAGTTGCGGAGAGTCGAAGTAGCTTTCCTGGGCTGTGTTGTAATACGGATATCCGAAGCTAGTCGGAGATGCAGCGCGATGAACATACTCGGCAGCAAATGGCGTGGGCGAGTTCGATCGCGAGACAAATGGACTTAATGCTGATCCCGGGCTTTTCCGGTCGTTGTTGCCGTCCAGCATGGCGGTCGGCGAGGACGTGCCGCTACTCGATGAGCTCGACGCGTCGTCTGCAGTCTCTGTCTCTGCTGGTGGCTCTGATCGGGGTATCGTTGGCACAGCGGCATTGTCCGGTGTGGACCCAGAGACGTTCCGGCTACTGGCCGTGCTCGTCTTCCCAGTCCCCGAAGTGGTGAACTGGGAGCAAAAGAGTCAGCTCATCGTCCGACGCCGGCAACAGTAGGGTGGTTGGCGAGCGTAGGTGAGGTCTTGCTGGAGGAACCTACGTAGCAAAACTTCTGGACCAGATCGCGATACTGGTCCGATCCGATGGCAGGTCGGCCTCCATTAAGCTCCGGCTTGTCGTGCTCGACAGCTGTGGGGCCATCTTTACGCTCTTGGAGACCGAAGTAGCTGCCGCTTCCTTTTTGCGTGACGCCGCCCATCAGTCCACTAGACCTGCCGAGCTTGTCTTGCGCACTCGTAAGGGCGGCTGAGAGGGAGACGCCGAAGTCGTAGCGCCCGCCAAGATTGTTGTGTGCTTGCACTTGACCTGTCGGGATAGCGCTGGCACGCTTCACCTTGGGCTTCAATTTGATAGATCCTCCGCTCTCGGCTAAGAAGCTGTCATTGGGTGCAAAGTGGTAGCTCGCGCCACCATTCCGCGTGCCGAACTCGTCGTCCGTCGAATCTTGACGTCCTCGACCATGTGCAGATTGCGGAGGAGACTGTCGGCTTCGTGGGATGGCGTTCAATGGCCGTGCGCCTAGCGTTGACGCAGGCTTGAACTGCGCTGCTCTCGTGGATGCATTCTTCACAAAGTCGACCTGGTAATTCTTGTCGTCGTTGTTATCCCAGTATTCCTGACCGTTGACGTTGTAGCGTGTGCATAGTAGCAGCGTCTTGTGGTCAACATTCGCAGCATCCGACAACTTGATCTGAAAGATGAAGCGGTCGCAGCCGTCGTTCACAGGATTGGTAGGGTCGTTGTTGAACTCAGCGACAACCTCAGAGGTCGTCTTCCACGAGTCAAAGGTAAATCTTGCTACCACAAGCTTGTGGAAGGAGATATTCTGCACTGCCACCTTGCCTACCAGTGTCTCCATGTCGCTTGCCAGGAAGATCCGTTCAACCCGTATCGGCCGTGTCTGCCTCTCGAAAGAGTCTGTGGGAAAGTTGGTGAGTTTGATCTCACGCTTTGCTTTCAATTGGTCGTCGAAAGGATATTCCGACTCGCTCTCGTAGCTCTCCACCGGCGATGTGCCAGCAGATACGGCCATTGGCTTGTCGACCTGCAGGAAGTGCCTCGTCTGATTGTCATTATCGTTGAAGTGCACCGACTTCGAGTATGTGGGCGTGCCAGGCATGCTCGAGTATCGCCGCCTTGACGAAGGTCTCAGTGCAGGCTTGACCAACTCTCCAGACTTCTTCCTCACAAGTGACGGCTTGCTAGGCACACCATCTTCATCATCATCTTCGTCGCTATCGTCGGTGACTTGAACAGGTGACTCTGCAAAGGACGTCGTTCGAGGTATTATGATGGCAGTCTCGGTCGAGGACCTCGAATGTGAAATCTTCCGTGCCTCAGCAGACAACGCCGTTGGTGACACGATCTGTAAGGCCGGCTCTGACGCAGATGTTGTCCGCTCTTGAGTCGCCTCGGGTGAGCCCGACTTCTTCTGATCGATAGATCGGACCGCGTCCTGCAGCTCCCTAAGCTCCATCTGCCGTCCTCTCTTTTTGTTGTCATCGCCGTCTGAGTCCTCAGACGAGTCTGGCGGCGAGATTACAGCTCCTGTCGGAATCAGAATGTGGTTCACAGGTGGCGGAGACTGGCGGGTGCTACTTCTTTGGGCAAAGTCGGTCGCTTGTATGCTGTTGTCGGGCACTTCAGCGGTCGGTGTTGGTGGGCCTTGAGAGCTTGTCATGGACGGCGTTCGCCTGTGTCGCGTCATATACGAGGCGGATGAATGTGATCTGGGTAGCTGTGGCCGAGTCTGAGCCGGCGACCGCGGAACATCTTCACTATATGAATTGCTGCGGCTGACGGCGGGACTGTTGGACTTGGACGACGCAGGGGACTGCTGCGTTGGGGGAGTGTACGGCATTCCTCCTTGGTCGGTATGCGCCGGGGATTGGGAGGATGTCGGTAGGGTGGATGATTATGCGGCGGAAAGCATTAATGATAACAACAACAGCAGGAAATCTGGGAGGTAGAAGTGTTAGCACATGCAACGATGGTGACTATGGCTCGTGATGACGCACCCAAAGGGATATATGCAAATGCAGCGCCAGACACTGAGTGACGCTGGTCGTGTGAAAGAAAGACCTATTCCTAGGTCCAGAGAATCGAGTCGACTGTTAGGCACAGCAAGTGAATGCCGCCGAGTCGAGGTATAGTGAGTCGATCTTTGGATGACCAATATGCACGCTCCTGGTGAGGATGTGCGTGTGTTGGGCAAGTAGGACTCGAAGCAGAGCGTGTGTCTCAACACTGCTGTAGCGTGCCTGCTTTCGAATCGCCGGATACAGCGTACCCCAACAACGGTATGCTCGGCAGTCCACACACGACTGTCGATGTCTGTCAAAGACGTGACAGAGGATAGCAATAATGATGAGTTTGCAGCAGATGCTGTGCAGTGCAACAGCAAAGAGGTGGGAGCACAGCGCGCAGAGGCCTAGATTGTTGGCAGCGGGTGCAGCTGTGTTGAGAGACGCTCGAGGACTGGAGGGCTACCCGAGTGTTTGGCGGTGCAGAATCGCGACCAGGGTGCGTGCGCAGATGCCCGCCAACCTTCAACCGCACTCCGCATCCATGTAGCGCCGCGCGGGCCTTCAAAGTGGGCGTCAGCAAGCGAAACGCTTGGGAACGGACGTTGGGGAGATGCACGACGCAGCGCCGTCGAAAGGTACGAGGAGCGATAGCGGCAGCCCACACACGGCTGCCCCGGCAAGGTCTCTGCGGCATGCTCATCGATACCAGGGCGATACTTCGGTACGAGATGAGTGGTACCATGTCGCTCAAGCCACAAGGTGACAAAGCGAGCGTTATGCTCGACTGATCAACACTGGAAGACGAGAGCGATTGCGTTGATGATGTGCTCACTGGATCTCTGATTTGATAATTCGAGACCACGATTATTGTGCACACAAGTCTGGCTCTTACTACTTGATTGTGGCATCACCTCTCAGCTTCTCCGACTCATGTTGGCAGGCCGCGGGCACAAGCGGTCTCCACGCCACTGATAGGTGCTGCACGCATTGCACTGCTTCTTCTGGACGAGCCCCAGCGTTTCCCATCTCACGCATGTGTCTCTCACGTCTGGACTGAATCAATATTGCGATCTCCGGCTCCGCGTGACAACGTCTCCGTCTGCACCGAAGGTATTACACGATATGGTGCTTCTGTGCATCTAACTGCCAAGGGTAGCAGTTGACATGCACGGGCGCGGGTGTGGCTTTGGTCCGGCATCTGTCAGCGTGGTGTGATTGGCGCGCGAGCAAGATCTGGCGCTAGGACATGCTGGCGAGGAAAAAATCTATTCGCAAACGTGGTTATCGATATGGGTGGGAGAAATGTCGCCGTCGTCTGTAATCCCCAGACCCACCTCCATTACGGGGCTCCTCCGTGAGGAGAACAACGTCCGTCATGTTGTGGATCTGTTAATGAGACTGCTGGCATGATCGGCAGAGATGGCGATATCTGAGAATCGCAACTTGGTCTTCCGTTCGCGGCTTACGGAGCGTGTGGCGTCTACAGAAGCATGTTTGTACGCGCAGCTCGCCCTGCCCTACGACATCCAAACCTTCGACATCCGCGATGGAGAGCAAATAACTGGCGATGCCACCCGGCTTCGTATTGTGGGTCTGCATCATCACTACTAGTACCACCCAAAAATGCGCTCGCTCAAGTCAATGCATGGCACGTACTTCCTGACAGCTGCAGCATTGCAACACAACATCCAGCACGACATCAAGTCAAACGCTCGGCGTGCCGAGCGAGCAAGCCCAAAACGTGGACAGCTGGGGACAAACCCTGCCGTGCGTGCCGGTCGCAGGCCAGCTAATCTACACCGCATCCGAGACAACCCAATAGGCTGTCGCAACGCGTCAAAGCATGGATTGTCTACAGTATTATCGCATCCCACCGCAGGATGCACTGCAGCTACCCCTCCAACACGCACAGAATTGTGTGAGCATCCCGCGGACTCGTATAATTATCGGGGTGAGTGCCGGTGCTGCCCCTGGCGTACAGAGTGCTCGTGTGTGTCGTATGCCGAACGATCGTGTTTTAATGGTGGTTCACGCGAGCATCATGCCACTGCTGTCGGAATTGCACACCACTATCGCGCGACGTTGAGAGTCTGGGCCTTGAGATTGCTGTCGTACCGTGCAAATCGTACGGCATCGCTGATGAGACTGGCAGCAAGCTTACCATAGCACGATCTGTGTATCGAATTGACAGTACTTGTTCCTCGTCAAGGCTCGCGATGTCGGCACAGTTGTGGCGTAACGCTCTTGCCAAGCAGCGCGGGGTCTGCATAACTGCTCAATCCAGCACAGACTCCACGCAAAAGGCAGGCGTTCGCGGGCACCGCCACAGCTCTCGACCTCACGAAAGTACCGCCGAAGTACTCCGCCAAAAACGGCAGGCAGACAGAGATGGTTTGGCCTCATTTGGACCCTTTAACCAGTGTCAAGCGTCTCCACTTCGAATGCAAGACATGACTTCTGGGGTGCATATATGGGTTCAGATCCCCCCTCGATATGTCTCTGGTGCTGCACTCGCGTGTACCATGTGGGTCTGGGGAGCGTTGAGGATGCTCAGTAGGGATGAGGTTGGCATGTGAAAGTGTTCAAACCACCAATACAACGGGCAAGACCCACAAGTACTCCGACGAGACGCTTTGGCATTGGATGGTCAACGCGATACGGGATGCAGACCACCCCGCAATCCGCAAATGCAATGCACTGCACGAGCTGACATGTTCACTCGAATGGCACGACATCCGTGGGCGACTCTGGGGAAGCGATGCAGTGGTCTCACTCTTAACAGCGTCGATATTGCACCACAACCCTGCCTGTCACTGCATGGGAAAGGTGAAACTATCAGCTTCCCATGCGTGAGCAGAAGTCACGACAGCACTAACTGCACACGTCCAGCAGAGCGTATACACGAACATAGACTCCTAGACGCGCCATGGTCGGTACAACGCGTTGTTCGCGCCCGTTGAACGTTTCTCATATCAAAGCCCCCAAGGTTTACTGCCCAACCACGGTTCACAATCACGGTTGGTGAAGCACGCGCTCGGTCCGAACGCAGGGAGCCGCAAGATCACCACTAGGATGCTGTGTCATCCACTTCACACCATTACAAGCGACATCATCGATCAGGATCGCAGCCCGCCGACGCTCACCAATGCGGCAGGAGCAAACTCCGTCACGAACGCACAGATTACGCCGTTGACAGGCTTGTGCAGCGGCACGCACCCTCATGCAATGGCGTTTCTCATGGCGTGGTCATTGAGAAAGCAAGGATGCTTGCGTTATGCGCTTGGCTTTGGTGATCAATATTATCCGGCGCGCTAAACGTGGGCGTGGGTTTCGTTGGAGAAATTATGCTGCGTGGGCAGTGGGTCTGGGGAAGATGAGCGCTGCAGGGAGGTGGGGACTGTTGTGCGGCTCTCGCTAGTAAGTTAATGCTACACATCAAGCGCTGGACCTTCGAACCGCATCTGTGCGATCGGCAGGGTGCGAAAATCATGAAGCGCGACCTCACCCAAGTATTGCTCACCGCTCGCGCCCACTCTGCTCCTCCACATCGCGAGGACGTGCGCTGTGACCACAACAGGACGTTGTGGAGCTTATCATCACGTCGTTGTATTATTGTCACGACGATGAGACATTCTTATTTGCTCGATCCCCGGACATGCTGTACGACTTTGATTATCGAGAATTGGAACTGGCACACTTCATGCAGTGCGATGGAGGTACTCGGTACTTGGGTACATCTTGAAGGCCTGTCGACGTCTGGGCTTCGCAAGCTGCCTTCGCGGGGTTGACATGTGAAGTTTGGCTGGAGACTTGGTCAGTCCTGATCGTCGTTATTGTACAAGTTCGTGCTGTGTTGAACAGGTCGTCTATGCGCGACGATCGCCTAGGGGAAGCGTCACGATTCGCGTTGAGCAGAGTCGATGCTGCGGCCGCGCGACCTGGCATGTATCAATGAAGAGGATCAAGTGAGACTTCTCGAGTCATGCGAGCTGCTTCGATGATGGAGGCTCTGCGGGTGGCGCTTCGCATAACCCCAGAGTGTGATGTCAGCAAGAGCAGTTCATGCGGCCATTGGACATTCTCGACTTCACTCATATAACTACTGTCGACATCATGACCACCCCAGTGAGATCGTTTCTACGCGTATCGAGCGGCGTGACAAGGGCACCATGTCGTGCAGGATACGCCGTACCAGCGCGCGCAATTTCGTTCGGACGGTTATATTCGACGGAATCTAGTACGAAAGGTGTACAACCCCCCGACTTTCTAGGCGAAGGCGAGCTCAAAGTGTTCAATATTCTGAAGAACTCGCTGCATCCTACCAAGCTTGAGGTAAGGGAATGTCGAGTTTACTCGCGGGATCACATGGCCTAACATCTGTCCAGGTGCAAGATGTCAGTGGTGGCTGCGGCTCTATGTACGCTCTAGACGTTGTCTCAGCGGAGTTCGCTGGTCTGCCGATTGTCAAACAACATCGCCTCGTGACTAAGGTGCTGGGCGAGGAGATCAAGAAGTGGCACGGGGTACAGATGAAAACCAAGGCGCCGTAGGTCCGGCTCATGTGGCGGTCGCGTACGTCTGGGTCTGAAACGAGAACATGGCCTCTGGGTCCGCCCGACAGCGATTCATCGCGCTGAAAACCATGACTACGAGCTGCAGGTTGAAGGAGATTGCCGGACGAGGATACTGCGGGCAAGCCATCGGCCGCTGTCTCCGAGGAAACAAAGTTGGGCAAACCACAAATTCAGAGGGCCAGAGGCTGTCGCTTGCGCAAGCTCACTTGAGCACGACACAACAGTCTGGGTCGAAGTCGCGGATGGTGTGTGTTCGGCCACGTGTACGCTATTCGACAATTGGGAAGTTGGGGTCGCCGAGATAAGGAATAACGTTGGTCGCGCAATCGAGGCTTGCGGCCAAAGCCCGAGTTGCTTGAGGAAGGGTATGTACATACAATTTGCACGGTCGATCGCGGCAAATATGGAGATGCTGCAGCTAGCCCGAAGCTGTGACTTAGTGTTGCCATCTAGTCTTCATGTCACGCTCCTCCTGCCATCTCGCTTCTACGCGGTCCAGCACTGCTTGATCATACACATCCTCCGGCCGTCTGTCTCCGCGCAGGACAAGCTTCTCGTGCTCCAGCATCTCATCCTTAGTCATACATACCAGCGCATCGAGTGGCAACTCGTCTAATCGTTGCCCTGGCGTCCGATCATCTATCCACTTATCCTCAGGCTTCCGCCATCGCGCCAATGCCAGCCGCGAAGCAAGTCCAGATATTACGCTGCGCCCTCGAAACACTTCCTCGACCAGGTAGCCGACATCGTCACTTGTGACACGCATCCGCACGCCTTGCTTCCCAGCACCGTCTGCTTTAGCGAGACGTTCCTCAAGCCCCTGGAGTTGGGCCAGAATTCCATCGTACATCTTGTCCCTTACTTTGCCGGTGACATACTCGTGCGGATAGCCTGTGATCTCGAGCATGACGTGATTCGCAACGCAGAGGCCGAACACAGCTGGCATCGTGCCGAGCACAGGTAATATTCGGACGCGGAAGTCTGGAAGAACGCCGAGCTCGTTGACCAAGCCCTTCTGGAATTGTTCCTCGGGCAGCGGTATCAGCTCAGCCTTGCCCGGTGCAGTCTTCTCGGTAGAATAGACTACTGGAATGCCTTCCTTGACGCCTCCCTGTCGCAGCTTGCGACGTGTGGCGCGGGACAGTGGATCGTCAGTAGATGCTGAGATATCCCCAATCAAGACTCGCGTGGGGTCCGATTTGCAGCCTGCACCCATTGAGGATATCACAGGAAGAGAGTTATCGTGGCAGTATTTCAGTAGAGCAACCTTCGAGTCGATGTTGTCGATAGCATCGATCACGTAGGTCGGAGCCTGGCCATCTGTCCAACCTTCGAGCTGAGAGTTGGCACTTGCGGCATTGAACAATTGGTTGCGGCAGTCAAAGTGGACCCAGGGAACAATCTGCTCAAGTCGTCGTTGTAGCGTCGTGACTTTGGGCGTCCCCACGTCTGACAGCGTAGCCACTGCATGTCGATTGAGCGAGCTGAGAGTCACCTGATCAAAGTCGATCAATCTGATCCGTCCGCAGCCAGAGCGTGCCAGTGCGGCAGCTGCGTGAGAGCCGACGCCACCGCAGCCAACGATGATCACAAAGGCGTTGCGTAGCTTCCGTAATCCATCGTCGGTCAGAAAGACGCGATTGCGAGCGAGCTGCTCCAGGATCAGGTCCTCATCGTAGTCGCCAAGTCTGGCTCGTCGTGCTAGGGCGACACTTCGCTCATCGTCTTTCTGCTCAGTCGTGTCAGAGATAGCTGCACCGCCGAAGTTGTTTATCTATGAATCATTAGCAGATGGAGTATCAAAAGGTCCAGGTAACACATACCTTCTCGACGTCGTGCTTCGAATCAAGATCAGGGATCGAATCTTTCAGGTCATGCACATCGTACCATCGTCTAGCATTCTGGAGTCCAATCACCGCAGTGATCGCAAGTCCTCCAGACACCAAGGCGGTCAGACCTAGCTGGAGTCTATGCGATGAGGCTAGATCTGAGAGCCATTGGGACATTGCTTGCACTTAAGGAAAAGGGAAAGCTAGACCATGTGCCAGTGATATGAGTGATGTCGCGTGATCCATGTTCGCCTTCAGCCGCGTTGCTGCGCTTGGCGGGGGACTTCAAGGAACGAACAGCTGGACGTCTCGGTGGACAACATAGACTGCCTTTCACCACGTTGATCAACCTACATCAAACCAGAGAGCTGTGGTGTCTCGATCGCATGGTCACACAGTGGTCCAGCCACCATGCTTTCGACACTTTTCGCGCGGGTCCTCCCCTTGCTGCTGGCAGCTTTCACCTTCGCTGAGGACATTGACAAGACTGATATCAAGACGATACCCCTGCGGACTCACAGCTTGACGAACGTGTGTCGAAGCCTCCCTTTGATCTCGTTGCTCACATTAGCTAACATTGACCCTCAGCCATATCTCGACTCCGACCTGCAATCCCGCTGGTTCGACTTCGGCGGCAGCACAGTGATCCGCGCAGATCAATACATTCGCTTGACGGGCCAACATCAATCCGAAGCAGGATGGCTCTTCTCACGTGTACCTCTCACAGCGACCAACTGGGAAGTCGAGGTTGAATTCAAGATTCATGGGTCGGGAACGCTCTTCGGCGATGGCATGGCTATGTGGGTGACGAAGGATCGAGCAGAGCAGGGCACAGTGTTCGGGATGAAGGACAAGTTCGAGGGACTCGGGCTGTTCTTCGACACGTACAAGAACAACCGGCCGGGGGTGGTGTTCCCCTATATCATGGCTATGGTGGGCGATGGGCAGACCGCGTACGACTCTGGGAACGATGGTAAGGCAAACGAGCTGGCTGGCTGCTCCGCGAGAGGCATCCGCAACGTCGACTTTCCCACAAGGCTCAAGGTGACCTACTTCCAAGACAAGGAGCTTACTGTAGACCTGCTCTACAAGAAGGAAGACGAGTGGACCCGATGCTTCCAGATCCCCAATACCAAGCTGCCTGCTGTGAGCTATCTCGGCTTCAGCGCGGAGACTGGAGAGCTGAGCGACAACCATGACATCGTCAGCGTCGAGACGAGGAACTTGTACTCGATCAGTGGGCGAACCGGCACGCCACCTGCGGGCACGAAGGACTACAGTCGAGGGAAGTACAAGACGGACAAGTCGGCTTCGAGTGGCTCGTGGTTCTGGTTCTTCGTAAAGTTCATGGTATTTGGGCTGCTTGTTGCAGGAGCATATCTTGGCTTCACGATGTACAGGACGAAGCGGAGAAGGGATCGGTTCTGAGCAAGCCGGTGAAGGAGAGTAGCATTGCACATTATGTTGAAAAGCGAGCGTTCAAGCCTAAGCGTATCGTCTATCGTTCTGCCATCGTGTGGAAACCTCATCGTATGCTCAACTCCTGACTGCTACTCGACGTAGCTAATGAACCATGAATCTCTCAGAAACAGACTCTCTTTCGATTTTTGCCTTGGAAAGAAACGTATATGACCTTGCATACCCTTCGTGATGTCCAGATAGTCGTGATGTACAGGTGATCGGCAAGTGGGGCACCACACGAAGAAGTCGGAGGGCGTTGATTCCATGCAGGTACATACAGTACACAACCATTGTAGTACATAAAAGGCGTGCAATCTAGGCAATACAATCATTACCGATCCGATAGGTGGACTCCAAAGGCTGCTTCATGGCCCGCGATCTTGCACCAGACTGGATACTCCAAGGTGCTCTCGCAGAGCAAGACAAATCAGCGCAGTGGTTCAAACACAAGCTCGCCAACATGACCACCGAGAACTCTACAGATCGGGCAAAGGGTCTAACGCTTACCGTCATTGGCTGTGGTATGCTTTACCATGCCGCGATGTGGCTCAATACGAGCTGATCATGGCCAGGAACGCTTGGAACCGCAATCTTGGGTGGCATCTTCGAGTTTCTGGATGCTGGCAAGACGGACGACAAGGCCGACAAGGCCACTCCAGAGCGATTGCCTACGGTGTTCAATGCATGTGTGAGAAGTAATTCGAGTGCTGCAAGAATTCGCAAGGAACTTGGGAACTACAGAACCCCCATCAACGTCCGCCAAAACGATAATGTGGCTGCCACGAAGGGGGCAGACGTGATCATCTTAGGCTGCAAACCCTACGCCACAGCCTCAATCCTCGGCAACGACGACATGCGCAACGCACTTCAAGGCAAACTTCTCATCTCCATTCTGGCCGGTGTGCCCGAGACGCAAATCTCCTCGATCCTCTATCCCTCCGGCGTCCCCAAGGAAGGAGCATGCACCATCATCCGCGCAATGCCCAACACCGCCGCCTCAATCCGCGAATCCATGACCGTGCTCTCAACACCCTCGCCCCCTCCCCCAGCTGACGATCTAAAACTCACAACCTGGATCTTCAGCCGCATCGGCCGCGTCTCCACCCTGCCTCCGAACCTAATGGACGCAGCAACAGCGCTTTGCGGCTCCGGTCCAGCATTCACAGCCGTCTTCATCGAATCCTTAGCCCTAGGAGCGATCGCGATGGGAATCCCGAAGGAGTCTGCGTATGGGATGGCCGCGCAGACTGTAAGGGGTATGTCCGGCTTGGTGTTGGGAGGGGAGCATCCGGCCGTGGCGAGAGACCGCGTGAGTAGTCCAGGGGGTTGTACGGTCGGTGGATTGGTTGTGCTTGAGGAGGGAGGGTTGAGGGGGACGGTCAGTAGGGCTGTTAGGGAGGCGACTGTTGTGGCGAGTCAGTTGGGAGAGGGGGGAAAGAATGTGAATGGGACGAGGCGATGATGGCGGTCAGGCTTGCACGATGGTCGAAGAAAGTCGCTTTGCCGTCTCACCTGTACCTGGCGATAAGGCACTCAAGCGAATACCAGACCCGGCGCGCAAACTAAGATGCGCAGCATTCGTAGGCGTAGTGAGAGTCAAACCTGGGGTGCCAATTTGACGGTGCTCGAACAGTGGTCTCGATACAGAGTATATCGCTGCACTACACGCCATCCCAAAATGCCCTCCAACGCCGTACTTTTCCCTCTTATTGCCCCTCTTATTGCCGAATCCGCTCAACCAGAGAATCGCTTAGTGATCTTGGCCAGAACTGCAAACTCGTTAGCATCTTCTCGAATCCCCCATACTCCACTCCGCTCCTCCCTCTCGTGCTTTGCCCGTCTCCGTCTCCCACATGATCCCAGATTCTTGCCTCCACTTGACTACCCGACCTAATCCACAGGTAAAGCAAGGAACCAACTCACCATGTAGTCCCACAACACTAATAATAAACCCCACACTCAACACCATAACCACAAACGGATCCACCTTGAGTCCAGGACTCTCATCCGTGTAAAGCTTCAGCATCGTCGCTGAGCTCCCTCCCGCGCCGCTCGCTCGCGTGCTGGTGGACCGCACATTCGCAGCCTTCTCCTTGAGATCGCTGGCGGCTTTACGGCGGATTGCGGTTGCGGGACCGCCGGGGGGTTTGGGGGACGATGGGCGCGCGCCGGTTGCGGTCGCGGAGGTGGGGGCGTCGGTTCGGGGAGCGGACTGTAGGAAGCAGGTTAGTTCAGGGATCTTCCGCCCCGGTGAATTGTCGAGTTGGGAGCGGCGTGGTGTGCAATTTGGAAGCGGAGGGGTGTAGCTTGGGGATCTGTACCATTGTGACTGAGGTAGAGGGGGTTTGACGCTGCAGGTCAAGACTCCGTTATTCGAGAACGTGAGTTCGGAGCAATTCAACTCGATTGAAGAGTTGCAATGGGGCTATGAAGAGGATGTGTGGGGAGCGCAAATGATAAAGTGCCGTCCAAATGTTACTCGTGAAGCCACGTTCACGCATGGAAAGTACGGGGAAGCCCAATGCGGTAATTGGAAGGTGCAACTCTTGGCCGGCACATGACTCGTGCTCACATTAGCCAGTCCTCAGTCTATAGCAATGGCGGAAATGTGCACGTGAATTTGGAAGTGGTGGTATCTTGATGATATTGGCTCTCCGAACGCATCAGAAGCGCTACATACAGCACCTCACTCCCTCACACTCCTCTCCAACATCTTCACACTCTCCCTGATCTTCGGATCGAAATGCAATCTCAGCAATTCCCCATCCCATGCAGTCGCAGCCATAGGGTTGGCTCCCTCTAGCCCAGCATTAGGATCGAAGACGCCATCACCCTTCCTCTCTTCAGTGTTCCACAGTCCAGCTACCTTTCTTGTATGCGTCTTCGCTACTTGATTCAGCAAGCCGAGCAAGGCTACGGAGCTCTTTTGTGGGACATGCAGACTCGCACTTAGCAGCTGCTTCGTAAAAGCTGCGACTCGGAGTGGGGGGACGGATTTTGTCGAGGTTGGCGGGAGGAGGACGGCGGAGAGGGAGCGCAGGAGTAGAACGGTCGTTGTGGCGACATTGACGCGGGAGTCTGCGGAGGGAGTAGGCAAGCTGTTGGGATCTTTGAGGGTTGCTGTGCGTGAGCTTAGCTCTAATTCGGCGTCGAGGGAGAGCGGGAGGAGCAGGCGATAGAGGTGCGTGATGAAGAAGTTCAGGTCGAGTGAGAGGGAGGTGGCGGATTTGGCGACGTCCACTTGGCCCTGTAGTAAGGCGAAGGCAGTGGTAATACAGAGGAGCGACTCGCGAGTTGCATTCCTTGCGATTGCAGCGTCGACTGCGGTGTCAGCAGCTGAGGCCTCTTCGTCATCGTCGTTCGGCGCCTCGGTGTCAGCCTCTGCTTCAGCAATGAGGTCTTTCAGCACTTCCAGCACATCGCCGAAGAAGTCCTGATTGATCAGGTGTGCGTAACGCGCTAGACCCTCGAGCACAGCGCCCATGAGATGGTCTACGCGAGCCTTGAGGATGCGAAAATAGGCGATGAACACAAGCTTGAGCGTCTCAGCTTGGTTCTTGTCGCGCTCTTCGTAAGACACCGTCGCGTCTGCCTCCTTCATCTCCTTGGCAACTTCTTTCCTTTCGCGCATGACTTTCTTCTCCCGCTTCGTGCGGAACTCCTTCTTGTATGCTTTGGGCTTCTTGCCATTCGGCCACTCTTCTCGCGGCGCAGCTTTGTCGACCCGCTCTGTCGAAGCCTTACCGCTGAACTCGTTCAGTAGTCGCAGGTGGAGGAATGTATTCAGCACGCCTTCGTGGATGTGGTAGTTCTTCGTCTTCAGCATCTTCGCCAGCTGCGCAACAGCTTCGAGACTAATGTGCCCGCTATCGTCGTCCTTGAAGACGTATTCCAGTGCAGCTAGACATCGCGCGAAGTCCTGGTCAAGGCCCGCTGAAGGCCTGCCCGAAAGCTTGCCCACCACTATCCCAATAAGCTCGTTCCTCAGATTGAAGTGCGGCGCAGTCTCCAACAGCGTACATGTGCACGCAATCGCCACGGTGCCGAGACTCGCAGTGTTTGAATCATTGGATCCACTCCCTTTCGCCAGTTTCTGCAAGGCATACACATAACGCTTATACCCTCCCAGCAGCCCCTGCTCGAACGACCTCAGATTCCTCACATCTCTGCTCACCTTCGCCTGCATGTCATCTTTCCCAAGCGGCCGGACTCGATAACCGGGTATGATGTCCTTGAACACCGCCAACTGCGTAGCCAGCCCGAGCTTCTTCACCGTGACGTTTTTTGAATCCGCGATTTCAGCCAGCGGCCCAAGAAGCCCGATGTGCTCCTCCGGATCCTCGCTCAGCATACTAGCCATCCTCGCTAGATCCTCCTTTGCCTGCAAAATTTGCTCCTTACTCGACAGCTGCGGCTGCTTTGGCAAGCGATCGGCCTCGACGTCCGCAACACCACTGTCGACTTCATCGTCGCTGGCGAGGAAGCTGTCGGCATCTTCGTCCTTCGTAGTCTCAGGCTCGGGAGCTTGTTCGATGATCTCGCCGTCTGCGGTCTTGATGGGGAGCTTCTTGTGCTGAGCATCTTTCTTGGACTTTCGAGAGCGATTCTCGTAGTCTTGCTCGAGATTCCATTTGGTGAAGCCAGGGAGGGCATCGCCAGGCGGGGAGAGGCGACGACGTTTGGGAGCAGGCTCTTGTGCCATCGCTGCGGTGATTCCAAATGTTGTCGCAGTGTGTGTAATTGCTCTGACTACATCTGTAAAGTTCCCGTCGTGATTCAATTCTGATGTCAACTTTTTTGACTTCGCGGGGAATTTTCTCCGGCTCGCATGTGAAGATCTCGAGATTGACACTCATATATTTTTATCGCAACTCACCCTCTTGCACTCCACAAAACCAGAGCATTCCACCAAGATGCGCCAACTCACCGACACCGAGACGAAGACTCTCTTCGAAAAGCTGGCCAACTACACCGGCCGCAGCCTCAACAACCTCCTCACAGACACCGCTCCCTCCGCCGCCAAAGCCTCCACCCCGGATCGCTATGTCTTCCGCATCCAAAAAGACCGCGTCTACTACGTGCGCGAATCGCTCGCCAATCTCGCCACCTCCGTCGCCCGCGATCAGCTCCTCTCCTTGGGGACATGCCTTGGAAAATTCACAAAGACTGGAAAGTTCAGGCTGCATATCACTGCATTGGATGTGATAGCGCCGCATGCAAGGTATAAGGTCTGGGTCAAAGCGAATGGAGAGATGCCGTTTCTGTATGGCGGGCATGTTGTTAAGGCGCATGTGGGACGGTGGAGTGAGGACTGTCCTGAGCATCAGGGGGTGGTGGTGCTGAGTATGAGCGATACGCCGTTGGTAAGTTGAAGCATAACATCGATGAGCGAGACGGAGAGGGCTGACGCATTGTAGGGATTCGGGGTGACTGCACGATCGACTGCGGAGGGACGACGACTAGATCCTACTGGCATTGTGGTCTTCAGGCAGGCTGATGTGGGCGAGTACCTGCGCGAGGAAGACACACTGTTCACGACTTGAGGATCTGCGGATGTACGACACTATTGGAATTAGCATATGACCTGAGGGCCATGGACGGAAACGACGCTTCCTTGGTCGAACAAGGACAACGACCAGCGTGCGAATCCCACCTCAGCTGCGCCAGCACAACTTCGGCACCATGTGATATGCGCATCACGACTGCGAGGACACGGCGGGCTCGTGCTGTGGCTGACTGAAGTGGCAACCAAGCTGTCTCAGGTTCGTCTTTGGACGATCAGCGGGCGGACGCCGTCTCTTTCGGGGGATGGCAATTGTGGTTGAAGCAAGCACCAGATGTTTGATGGACTCTCAGCGGCACGATGACCCCGCGAAAACATCTTCACAAAGGGAGGATGTGAAACTCTTTCCGACGAAGAAACATGGCGGACAAAAGTACACCCAGATGGCCGGTATTTTCGGCCCGGGTAAAGAGTGAGAGCTTGGATTAGCCGCAGCTGTAGCGGCACAGTGACAAAATCGAATGCAGTACGACAGACCACATGTCACCATGCGCTCACTCGCAACATATTGGAGAAGCAACGTGGCTGGCTGGATTCATGCCTCGCAGAAACCATTGACTAGGTCAAGTCTCTTCCCACAAGTATTTCATCTTTTCTCTGTCATATTCCCTTTTGCGCTCTCTAAGACCAGCATCTGATCCACCAAACCCTCCCACATCTCACAGCGCCCAGGAGAAGAGTGAAAGGCAAGGACACTTCCCTCAGGATGCCTACATACATAGTAACCGGCGCCAATCGCGGCCTCGGTCTGGAGTTCGTCCGCCAGCTCGCCAAAGACACCTCCGATACCATCATCGCCACTTCCCGCTCCTCCTCCACAGACCACACCGACGTCAAGAAAGTTGCTTCCGAGAAAACCCACTTCCTCACCTGCGACACCGCCTCCCTCAACAGCATCAAGTCCTTCGTCGGGGAAGTCAAGTCCGCGCTCTCCGGGAGCAAAATCGACTACCTCATCAACAACGCCGGCATAAACACCGTGCCCGAGCAAACCGCCCTCTCCATAAACCCCTCAGATCTCGACGAGCAGATCCGCGTAAACGTCATCGGGCCGGCGAAAACGACGCAGTTCCTTCTCGAGGCTGGCCTCCTAGCCGACAATGTCAGGATAGTGAATATGAGTTCCGGCCTCGGCAGCATGGCCGTCTCCCTCTCCATCACCCCGCGTAAGTGCGCCACTTACAGTATTTCCAAGGCTGCACTCTGCGCTTTGAGCGTGCAGCAGAGCGGGGAGGTGAGGGAGAAGCTCAAGGGCGCTGTGGTCGTGGCTATGGACCCGGGGTGGGTGAAGACGAGGATGGGAGGGGAGGGCGCGGTGTTGGAGCCGGAGGAGAGTATTGGGGGGATGTTGAGGTGTATTCATGGGCTAGAGGAGAAGAGCAATGGGAAGTTTTTCACTTATACTGGGGCGGAGGTGCCATGGTGAGGAGGTGAGGAGATGAAGGCGGGCAGTGTGCGGGATTGCCGAACGGCGAGCAACAGGTGCTGAGGTGTGCACGAAGCTCAAGGTAACAGGTCCTGGGTACATCATTATGAGGTTTGGCTGGCTGCGCGTTTAGCCAGATATACTGCTACATTATCATTACACTACTCCCATGCACCACTCGCCGCCGTCTCTGCTTCCACTCCAGGTTTCTAGTCGTGATTCTCGTCTCCATCGCACTCCTCGGCGGCAGCTCCTCTGGCGGCTTTGGTGCCTCGCTCGGCGGCGCAGCCACAGCACTCTCCCGGCTCCTGGGCTTGACCATAAGCAAGATGAACATCCCAACAACCAGCAGTATCAACAACAGCAACACCTTCCTCTTCGTGCTTTTCTTCTGATACCCCGTAGCAACCGTCAACTCCTTATCCGCAGCCTTGACATGCTCCGCTGTACGCTCTACGTTGTAATCGATGCGATCCAACAGTGAGCCCTGGTCGATGACCATAGTCTGCAGCTCCTGGAACATGTTGGATAAGTCTATCACGCCTTGGGCGATGCTTTCAATCTCGCGTTCGCGTTGCTCGATGGCTGAATCTTGGAGGCCTGTTCGTCGGCGCACTTGCGCGGTTTGTAGTAGAGTCGACTGCGCGGAGCTGCGATCTAGCTCGGAGTCTTGCATTGCTGGATCGGTATAGGGGTTGGCTGCCAGCGAAGGTGTCGCGGATCGGGAATCAAGAGTGGATGGGAGACCGTTCAAAGAGCGCAATTTCTTCAGATACGCCGTCTGCTTTTTGCGGAACGTGGTGCTTACTTCGCCCACCCTAGCGGCAAGACTCATCTTCAGATTCCTTGCCATCGTCTCGTCTTCCTTCGTCAGCCCGCCTCTCGACTGCTGCGTGCGCGCTTGCTCAGCAACAAGCTTATCCACGCGCCGAATAGCGACTTGACAACTCGTGAAGCCGCGCGTGATTTCCTGCGTCAGAGCCTCAATCTCCCTCTCCTCCTTAGCCTTGACGCTCTCGTCGTCAAACCCGGGCAGCACGTGCTTGGCGTGCATCTGATCCAGCCGCCGCATGCGAGTCGAGACGTCCGTGAGGTGCTGCGCGATCTCATCTTGAATGTCTAGCCAGCGGGGAGGGAGGACGTCCATCTCGATGACCGCGTCGCCATCATTGGGGTTGAGCAGGCCGGCGGACTCGGAGTCGAAGTCGCCGGTGGGGCCATTGTAGCGGGGTCGTTTGGCGGGATGATGCGCGTAAGACTGGCGGTAGGATATGAAGCTGTGGGTGTCAGATTAGTCTGGGGCTCTGAGGCAGGTAGGCGAAGCAGGGCGTACAGGTTTGTTCTATCGCGCCAGGCGCCCAGGTTGTGGGCCGTGGACATGGCGAAGTCAGGTAGCGTGGAGACTAGGGCATCATGCGCTATCGAACTCTCTCACTCGTCCCCATCGTGTGACCTGCTGAGGCTGTGTGCAATGAAAGAGATATAACTATCTCGTGTCCGACATAGCTGTTGCCAGGCACAGTTCGCACGAGTCAGTCGCGCCTGCCCTTGTCTCGCCCTGCTCGGTTGCACCCGCACCGCCCGCTCGCCCACTTCGCGCCAGCTTGTGACGAACTGCCCTGCAATCATTCACCGGAAGTCTGTTTGTTCTCGACGTTCGTCCTACAAACACTCGATTGGTCTCAAACTCCGTTGCCAATCTTCTCTCATCCCACCAAGACTCACCCACACCCTACATACGCCGACCACCACAATCATGGTATGATCGCGCCCGTCTGAGCTTCATTGCGTACCCCGCGATGAGGCAGCGAAGAAAACAAGCCCCACGTGGAAGACAACATGGCTCGGCGAACTCTGCTGACATTGAGGGACCATACAGGCGGATTCATTGACTGAAGAGCAAGTGTCGGAGTTCAAGGAGGCGTTCTCACTCTTCGTGCGTTAAAGATCCTGCCCCACCACTCTCACAATCGCAATGCTAACAGCAAACCCCAGGACAAGGACGGCGATGGTATGTCTTGACAGGTCTCGACGACATGAACCCCTTGCGACTAACGCAGTCTACCAGGCCAAATCACCACCAAAGAACTCGGCACCGTGATGCGCTCCCTCGGCCAAAACCCCTCCGAGTCCGAACTCCAAGACATGATCAACGAAGTCGACGCCGACAACAACGGCACAATCGACTTCCCCGAGTTCCTGACCATGATGGCGCGTAAAATGAAAGACACGGACTCCGAGGAGGAGATCCGCGAGGCCTTTAAAGTGTTTGACCGCGACAACAATGGGTTTATTTCGGCGGCGGAGCTGAGGCATGTCATGACGAGTATTGGGGAGAAGCTGACGGATGATGAGGTGGATGAGATGATACGGGAGGCGGATCAGGATGGGGATGGGAGGATTGATTGTGAGTGTCTTGTGTGTGTTGAGGGGTGTGAGGGGTGGTGCGCTGACTTGTGGTGTGCAGATAACGAGTTTGTGCAGTTGATGATGCAGAAGTAGTTCTGAGGTGTGGAGGGGTCGTGTTTGCAGCTGTCTGCTTCGGCATGAGCAAGGAGATGACCTGCATGATTGATGGTTGTGGGCATGACAGCGGGCGCACGCGATGTGCTTGTTGGTCGAACGACGTGTGCCATGCACTTGATAAGCGCTAGCACAGCGAAGTATTCGGTTTCCATTTCTTCTAGCCTGGCAATCCTGACGAATGACCTTACTTCCAATCTCACTTTGCCAGCGATCTTCAAAAGTGATCTTCAATGTGTCTCCCACGTCTACAGTGCTACTTGTCGCCACTAGCGAATCGTTCTGCTCCAGTGCGCACAGTACACGATAGCGATTGCCACTCGGGCCTCTGGGCATAGCGGACTCGGTACGCAAGTCATTGAAGAAGCGGCCCACGCAGCGATTCACCTGGTAGGAGAAGGCTGCCAAATGCCGCACCGCGATAGTACATATGGGGTTGAGCTATCGGCGAAAGCGGCGTCCACTCCAGCAACTCTTCCAAGCAGCTCGAGCAACAAGTTGAAATCACAGCGCCGTATACGCAGGCAGTGTCGACTTCTTGGATCCTTCGAGTGGCCCGCCGCGTGCGAGGCCATTTCGTGGGAGCACGTGACCTGTCCATTTTGGGAAGGAACCCCCACGCTCTTTCCGAATTTCGCTTTTTTGTCTTGGATCTTGTACAACGATAACACGCAGTGTCCCAATACAGCCCGGCTAGCTCAATCGGTAGAGCGTGAGACTCTTAGCATCACTGCCGCGATCTCAAGGTCGCGGGTTCGACCCCCGCGTTGGGCTCACTCAACGCTATCGTCACAGGCGATAATGAAGACCTTCTTTTTATCGTTTTGCCTCATGTCATCTGACGCAGGAAGGAACGAACCAGCGTCAACGCAGGAGAACTTTTGAGCAGGTGTGGGGCTTGGCGACAGCTACTGACACTGTACTGTTGGTTTTCTCGCTGCCTCGCGAAAGACTCGCGTTCCAAGCCTCACCAGCGTTCCGTGCTCGTCAGACCTCTCCCGACAATTTCTCCCGGGGCTCGCTCGACGCTGTCATTTCAGGATATCGTCAGACCATTCTATTGCACTGTGCCTGTCCTTTTGCCCAACGACATGGCGATGGAGACTCATGTCTGCTCCGCCGATATGGCAGGCTAATTGAGGATCTCCACTTGCGTCTACCGCCTACTGTGCTACCGATGCGCAAGTCAACAACACCGCTGACGCGTCAACCACCATGCCGAGATGGTCGACATATCACATGTGGCGATTGCGAGTTTTCGCACCCAGGTTGGAAGGTTGAAGGTCGTCCTCCACGATCCTTCAGCGATCTTCAGCTCGGCGGGAAGGCTTACTTCCACGACCAGGGCCACGTGCAGTGCCTGCTTCTAGCAAACGGCCCTCGCGAGCGGCTGACAAACGCACAAGTAATAGATGGGCTCACCCGAATCCTGGGGCACAAGCGAGTTCTTCGACCTCTGAATCGCGCAAATACAGCATGTCAAGCGCGCGAAGCTTGCGAAGCAGCTGGAGTTGGGGCTCACGCGAACGATAAACGGAGCGAACCACTCAAGAACTTGACGCGAGTGACACTGCTAGTGTATACTACACTGCGATGACGGAATTGCAGTTAGTGCTACCTGTAGCATGAGACGTCCTGAAGCAGACAGCACTCGACGGTACACACTAGAAGGATCTCGCGGCGCTGCACATATCAGCATCCTCCAGCACGGCGAGTCGCTGAGTGGTTCGCTTCCTCTGCCATTCGCGTGGGGCTGAACGAAACCCAGCATTCGCATTCGGGCCCGGGCGCGTGCCGAATGCCATATACTGGCTAATGGCAATTTGCAACCAATGCACGCCACATCTTTGGATATACAACTGCCCATGTTGGTGTTAGTGTGCCCGAGTTGGCCTTCAGGTCTGTATCCGAAATCTCTGTACCGGTTCTCCTGCAATATCCTTCCCTGCTTCCCTCTCTTCTTCTGTACATTTGCGCTTCTCGTACGTCTAGTGAACTCAAGCAATTGCACCCGGCATCGCCATGGCGGCGAGAACTATCTGGACCATTGCACGCATACTCCTCGCCGTCTACACGCTGTTCTTCAAACTCGTCTGGAATCTCTTTCGAGCACTTCGGATGAGCTTTCTGGCTTCCCAGCAACACAACAGACGACCACCACGCATCGGCAAGCCCATCCACACAATTCGTGACTCCTACGATGTCGTTGTCATCGGTTCAGGCTATGGCGGCGGTGTTGCGGCCAGCAGGATGGCGCGGGCTCAGCCGAAGCAGAGTGTTTGCGTGCTCGAACGCGGTCTCGAGCGATGGCCTGGCGAGTATCCTAGTAGTACTTTCTCGGTGCTACGAAACTTGTGTACTATGGGACAGATCGACTTCGCGTGGTTCAAAGGGATCGCCATCCGCCTTGGTAACCTGATTGGACTGTATCGGTGGATCTGTGCTGGCTCTTCAAACGCCTTCGTTGGCAATGGTGGGTGATACGTGCGAGAGTACGACACACGGGATGGAGACTCACTGACGAGCAGGTCTGGGTGGGACGAGCCTGATCAACGCGAATGTGTACCTACGGCCACGATCTGAGACGTTGACATCGCTTGCGTGGCCTGCCGAATTACGTCAGCCTGGCGAGCTTGATACGTGTACGCGATTCCTCGCGGCCTCGCAGGACATACACTGACGTTCAACAGACTTCGAGCGTGCAGAACGGATGCTCGAGCCACAGAGCGATCCAAAGAGCCGCGAGCCAATTCGCAAATATTCGGTCTTCAAGGAACAGGCCCACCTGGCAGGCCTGGGCGATAGCTTTGTGCCTGCGAAGCAGACTGTTGCCTTCGAAGACCGTGTCAATTCTGCGGGCGTGCATCTGCGAGCTAGCACTCTCAGTGGTCAGGATAGTACTGGACTTAACGATGGTAGCAAGAACAGTGTGCTTGCTACGTATTTGGCTGATGCTTATTGTTTCGGAGCAGAGATGTAAGCTACCTCAGACTCAGCCATGAAGACCATGCTGAGATGTAACCTAGATACTGCGGCTGCGACGTGCAATACATCAAGAAGCATCCTGCGAATGGTTGGCTAGTCTACTATCGACGGACTGAGTCCGAAAAATCCTGGCCATGGTCACGAAGATCTCCCAGAAGTCTTCGTTGGGTCCACGCAAAGCAGCTCGTCTTCCTTGGCGCTGGCTCACTGGGGTCCACGGAGATCATCCTTCGCAGCAAGGCTCAGGGTCTCCCAGTCAGCACAATGGTCGGTAAGGGTCTAAGCGGCAATGGTGGCTTCTTGGGCTTTGGCTACGACCTGAATCGGCGAGTAGATGCTACTGGGCAGCAAGGACCGAAGCACAACCCACCTGGACCGACCATAAGCAGCATGATAGACTGCAGAACTAGCGAGAACTACGAGGAAGACTTCATCATACAGGACGGCGCATTTCCTCGCGTCATGTCTGGCTTCTTCCGCCTCGTGAAGCCCTTCTTGCGCAGAGCGTATCCGCCACGGCAAAGTACACTTCGCAAACTCAGACGGTTCGTCGACATCTTGAATCCAATGTCATCAGCGATGCAACGAAGCCAGGTCTACCTCGTGCCAAGCCATGACAACGCAACAGGATCCATGACGCTACAAAACGATACTGCTGTGCTCAACGTGTCAAACATCGGTCGCAAGGCCAATCTCGCCCGGATCAAAACTCTTCTGATTAAGATAACGCATGCTCTCGACGGCGTCTTCATGGAGCAGGGCTTCAAAGTCATAGTACACCTCCTCGGTGGCCTTGGGATGGCGGGCGATGGCTCAGGCCGCACAGGCTCCACGACTCACACGGGCGAGCTATTCACGGGTGCTGGCTCTGAAACACACGCTGGACTGTATGTCGTTGATGGTGCTGTGGTGCCTAGATCACTGTGCGCGAATCCGTTCGCGACGATCACGGCGCTGGCGGAACGGAGTGTTGAGGCTGCGGCACTAAGGCTTGGTTGTGCGATTGATCTGGATTCGAGGGCGGACTTCGAGAGGACCTTGGGAAGGTATTGCGATGTATTGCCCACCGAATTGCCGTTCTTCGAAACCATGACAGGCGACATCTACGTGTCCGGCACTCGGTCACAGGTCACTCTGAACGCCTCCATCGTCGTTCAGCAATCGGCTGATGTCTTCGAGGGTACGATATACGGCACTCTCGAGTGCGATGGCATCTCGCAGGAACAGCTCGTGATCAAGGAAGGTAGCTTCAGACCCTTCGTTGTGGACAGTTTGGGCCCCGATCAGATGGTAATGGCATACGACTTCACTGCCCTTGATGGCAATGGCAATGCATACGAGTTTCGGTGTCGGAAGGTCTTCAACCCCTCCGTAGGAGTGTCTGTACGCAAGCTCTGGCATGCATCTACCACAATGACAGTCGATATCACATCTCTAAAAGGAGGTCTGTATGCACGTGGCGAGCTTCATATCGATCTCCCTGGGGTCTTGGACATGGTGTCCTCGATGAGTGCGACCGGACGTAGCCATGCGGAACGCTGGTGGATGATGATGAAGTTCCTGTCTCTCTTCGTACGGAAACTGTCACTGGCGTTCTTTCCACGACTGGCGCCTCTCCGGTACCCTCTTGAGCCACAATGCAATGGTGCTCCATCGACAGAACACCGAAGTGACGGAGATGCAGTGCACACCATCACGGCTTCCGATGGTGTCACTTCAACCCTTCGAATGTGGAACCGCACAAGCAATGCCCCGACCAATTCGCTACAGGACATCATCTTCATACCTGGGAGCGCAGTCAACCATCTCATCTTCGCTTCACCGTACATGACGGAGAACGCCATCAGCTACTTCACCAGCAAGGGTTACCGCTGCTGGTGTTTGACAACACGCTTCGGTCGAGACGAGGGCAATGCCACGAAGTTCGAGTGTACGAGCTACAGCGCACGTCTCGATATAGCGGCGGCGCTGATAGAGCATCGGCGGCTGGCCGGTCCAACAGCTCCACGGCCGTACGTAGTGGCGCACTGCGTCGGCTCACTCGCGCTCGCTAGTGGTCTGCTCGATGGGACGATCCCTGCGTCCTGGCTTGCAGGCGTCACTGCGTCGGCGACCTTCTTTACACCCTGTCTAGGTTCACTGAGCACGTGGAAAGCACGGCTTCCGCTGATCAGTCTGTATCGCCTCATCACAGGCGAGGACTGGTATGCGTGCGAATCCCCAGCAGATGCCAGGTGGATCCAGCGACTGCTAGATAACGTCCTTCGCTTCTATCCGCACGCCTCACCTCGCGAGGTCTGCAGTTCAAACGTCTGCCATCGCTGCAACCTCGCCTTCGGTAGACTCTGGAACCACGCGAATCTCAACGAAGCGACGCACTCCCACCTCGAAGAGATCTTCGGTGGCATACACACCACTTGCCTGCAGCTACTCGCGGACATGGGTCGCAAGCAAGTCGTCACGGACGATCGCGGAAATTCGCTTGTGACGAAGAAGAATGTAGCCAGACTGGCGGGGCTGCCTGTACTACTGCTTTCGGGATCAGAGAACGTTGTGTATCCTCCGGTGACTACGAAGAAGACTTGGGAGATGCTCATGGAGCGCTTTGGAGACGAGATGGTGAGGAGACGGGTGATTGAGGGTGTTGGTCATTTGGATCTGTGGATCAGTGACAAGGCTGCCGAGAAGGGAGGGGCATTCGGGGTTGTGCTCGAGGAGATACGGCGGGTGACTGAGAGGTCGGAGCAGTAGCGCAGTTCGCGAACAGCCTTATCAGCTGAACATCGACGACTGGACATTTCACATGCCCTCAATATCCACTATAGTGATGTGCGATCGAGCAGAATAGTTGCAGCATCGAGGAGATCCGTTAGGTAAGCATCAAGGAAAGTGATGCCGCTTTGGGAAGTAGTTCACGCTCCCTCCTCGTGGTTCTTGTACTTAGTCAACGCCCATCTAGACCGACCGACTGTCCATCACGCTGACCACCATATCTCGACGCGTCTTGTAGACAGTGGTAGCATAGGACGATATGAGCCACCAAGTCGCCTATAACAATGTGAGTCCATGGAGGTATAGCAGTCTCATACTCTCGTCACCACCGTACTCTCCTCTGCTCAGAGTTCCTTCCATATTCCATCGTGATCAAGAGCCTCAGTATGGCCACCTCAGTCATGTCCATCGCAAGCAGCTACTTGGGCTTCCCATCCAAGCCGGCAGTCGAGCCCTACAGGGTTCGAGACGTTCCCAAGGGTGCAACCCAGTACGACAGCAAAGCCACCGTTCGCGCGCTCCCTTCATCATGGTACACGTCTTCCGAGATCTACGCCATGGAGCGCCGCGCCATCTTCTCGAAGCGATGGCTGTTCATGACCCACCGAAGCCGCTTCAAGGAAGCCGGAGACTTCCTACGCTACGAGTTTGCCGGCTTCGACGTCAACATCGTGCTCGACCGTAGTGGCAAGATCAATGCCTTCCACAATGTCTGTCGACACCGCGCGTACCCTGTGAACGAAGCGAAGTCAGGCAACAAGAAGATTCTCTCCTGTCGCTACCACGGCTGGTCCTACGGTGTAGATGGCAAGCTAGCGAAAGCACCAGGGTATCAGGATTTTCCCAGCTTCGACAAGTCTGCCAACGGACTCTTGCCAGTGCACGTCCACATCGACGGTAACAACTTCATCTACATCAACCTCGATGGTTCGTCCACTCCGATCCCATGGGCCAAAGACTTCGACTCCGTAGACCGACAAGCCCGCTTCAAAGACTTCAACTTCGCAGACTACGAGCTAGACCACACCTACGACCTGCAAGGCCACTACAACTGGAAGCTCCTAGCAGACAACTTCAACGAATGCTACCACTGCAAAACAACCCACGCCGACGTCCCCACCTTCCTCACCATAGACTCCCACGACCTCGCCGCGAAAGACGGCCATATGCAGCACGATTCTGCCACCACCGAGGAACAGCGGCGTATGGGCTTGAGCGTGAACAGCACGTACTTCTTCCCCAACGCGTCCATGACAATCACGCCGCACTTCATGATGTTGCAGAAGTTTCTTCCTAGCTCTGCGACGGAGAGCGCGATGAGCTATGAGATCTATCGAAACAAGAATTCGAGTGAGGAGGATTTCAAGTTGATCAGTGAGGCGTATGCGAGGGTCATGGCGGAGGATAAGGGGCTTTGTGCTGGGCAGCAGAGGAATCTGGACGCTGGGGTTTATGAGGCGGGTGAGCTGCATCCGAGGTGTACGTTCATTTGCTTCATCTCTGTCGTCTTTCATCGTCATGTATAAGCCTTACTGACCGAGATCACAGGGGAAAAAGGACCACTATACGTGCAGAGTCAGGTACGGGAGGCGGTCACGGAGCACTTCGAGCTGGAGAGGAAGGCTGGCAGGCAGATCTGGCCGGCGAAGCATGTGCCTGCGGCTGAGATCAGCGGAGAGGAGGATACATGTGCTGCGTTGGAGAAGTGTACCGAGGATCGGAAGGAATTGGTGTGGTAGACTTTGACCTTGTACACTCTGACGGAATGAACATCGGTGAATTCCTACCTCAGTCATCGCATTGATCAGCCTCTCAGCAAGCTTACTCGGGCGGACCATCACTGTGATTTGCACCCCTTATTTTCGTGCTTTCATTCTCGAGATTCTGCGGAAGATCATTCACGCGTTCGTTATGATACCAGAACAAGCAAGTAAAACGCCTGCAGCCCTCCCGTAGGTTCGAGGCTGGCGCAGCCACAAGCTGTGCCGCAGCATCGCGCAGCTCTCATCCTTCCTTCTGTCTTCATCCTGACGCTTTTGCTGTTTTCCTTGCCACTAAACCCGATGCACAATTGAGATGAGAGGTTGGCGCACTCTTCCGTTTGCGCGACTGAGCAGAAATGCGCCTTCTCGATGTCGCGAGCCTCACATTCGCCGAATTCCGAGAAGAGGAAAGGCCGGCGTACGTGATAGCATCGCACCGGTGGTCGAAAGACAGCCGGGATGAAGCAACATTTCAGGATGTCAAGGATTGCCGCAACACGAGTGGACGAGGCTACCAGAAAGTCGAGGCGTTTGCGGACTATGTCAAGAGCAGCATATCTCATATCAAGTGGCTATGGATAGATACATGCTGCATCAATAAGGAAAGCGCTGCAGAGCTGTCAGAGGCGATCAATTCAATGTTCGATTGGTACCACAATGCTGAGGTATGCCTTGCATACCTTGCAGACGTTGAGACAGCAGAGGATGTGAGCGGCTTTGAAAAGAGCGCGTGGTTTAAGAGGGGCTGGACACTGCAGGAATTGCTAGCGCCACAGATAGTAGTCTTCGTCACGGCGGACTGGCAAGTCATCGGTCACAAAGGAAGTTCTTCCGGCAGCAATACTGGGCTTTCCATCGGGCGTAAATTACAAGACACGATCGCTCGGGTCACGGGGGTTCCAGTGGACGTACTGCTCAATTACGATGCAAGTGCGGATCTGAGCGTCGAAGAGAAGCTGAAATGGATGGATGGTCGAACAACGACACGCCCGGAAGACATGTCATACGCTCTGTTTGGCATACTCGGTGTAACGCTAGCTGTCATCTATGGAGAGAAATATACGGGAGCAAGACAGCGTCTTATGGCGGCGATCCACCAGCGGAACATTACGGCTGCTCAAAAAGCCGAGGAATACAGAAAGATCGCTGCATGGCTCTCATCATCTGATCCATGGACAAATCATGATAAGGCGCGGCAACAGCACGAGCCTGACACGGGCGCCTGGCTGCTCGAACACAGTCAATACCTGGCGTGGAAGTCTGGGCCGAGCAGGCTCCTCTGGGTGTATGGCAAGGCTGGATGCGGGAAGACCATTCTCTGCTCTACGGCCATCGAGGACATAAAGACGCACTGCCGAAGCGACATTTTCACAGGACAAGCCATCTTCTACTTTTCCTTCTCGGATACTCAGAAGCAAACCCATAGGGACCTCCTTGTTTCGTTAGTTGTGCAGCTTGGCCAAGGAGAGCCTGGGCTGTCAATGCTTCGCCAAGCGTACCAGAGAACCGAGCGAAGGCTGCCGGGATCAGATGAGCTGCAAAAGATTTTATGGTCATCTATTGCCGCATACAACAGTGTCTACGTCCACCTAGATGCACTTGACGAATGCCCCGAAGGCGATGGAGTCCGACAAATCGTGTTGAGTAGTGTAGAACAGCTCTTGGATCAACTGCCAAACGTGCGGATTCTAGTGACAAGTCGCGACGTACCAGATGTTCGCTCTCTCATGCAGGACGCTAGCGCCGATTTAATGCCTATCACAGCCCGGACAATAGACGCCGATATACATAGATACATCTTGACTTATGTGTCACGTGACAGCAGACTCTCGCGCCTCGATCCTGCTGCGAGGGCGTTGATTGAAGACACGTTGTCGGAGAGAGCAGACGGAATGTATGTTACACACCTGCTGTGTGCAATCATAATATGCTAAGACATTGATGCTGTGTAGGTTCAGATGGGTGTACTGCCAGCTGGAGCAGCTGAAGATGTTCAAGTCTACTAGGCTGAGCTCACTTAGAGCGGCTCTGCATGCTTTGCCTAAGACTCTGGACGGAACGTACGAGCGGATGCTGGACAACATTAACGAAGCTGACCGCTCCTACGCATTCACGCTCCTCCGATGGCTTGCTTACGCACAGTCGCCTCTAAGTCTCCTCGAGCTTGCCGAAGCTAGTATAATCGACACAACTGACACTCTGGGAGTAGACGGGTCTGTCGACACTGACGACAGAGGTGACTGGGCCGATACGCTCAACATCCTTGCCGGCTTTGTGACCATAGACGGCGTTCAGGAGGAAGAAAATGACCATGTTATTGACAGCGACGGCGACTTCAACGTGAAGCGCGCATCTCGACAGATCGAAGAAGGCACCAGAGTCAGGTTGGCTCATTTCTCTGTCAAAGAGTACCTGGAGTCGTCACGCATACTGGAGAGTAATGTGAAATATTTCCAACTTGACCCTTTCAAGGAGCACAGGTACCTGACACACAGCTGTCTTGTATATCTCACACATTATAGCGCCTCTTCGCTGAAGACTTCGACGGAGGAAGATCTTGAAGCATTTCCGCTATTGGTATACGCTGCCAAGACTTGGCCTCATTACGCATTCCTACAGCAGTGTAGCAGCAGCACCCGGGAGGTGGCATTCCTTGATTCCGTGGCCAGAAAGCGCGATTGGCTCCAGATCTACGATCCTGATCGGTCGTGGAAGCAACCTTTTGAGAATTCCAAATTAGAAGTTGCGACTGCGCTGTATTATGCTAGTTTGCTCGGCCTTAAGGCAATCGTGCAAGAGCTGTTGAATGGAAGGGCAGACGTAAACGCTCAGGGAGGACACTATGGCAATGCACTGCAGGCGGCCTCTGTCACAGGCCACGAGAAGGTAGTGCAGGTGCTGATAGATGCAGGAGCAGACGTTAATACTCAGGACGAAGGACACTATAGCAATGCACTGCAGGCGGCATCTTTTGGAGGCCACGAGAAGGTGGTGCAGATGCTAATATATACAGGAGCAGATATCAACGCTCCGGGAGGAAAGTTTGACAATGCGCTCTATGCGGCATCTAGTGAAGGTCATGAGAAGGTGGTGCAGATGCTAATAGATGCAGGGGCAGACGTCAACGCTCAGAACGGAGAATACTATGACAATGCACTGCAGGCGGCATCCGAACAAGGCTACGAGAAGGTGGTGCAGATGCTGATGGATGCAGGAGCAGACGTCAACGCTCAGGACGAAGGACGCTATGGCAATGCACTGCAGGCGGCATCTTTAGGAGGCCACGAGAAGGTGGTGCAGATGCTGATAGATGCGGGAGCAGACTTTAATGCTCGGGGGGGATACCATGATAGCACTGCACTACAGGAGGCATCTCTTGGAGGCAAGGCGAAGGTGGTGCAGATGCTGATGGATGCAGGAGCAGACGTAAACGCTCAGGGAGGACACTATGGCAATGCACTGCAGGCGGCATCTTTTGGAGGCCACGAGAAGGTAGTGCAGATGCTGATAGATGCGGGAGCAGACCTTAAGGATCAGGGAGAATACTACGGCAGTGCGCTAGAGGCGGCGGCTGGACAAGGCCACGTGAAGGTGGTTCGGATGCTGATGGATGCAGGAGCAGACGATATATGGCCAACATCGATATCAGTTGAGTTGATTCCATCGTCGTCTTCGGAAACAGATCTCCTCTCATTGCAACACCATGACCCAGCCCGAAGCCCGGGTCGACTGCGGAGCAACGTTTCGAAGCGGAAGCGAAGGGCGGAAGATGAGTGAAGAATTGTGGAAGGACATGGGTGGACATGGGGGAAAGTACGGAGAGGCGAGGGATGGTACCGAGAGGATGACCAAGGTGAAATGACCGCAGCAGTCGCACGATGAGAAGAACGGCAAGTGAGGTTGAGAGGTACTCTCCTGACTCTAGCAGTTCGCATGGTCTCCATGTCGGATGCGGCTGGCCTTGAACTCTTCAGACAACAAGAGGCGCCAGAGTACGAGGTATCGTCTACGCGTCAAATCAAGCCAAGTCACTGGATCCAGCTCTAGTGATTCCGGCTCGAGCTTGTATGACTGAAGCCCTTCCGAAAGCATCGTCGGTACGAGTCTCCCGACATGAATGATGCCCCAAGTGCAAATGAACATGCTTCGCCGATGAGCTGGTCCGATGTCGGTAGCGCAACAGACTGAGCTTTGCTTGAGTCAAACTCCGCACTACAACCCATCGGCTCTGCTGAATATACTCATACCGTCGACGGGCATCAAATGGCATGCAGTGCTCGAGCGCGCATTAGAGGAACGCAGATCGCTGCAATCCGAACGCACGCTTGGTGTTCCCGTGCCTGATTGTTCGATGTTACTCGCGAAAGTAGCCAGACTAGTATCGATACGGAGCACGACGGCGGGTAGTATCTCGATGAGACTTGGCTATCGATCGACCTTGAGCAGAAGTAGACAACAACCAGATCTACTCCTCAAAGTCTTCTGCTTCCGCGATCACATCCACCATCTGCTCCACGCCTCGCTCATAATCCTCACCAGCCAGTTGCCCAGCGTCCCTGAGCATCTCGAGAGCTAGTTGGACCCATGTTTGACAGTTGTACTCGTGGTCGTCACCATCGATAGGAACTCTCGACAAAGCTTGGATGATCGACGCCCTCGTAAACGTGTTGGACAGATTTCCGACATCGATGGCTCTCACAAATTCCTGGTTGGCAGATGGATCCGCGTTATCTTCACAGTAATATTCGAAGAAGCCGTGTGCACCAACGATCTCGGCCAAAAGGGCTGGCGAATGATCTGCAAATTACAACCAGAGGGCGGTGTGTCTGTACTGTGAATAGTCGAGTGGCGTGCCTCTATGTACAATGATGCTGATCTGCACTCTAGATGCCGCCATTGTACGCACAATTGTTTAGCAATGATCTTGCTCCTGCTGAAGTTGTGAACCCGTGTACGTGCTTGAGCTGTGATCGCCCGGGGTAGTTGAAGTGAAATATTGCGGGACGTCCAGAGCGACTGACGCAGATCCTCGTCTCGAGGAAGCTTTGATTGGCGACTGCGGTCGTCGAGATCTGTATTACGACAGCTCCTGCGTGGTCTTAACATGGTGTGATGGAAAGCTCGGTAATGCGGCCCGGAGCGCACCTCATGCCATGTTCTCTCCTGACTGGGGAGCCTGCAGCAGCTGCCAGCTGCCTGGTGCTGCCTGGCTGCCAAGTAGCTTGAGTAGTCGGCGTGAACGCACATATATCGTGGGAGGTGTAGCGGTCGTTCCGAGCAGTCCTGAAGAACCCAATCCACAGTCCATCACGAACAGTGTCACCATGGCTTCCTGCTTCACTCCCTCAGCAGCTTGCTGCTCAAATCCTCCCATCATTGGCCCGCCATACGACAACAAAGGCACATTCATCGAAGTCGCGGGGGCGAAAGTCTGTAAGATATCCCATGCTATCCATCTTGCGCCCATCGCGTGACGTTTACCGTTATAGACACCTCGTCAACCTCGCCAGACACTCCCAAACGTGCTCTCCTAATCCTCTACGACATCTTCGGCTACAGCGGCCAGATCCTCCAAGGCGCCGACTACCTAGCCCAGCACTTCCGGATCTTCATGCCAGACTTCTTCGATGGCAAGCCAGCATCCTTGAGCTGGATGCCAATGGACGGACCGGCGGATGAGGATGCCATGGATGAGTTTTGTTCGGGACCCGGAGGCCGGGAGAAGACGCTGAAGAAAATTGATGAGCTGATGGTTCAGTTCAAGCAGCAGTGGCCTGAGATTGAGAGTTGGGGGATTGTTGGGTATTGCTGGGGAGGTTGGGTAAGTCGGATCTGTGCTTTCGTGTTTCCCATCTCCTGTTCCACTGATCACATTGCTCCTGAGATCGCGCCATACGCCGTTGGCAAAGACACACAGTTCAAGGCCTGTGCAATGTTGCACCCTGGCTTCCCTGGAGCGAAGGTCGCGGAGGAGATGTCCGTGCCGGTACTGGCGCTGTGCTCGAAGGACGAGCCAGAGAGCGAGTACGCGGACTTCCAGCCAGCACTGAAGGTCGAGCATGAGTTCCATCATTTCCCTAAGGTGGTGCATGGCTGGATGGCAGCACGTGGCGATCTTAGTGACTCGGAGGTCGAGCTTGACTTTTGGCGTGGGTACGAGTTGGTGCTGAAGTGGTTCCAGAAGCACCTCTGAGGTTGCAGGTATCTAATAACGACCGAACCGCAGAGTTCCTGATTTGTACGACTACGACGGAGACCAGTATCCAAGTGGAGTTCGTCGGCTCGTCGTTCCATTAACTCTCAACCTCCATTCATCTCAACATCGTCATCACTGTCCTCGCTCTCATTGTTGCCACTCAATCTCATCTCACCGACCTCTTCCACTCCATCCCCATCCTTCCCCTCACTCCCCCCCATCTCCTCCAGCTCCTCTCCCAGCGCACTAACCCTCGCCTCAATCCTATCCTCATCCTCCAAGAACCCCCTCGGATTAATCTTCGGCAGCGTAGTAGCACAAACCCTCGTCTTGCACAACAAATCATCCACAAACTCATCCACATACGTCAACGCCCAGCCCTCCCTCGTCCTCCTCTTCAACTTCCTCGCATCACTCAAATAAGGCTCCAACGTAACATAAACATCCTCATCCTTCTCCCAAGCCAACCTCACATAAAACGCCGCCAGCGCCCTCAAATACTTATACTCCTCCCCCGCCTGCTGCAAATAGAACATCACTACCTCCCTCTCCGGCAGCAGCTGCAGCATCTTGAACGCCAAACACAAGAAGGGTGTAGGTTTCTGCGCGATGCCATACGTGCCGCCGATGAAGGTCAGCTCTACGGCGCGGTCTAGCAGAGTGGCGGCGTTGAGGCCGAAGCACTGCTCTTTCCAGTAGTAGGAGTCTACGATGCGGTCGCGGACGGGCTTTTCGAAGAGTTTGAGCGGGTTGTCGCCGTGGAGAAGGGTGCCGGTGTAGCCGCGCTCGTCGAGGGCGCGCTTGGCATCGGGGGCGTGGGCCATGGCGGTGATGAGGTCGCTTAGGCCATGCCTCGATAGTACCGAGCAATGGTCTTGCAAACTGTGGTAGATATTTCGACCCGACGCAATGGCTAAAGTTGAAGCAGGCGCAAAGCTTGATCGCTGTTGCCATACCAACGTAAATATTATACTGCACTCTTGCGTCATCTTGCGATATTCCTCGAACATTACACACCTACGTCTAGACTGCCTATGGCTCCAATAATCGACGTACAATGGGCCGCATCCTCCTATCTCAGTCTCAAGTCTCAGTACTCTTGAGTACTATAATCAGTGAGTCCCCACGGCAGATCGCACAGTCGAATCCACTCTGACACTCTCCCAGTATCACTTATAACCCTCGCCCTCTTCCTCTCAGGCTACACCCTCCAACAACACACCATAGCCAATCTCCGCACCTCTCTCCGCCCTCTGCACCCCACCTCCCACAACCCCACGCTCTCCCAATCCTCCCCAGCAGAAGGCACACCCGACTGGACCCGTCTCGCCCACCTCCAACACCCGCGCACACACTTCGAAGTCTGCTCCTCCATCCAAATCTTCGCGGACTTACACCGCTTACGCTCCCCAGCGCGACGGATCCTGGTCTTCCCGCGGTCGTGGGCGAAAGAGGGGAAGGGCGGGGACTTTGAGCTCGAGATCAGTAGACGGGTGATGAGGCGAGGGGCACGGAGATTCGGGGTCGAGCTACGGCCGGTGGAAGACAAAGATGATGGGGCCTGGATGGGAGATCTGGAAAGAGTGATGATGTTACAGAGTCCGGGGATCGTGGTAGATGCTGCGAGGCTGGATGAGGTGCTGGCGTATGGCGTTCTGGAGAACGGGACAGCGAGTATAAGCGAAGGAGCCGGCGTGGCGGCCAATGACCTTACGCTTGTATCTCGCTTAGCAGCGTCAGAGAACGCTTCCCTAACTTTGCCGAATACACTCATTCGCTCTATCGGTGGGCTTCATGACTTTTCCAAGGGCTCCTTCAACGCCACGGCCTGGCTAGAGGATACGGCTTATATTCGCTTCTCCGACCCGCTGTTACCTGGACCCGAGTACGATGCGCCGTGGAGTATGAAGTTCGCTGCACGCCCGAGGAACAAGGATGCAGATTGGACGTGGACGAAATTGTATGGAGATTTTGCGCAGAGGCGGCTGGAGGTCTGTGGGCTTGAGCTGGAGGAGTGGCGGGAATGAACACGTCGGTATGCATTGGCAGGCTTCGGGCGGCATAGATGGGGACTTGTATGTATTACTCACGATCTAATGACATCTGTACACTACCATAGAGCAGCTGCCTTCGGACTTAATGGTTACGAATGTTCTATCCGTACTTCTACATCAATGCCCATGCCCACCCAGCTGCGCCACAAAAGGCACAACCATTCCCAGCACCACTGCTCCAATTTCCGCTAACCCGCCTCCTTCATCCCTCCTCGCCGGCATCGTCCCACCCTCCATGCCAAAGTCACCAAACCCGACGGCCTCATACCCGCCTCCATGTTCATGCCCACCCTTCCCTACCTCCCCAAGCGCATGCACAGCAACGTACAAGAACGTCCCCCCGCTGAAACAGAGCAGCACGCCCGTCGTCAAGCCGCCTTCGTCGTCTCCCCAGCGGAAGCCCATTGAGAGGGCGAAAGTCGCTAGAGCGCCGACTGGAGCGGCGGCGGAGAAGGCGATCAGATGGGCGCGGGCGGCGCGTTTACTGAGACCTTGTCGGAGGAGGATGGCGGTCAAGCCAAATGCTGCGGGGGCTTTATGCAGCATGAGCGCCAGGAAGATGACGAGTTTGAGTTTTGAGGTTGAGGGGCTGGTCGAGGAGGCGCCGAGAGCTATGCCGTCTGCTAGGGCGTGGATTAAGAGGCCGAGGGTAGTTGTTGATGTTGACGATTGTGCAGAGGAAGCAGAGAAGCCAGGAAGAGTGGGTGTCTCGGGTTCTTCTGTTGCTGTGCGAGTCAGGCCGAGATGGGGAAGGTTGATTTGGAGGGATGTTGGGGTTGAGGCGCGGTGGATATGCTGCGGGAGCACGTCGAGGAGGTACATTAGAAGGAAGCCTGTGGTCAGGGAGAAGGCTAGGTAGGTGTGTGGGTCGTGGTGATTCGGGTTGCTGTTGTGCTCGGAGCTTCCTGGTGGGATCGTCTTGTCTTCGTGAGAAGGTGGGAAGATGGGGTCGTCGCCACCTTCGTGCTCATCGGAAGGGTCGTCCGTCTTGACGTCGAAGCCATCGTCCGGTCCGGTGTAGAACTCGCCTCCTTCGTCGAACGGGTCATTGTGCCCGAATACCTCATCATCCGTATCGCGAGGAAAGATACCGAGTTCTGGGATGGACTCATCGGACTGCCTCACGGTGACTAAACATGTGGCAGGATGCGTACTCTGGCGCCCAGCAACGGGACTTGATGCCAGCGATCTCGTGCTATGTGCATGGCCAAGCTGAGAAGCGCTGTATAGCGTCTCGACGCCTTCCGGAATGATCACGATCAGTGCTGTCCCGACCAGAACTCCAGTGCCCAGTGCAGTGATAAGTCGTAGCTGTCGTGGCGATAGGGACAGTGTGAGTGGCAATATCCCGGCGCCGAATGATCTGTCGAGTCTTAGCTATGTCAAAGTCGCAGCGATCAAGTCAAGGGCACATACGCGCCACCCATTATGATACATAGCAGCAGGAGAGTAAAGAATCCGCTCCACATCTTTGCGGTTGCGTGAGATTCAGGATCAGGGCTTCGTTACCCCTACAGACAGACTCTTCGAAGTCTTCAGTGCATCTTCGTTGGCGCTCCAGAACGCAATGTGTCGTCCAAAGCTTTCGGCTACAGTCTCAGGTGAGATCCCTTGAGTAAGCCCTTGCCGCAGTGTTTGATCGGGTCGGGTTCGAGATCTTGATATCGAAATATGTGAAAGCTGGAACTTAGATCGGCGGGAGTGTACGCACGACGAGTAGTAGTGATCCGTGTGAAGGAGTGCCCCTTTACTCTACCGACATTCTCCGACAAGTGAAGCGATTGATACATATGCAGTCGTGAAGCGCTCAGCAAACAAGTCCGTGCTGCCAAGACATACACTCATCGTTCCTGCTCCAAGTCTCGATCAGGCGTTTACGCTTGACAATGGAACCACAGAAAGAGCCTGAGATCATAAACGTGCGAGTAGCGATCGCCGAGAGTATCTGCGGCAAGAGCATCAATTGCAAGACTTGTCTGTCACCAAGTACGCGAGGGGGTGCTCAGTCGCGCGAAGTATCAACGACAACACTTCTACAGATGAGTGTTCTTCGCGTCAAATCGCCGACACGCGACGCGCCTAGAGTGCAGATCACTTTAGCTACTACCTAACGTTATTCGATCGCAACCGTACACACACCACTCACCCATCACACTTCCAATCGTCAACCATGGACGCGGAAGACAGCGGCGTCGACTCGGAAACGATCGAGGAGCAAGTCGCGGAATGGTCGAGCAACAGCAATGAATGCTTCACCTTCCACCTGCAAGGCCACGATGAAACCTTCAAGCCAGCCTTCACATATCCCATCTTCGGTGAAGAGGAATCGATCTTCGGCTATCAAGGCCTCGCGATCAATTTGCGCCTTCAGAAGTTCGACCTGCAACCGAAGCTCGAGGTCACCTGGGAAGAGAAGTTCCCATCATCTGCAGGCGTTGAGCCAACCGACATCAAGGCCGCACTCGAAGACTTCCTGCCGGAATGTGCATTCTCTGGGCTTGACTCGGTGGGAATTGAGTCGCCAGAACGGCCGCCTGGCGAGTTGACGCACAGCTATACGAGGGATGGCGTGAAGTACGAGGTCTGGGTCTCGGATGTGAATGATAGTCTAGCAGAGCGCATACTGGCGAATGTGCAGGCGCTCGTGCCAATGTTCATCGAGGGAGGCACGATCGTGGATGTGGCAGGCGACAAGACGCAGGGCGCACGTTGGAAGCTTCACCTGATGTATGAGTGCAGAGGAACCCCGGCATCGTACAGCCTGATCGGCTTCGGCACATCCTACCGCATCTTCACCCTACCAGACCGTAAGGACCCTCTACCGGAGCACATGGCACTGCTGCAATCTCCGGAGAAAATGCGCCAGCAATTGCTGTCACGTGGCGCCGACGTCTTTCCGACGCTCCTCAACGACTCTCCACACCTGGAGTCCTTCTTAGAAACTCCTAGCCGCGAGCGCATCTCGCAATTCCTCATCCTACCACCCTATCAAGGCGCCTCCCACGGCTCCCAACTCTACCACGCAATGTACACCCACCTCTCAACCTCCCCAAACGTCCTCGAACTCACAGTAGAAGACCCAAACGAAGCCTTCGACGACATGCGCGACCTCTCAGACCTGCTCCGCCTTCGCCAGACCTCCCCAGAGTTCAGCGCCCTACGCGTGAATACCAACATCCACTCAGACCACCTGAAACCCACCGCCCACATCCCCACACACCTGATCGTCCCCCTCGAGGTCCGCGAACGGATACGCAAAGAAACAAAACTCCAATCCCGCCAATTCGACCGCCTAGTAGAAATGCAAACCCTCTCCTTCATCCCACCCACGCACCGCTCCAAAGCCCGCTTAACGAAGAAAGAGCACAGCACGAACGAGCAGGATAAGACCTACTGGTTCTGGCGGCTCTACGTGAAGCAGCGACTCTACATCTTCAACCGCGACGTGCTAATCCAGGTTGAGGGCGATGAGAGGGCGAAGGCGCTGGACAGTGCGCTTGAAAGTGTGGTGCAGGGGTATAGTGCGATGTTGGAGAGGGTGCTGAAGGCTGAGGAGAGGCTGAAGAGGGAGGGTGAGGAGGGGGATGTGAATGGAGGGGCGGCTGTGGAGAAGAGGGTGAGGAAGCGGAAGGTTGTGGAGGAGGATGATGAGGACGGGGAGGACGAGGAGATGATTGTGGCTAATGGGGTGGCGAAGGCGAATGGGAAGAAGGCGAGGGTCGAGTGAGGCGTCAGGAGGGACAAGAATGAACTTAGCGTGGCGTTTGGGCATTTGACGGCATGGGCGCCGAGGGCAAAGATGTGGTCAGAGGACAGCATGGCTGTCTAGCATACCAGGCGTGATCCTGGAGTGAAGGCATGAGTCGCTGTACAAGGAGCAGAAGGACTTCAGAATTGGAGGTAGAGAGACGATACACTGCTGTCACAAGCTGAGGTCGTAGAGCGCGGTATGGCGGGACGAGTTCGACTTCACCCGCGTATCTCTCCTCGTCGCACTTCGCACCCGCAAGTCTCTTCTAAACACGAATGCGTCCGCAAGTTTCTTCACGAGATTTCTTTCCCACCCTCATGCGGTTCCTTGCCCCATTCGCGTGTCGTCTCCATCCCAACAGTGGCAGTGCAGCCAAGATGACGCCGCGACCACGTGGGAGAATTTGCCAGAGTTTGTGGTGACGTCCGACCTTGGCTTCGAAAGTTTGCGCTACACGCTCTCCGCTACCAACGATTCGCCGTATCTGCCCGTTAGAAGGCGCTTGAAACAACTTCGCCATGTATACTTCGTATCTGCCGGCGCGTGGTCTGTATTGTCGCGTAGGTGGCAGTAGTAGGTTGGGAAGTGAGAGGTAGATGAGTATAAGAGGTTCTGCCTTGGCAGAAATTCCTGTGTTTTGGCCTAAGCGAGAGTTCGAGGGATACCTGAAGTATGGAGGACTCCAAGCAGAAGAGACCAAGCTGGATCTCCAAAACCGCAGGACGCTTCCGCAAAGATGGCACCCTCCGACCATTCCGACTCATCGGCCAGGACTGCAGGAACTGGCTCGAACGATATCCCTCAGACTGGACAGTCTTCAACCAAATCGTGCTCGCGAGCGCCGTCTACGTGTTCTTCACGAACCTGCTGCCTGGCCTCACATTCGCAGGAGATCTCTACGTCCAGACGGGCAAGCACTGGGGCACCATTGAAGTAGTGTTCAGCACGGGGCTCTGCGGCGTGATCTTCTCGCTCTTCTCGATTCAGCCTTTGTCGATACTGGGAGTCACTGGCCCGTTCTCGGTGTTGGCGGAGAACATCTACTCGCTATGCGAGACCTCATTCCATGTCGACTTCCTGTCCTTCATGGCATGGGCGCTGATCCATTCGGGATGGATGCACATCCTACTCGCCATCTTCAACGCGCACGAGTGGACTATGCTCTACGTGACGGAATTCAGCTGTGAGATCTTCAGCCTGCTGAACTCGATAATCTACTTCCACAAAGCCGTGCAAGAACTGCAACGAGCGCAGACCGAGCTCCCCATAGCCTCATTTTTATACGCCATCATAAGCGCGATCGGGACTTTCGTCCTCGCTCTGTTCCTCTCTTATGCCGAATCCTGGGAACCTCTGTTCCATCGCTACATCCGCATGGGTTTGCGCGAGTACGCCGCGGCGATAAGCATCATCTTCTTCATCGGCATGCCGCACGTCGGCGTGCTTGAAGGGATCCCCAAGGGCACGTTGCCGGTCAGTAGCAAAGCCTTCCAGCCATCGCTGCCAGGCCGCACGCACTTCTACGTCAAGTTCTGGGAACTCCCTGGTCCTTGGATCGCCGCGGCCATGGTGCCCGGCGCGATCATCACAGTCTTGTTCTTCTTCGACCACGAGATAAGCAGCATCATCTGCACGATCAAACGCTTCGGGACGCGGAAACCAACGGGTTACGCACTCGACATCGTGCTACTCGGCCTGACCACAGCACTGTGCGGAATCTTGGGGATCCCACCAGCTAACGGCCTCTTGCCGCAAGCACCCCTACATTCTGAGAGTCTGATGCACACAGCGAAAGACGAGCACGTCGAGAAGACAGTCCTGGACAAATACGGTCTAGAACGCACAGTCCACGAGCCCGTCCAACGAGTCTACGAGCAACGCTGGTCCTCGTTTCTGCACGCCAGCGCGATTCTGGCTTTCATCGCCCCGCCGCTGCAGCTTGTCCTCGGTCTTACACCAACCTCAGTCCTAGCCGGACTCTTCATATTCATGGGCCAGCAGTCCCTCGCTTCGAATCCCATTCTGAAGCGCACGTTTCACATGCTCACTCCACCTTCTGAACTTCCTGAGCTGCCCGCCGGGGTGAAGAGCTACTGGGCTATACACGCTTACACACTCTTCGAAATCATCATGACGGTTGTGATCTTCATCGTCACGCTTACGGTCGCGGGCCCGGCATTCCCCGTGATCATCATCGCTTTGGTGCCCTTCCGACTGCTCGCCATGAACCGGATCTGGAGTAAAGCGACGCTCAGATACGTGGACCGTTGGGCGTGTCGGGACGGGACGCCAGAGGACGAGGAGGATGAAAGACAGGCTTCTGTTGCTTCGGAGGGAGCGGGAGGTGTGATGCGGATGAGAGTAGTGGAGGATGTCGAAAGGGAAAGCGAGAAAGGAGGCGAGAGCGAGGATGTGGAGAAGGGGATTGGTGGGCCGGGAAGTGGGAGTAGTAGTGGCATTGAGGTGGAGGAACGTGGCGTTGCGAGGGTGGGAAGGTAATGAGAACGGCAGAGGTATGAACTTAGCGAGGCGTTCTGGAGATTTGTTGGGTGACATAATGACATAGAAGATAATCCTCTACTCTGACGCACTTTGGCTGACTACTGTCTTTCGTGCTGGATCCCGCTAGTCTGAGGGTGCGACGGCATGCGACCTCCATCGTCTTTCTATATGTCGGCTGCCATGTGTGGATGACTATACTTCGCGTACTGTGCTCGTAAGGCTGTAGCCGATGCGTGCTTTCGGTTCGAAGACTTGTTACTTGTTATGAGGTTGCTGGTGGCTCGCGTGAGAGGAGAGCAGCTGTCTTGGCAGCCATGGTCGCGCTAGACAGCCGACTTCACTTCATCCTAGTGCTGTAATTCTACAGCATCGTCCCTCGAGCATTATGCGCTCCTTCCATATCGTGCTAGTTGACTCATCATGCGCATGGCGCATCGTGGAGATGACCGGAATATCGCCCGGGGTTGGCACCATGACAACGGTAGCAGTAGCAAATGCGGCCACGAGCGCAGTATTTCATTGTCAAAGCCCATCCAGTTTCTTCTCCATATCCTACCTCTCATGGCAGCATGATGATGAAAAAATGGTGTTGCAGGCCAGCACCGAAGTGCCAGCGCATCTCAGCCCCCAGACCCAAGAACCGCAAAAGCTCCCATAGCAGAATCTCAAGCCAGCACTTCTATCGTTTCCACCGTCCCGCAGCCCACCACGACGCCGCACATCCAACTGACGCAGAAAGAGGCAAGCGCCGCAGCGAGACGCCACTCACTGGATCCACTGGAACGCAGCTTGATCGAGCGGTCGAGTGAAGAGGGGATGTGACCCTCGTAGTCTTGCGGTGGCCCATTACCCGAAGGTCCTAACGGCGAGCCCACGTACTAGCACACAACGACCCCCGCAAATTGCGTAAGGAGCTGATGGGTCCATCCTGAAGGCCTCATGGACCAACAGTACCCCCCGCCCGCCGTGACATATTGGTTCCGAAGCCGCCCGTCGGCAAAGGTGGCTGCTGAGGCCGGAGACTGAGATGCAGAAAACTGAGGAAGGAGTGGAAGGTGGCGGGGAGTGGGATTGGAAGTGTTCAAATAGTCCGCAGGGCGGGAGCAGCCGCGGTCTAATCACGGCTGCCTCGTTCACTTGTGATCGTCAGGCCAACATTCGGATCACAGGTGTTGATTGCACGGGACCACAAGCCTACTTCGACTTGTGATTACACGAGATCACCACGCCTGACTCGGTTCGTGATTGCACGAGCTCACACACACCAACCTCGTGTAACCACGACACCACCTTACCAAGAACACATCACGTGCTACTACACCCATTACACACGCACAAGATGTCTTCACACGAGCTCACCTCGAGGCGCGCCCACGTCCCAGTCGCAGTAAGCACATGCGCCTACATGCTCCTTCACGTTACACGCTCGCTGACGTTGACACGTGCTAGCGCACCCCCCTCGCCGAGCTCTCGGTCAACCAGGCCGCGAAGCGCATTGCTTCACAAGCCTTCGCCGCTCCCTTCGTCATCCTCACCAAGGCGATGGAGTCACAACGTGCCGCTGAGAGCACAGAAGCGGTCGTGGCCTTCACCGGCCTGTCGCTCGCCTCCCCAGATGTCATCCAGGTACGCTTCACTCTCCCTTCTCCCTGCTTGTGCTAGCACATGCAGCGCACAGTGCGCTCGTGCTTCCACACGCCATACGCTGCATTCTCGTGCTTGCACAGGCGATGCGCTAACTGCTTGTGCTCCCACAAGCCATGCGCTTCCTCCTCGTGCTTCCACCACCTCATGACACCTACTGACACGTGCCTCCAGTGGCGTCACACCAAGGAGAAGAAGGCGGAGTATGCCTTTGAGTTCGCCGCCATGACTCGTACGCAGACGGAGTACCTCGAGAGGTTCGAGGATTGAGGGGTGACAGTCCCTCGGTGGCATGTTTATGCACAAATACTGGCATTAGCGACGGCGTTTTGGAGCATGGGAAAGGCACGATTGGGTCATGAGTGCACGAGCATTGGACAGCATGGACAGCACATAGCATGCACGTGGAATTGAAGCTCGTGATGTCACAATGTCTACATGTGCCTCTTCCTCCATGCCTTCACGTGCTTGCACCCCCTTCTCTCATGACAGCACTACTTCCTCGAGATCAGGGGCTACCTCCACAGACTTCTCTTTTTCTCTATACTCCCCGAAGGTTGCGACAACGCTTATCTGCTGCTACCGACGTAGTCGCGACAGCGACTCGAGCGATATACCAACACTGAGAGACTTCATTTACCTCTCGCGATCTAGGAACACTCAGACGCTGTCTCTCGCGAGTAGAGTGGCACGATTTTTCATGCAGCCGCGGTCATGTTCAGAGTCAGCTTCACCGCTGATCTGAGATTTCGGAGAACTTACTCCCCACCCCTCAATCATAGTACTTCACCTTCACCCCCTTAATAACCTCCTTCTCCTTCGCCCCTCCTTCCACAGCCCGATCCAAGTTCCCCTTAACCCTAGCCCGAACCCAATCGCCCGCCTTGATCCCATCCATGCCTTCTTTCTGCCTCAGCCCTAGCCGCTCCAACACAGGACTCTCCAGCGCCTTCAACCGCAAATCGTGCGCCGGCCGCAGAAAATACAAAACTCCTGCGCGATCCAGATGCGCTTGATCCTCCGGCGGCGCGACGACGCGGTGGATACTCGATTTGAGATACCCCGCCGTCCAGAAATCCAGCACATCCGCGATGTTGACTGTGATGGACCCAGGGAGGGGTTTCACCCATTTCCACTTCCCATCCGGCATGAGGACTTGCAATGCTGCGATGGGTTGGCGGAAAAGCAGCGTCAGGGAGCCGAAGTCCGTGTGCCCGCGCGAATAGAGGTTGTCGTACTTGGCGTTCTCCTCCGGAGTACGGGCGTGGTAGATCATATACCTCAAATGACAGTCGGAGACGTCGTTGTATTTGTGGCCATTTGTCAGAGCGTCTTCAGGGAGCTCGAGGACGATGGCGATGAGCGTGAGCAGTTTTTGTACGGTGTCTTCGGCTATGTGGCGTTGGAAGGTCTCGATCTCGTCGCGGTGGTCGAGGATCATCTGTGGGTGCGATCGTTCCAGCTCCGGAAGGTACTTGAAGACGTTGTACATTTCGACGTTATCACGCAGGCCGGGGAAGAGCTCGATGGAACCTAGGGGTCGGTAGCCGGAGTAATGACCATGCTCTAGGTCGGCTCTGTGGCGTAGCTTCTCTTCGGTAGGCAGGGCGAAGAGCTCTTTAGCGATGCCGAATTGCCGGTCGATCTGGGATTGCGTGAGGCCGAAGTTGGTGATGTAGCTGTGCTGGAGTCAGCGACGAAGAGGTGCGGGACAGGGTGAACTTACAAGAAACCGACATTGTGGACTGCGTCTCGAAGCTGGTTCGCAAGTCGTTGCTTGCCACCGGCTGTGTCGAATTGGGAGAGGTCGAGTGTGACGAGGTCGGCCCAATCCACTGAAGAATACTGTCAGCTCCATGGAGACAGTAAACGCTTTCGAACTTCCCGCTTACGATCATGCGTCGACTCAGCGACTTGTTGATACTGCAATGAAGGCTTGCTGCGCGCTGATGTCGTTTGGGTCTGAGTAGCCATGGTGTGATAAGATTTCTGTCGGTGGGTCCAGATGGAAATAACAATGGTCGACTGGTCTGAGAAGTATTCAATGTCTTCGCGAGTAGTACGCCGGGCGGAGGAGATGCTCAAGATATCCGAGGTGGAGAGGTAGGTACCAAGGTACCTACACTTCCTCGTACACGTAGCTATAGCTCTGCATAATGTCGCGGACTATCTTCGGCGGCTGCTAGCACGCCATACCTACAGCTGTCAGAAGTAGCGATGTCGGACTGTTGCGATTTCTCGCTTGTATCAGACAGTACCTATCGCAGATCGCTGTACAGTCAGCTGCTCGATGTGTGTACAGTCTGTACATCCCATCTTGACCTTGCACGTGTAACGGTCACTCCATCTCTGTTCACTTCTTCTTCCCCTTCTTCTTCGCCGGCGCAGGCGCCTTTCCCTTCACGACTTCACCCCCCGGCGTCCCCGGTCTTGAACTCTCCTTACTCTCATCCCCTCCAGTAGCGCCCTGCGCAAGCATATCCCGCCTCCCCTTGCCCTTCTTCCCCTTAGGCGGCCGATACGTACTCCGATCCTTGAGCGGCAACCAGCGCTCAGGATCAGGCGTCTTAGCTGGATCGTATTCCTTCGGTAGCTTGCCGGGTCGGGGCTTTTTGTGCGGTTTGGGCGCTGCTGGAGTGGATGTAGACGCTGGGCGTTTTGTAGATTGGGCTGTGGGGCGAGGGAGGGAGGCGATGCCCGCAGATTCGAGCGCGGAGGCGTCGATGGAGGCGAGTAAGCGCGGTAAAGGTGTGAGAGTGGAGGCAGAGGCGTCTGTTGAACCAGAAGCTAAAAGGCCGGCGGCAGCATAGCGATCTGAGCTGTCGGCTTCGTGGAGGTCGGCGAAGATGGCTCTGGCTAGCTTTTGGTGCTCGGGTTCTTCGGAATCGAGCAGGGAGCTACCGGCTGCTCGAAGGAGCTCTGTAATACCTGCTGGCCATTCACTCCCTTTGCTCCGCCAGTGCTCGGCTGCTCTTGCGAAAGCCTCTCGTGCTGGATCTCGCCGGTTTTGCGAATTGTACAGCGCTGTTGTGACGCCCACAAGTCCTGGTGCAAAGCGCACATCGTCTGCGCTGCTCCCAGTCTGCTCCAAGCGATCCGTGAACTTCTCCACTAAGTTTATGGCGGACGGCGCATTACCGGTTAGCACGTACAGCTGTACGATCGTCAAAAGCAGACCGACATCATTTGGTAGCTTCTCGAGCAATGGCAAGATGTGCTTCAGCGCCTCTTTTCCACTCTGACTCTTCGCGTGTGCGGCAGCATTGATGACGGCAAGACCATTGATCTTCTCATCCAGTGTAGGCGCATCCTGCTTTCCGAGCACAGCTTTTGTCGAAGCCCTTAAGCCCCCAAATTTCATCATGCCCAAGTCCAGCGCGAACCGGTTCTCGTCCAGTACACCTCTCTGATACCCAAAAGGCATATCTGTGCCATCTTCCTCAATCCCCTTGCCCAGCATTCTCTCTTCCAGAAATGCATTCCCATCCCCTTTCCTCTCAGCCAACATCCCGTTCACCCTCGCCACATATATCGATGTCTCGTCCTCCAGCCCCTCGACCTTCACCTCCTTTGCCAGCGCCTCAGCCTCCTCCTTCTTTCCCAGTCGAAGTAGCACATACACCCTCTGCGCCCTGATCGGCCCAATCTCAGCCTCCCTCTCAGACTCGCTCAATTCCCCAGCCAGCGCCTCAGCGCGCTTCAACAGCACCTCGGCTTGCCCTAGCTCATTCCGCGCAATACATCCACAGGCGGCATTATAAGCCGTCTCGAATGCCTCCAAGTCCTCGCGCTCGACTTTCCGTTTCTTCGACGTCGCCCCAGAGAATTGAAGTTGCACCTCCGTGGCTCCAGCATTGACTCGCAGATCTGCCTCCGCATCTTCTTCCCGCTCGCCGCTGAGCTCTGCATATAGTTCTCGTGCTTTCACGAATTCTTCAGCCCGATACCGCGACTGCGCTTCCACATGCCTCAAGCCTCTTCCCCCATCTTCACCCTTCGCTGCCACCTCTGCCGCTTCCGCCGGTCGTCCGGCTTTGTACAAGGCGTATGCATACTCTAAGTTTGCTTCCGCCTTCAACTTTGGGTATGTGTCAACAAAAGCTACGGCTTCCGCGAAGCGATCGAGTTTCAGAAGGGCGACGAGGGCTGTGCGTTGTGTTGTGACATCCGAGGTCCCGCCTTTGGACTGCGTGATGCTCTTCTGGGCAGCGGAAAGGATCTCGGCATGGTCTTCTATCGTGCTTTTCGAGAGGAGGGAGGTGAGGGTGGAGGCCATAATTGCAGAGGGGGATCGAAGTCGTTATTGGAGAGATCTACGATAGGAAGACATGTGCCAGCCAATGTGAGGGTGGTCTTCCGGGGCGAGATTGGTACGATAAATGCTTTGAGTGGCCGAATGTGCTCGCTTGCATGTAATGTTCAAACTGTCCTCGCCTTGGCGGAGCAGACTGGCAGAATTTCGAGTGCAGTGCCCCACTCATATCACACACTCTGGTTACTCACGCTCACTTTAGACAAGTCTTGTGCTGATCCTCTGTACTCATTATATACACTCCCTCGTAGACTAACATCGCCGTCGCAGCCCCTGCGCTCAGCGCGTAATGTCCTCTCGCCCCATAAACGCCATCGCTATGCTCAAACCACCTAACCCTCCCCTCGACATCCCCTCAATGACACAAACTCGTAGCATTCGCCCACCCCGTCAACCGATTCGCAATATCATTGACATAACACTCCGTCGCCCCGCCCGCGGCACTCAAGTTCTTCTCATCAGGAATGAAGCCCGAGTTGTACCCTCTCGCCGCCCAGAACAGGTTCCCGTAGTAGTTAAGGTTCTGTACAAGTCCGTCGCCATGCTGCGTTCCTTGAGTGCCATCCTGTACCATGGCGAATATGCTAGCATTGGGCGCGTTGGAGTTGAAGCCCGTGCCGTTGTGGGATTGCATGAGACCTGGGTTTGTCACCTGTGTGAGGTGGCCGTTGGAGACGGTTTCGCCTACTCTGACGCAGCCGGCGGATTCTTGCAGAATTACTGCCAGAATGAACCGGTGGTCGACGAAGGATTGGGCTGCGAGGGCTTGAACAGCGGCCCAGATTGCGTTTTGCTCGGCAGGTCTGTGATGCACAAGTCAGCAAGCTGCCCCGTCTCAATAATTCCGTCTATCAGGACGACTCACGAATTATTCTTCCCCACCTTGTTAACCTCACAAGCCGTCTCCATGTTCGCCAAATTCCCATAATACAACCTCTCAAACGTGATCCACTTCTCCTTCTCCGGGTACTCTTTCCAATCCCCGCTATACATCACATACTCGTCCTTCCCCGCCACGCCATCCTGATCCAGAATATTGTTCGTCGCGCTACCATTACCGAAAGCAAGCTGACTCGTCACCTTCGCGTCAGTCTTGAAAGGCACGTATGTCCACGGCCCGTTATCGCCATCGCCTTTCTTGCTCGCGCTCACGCCGCCCGCGATCGCCGCAATGATCAAGATCACCAGCAATGCGACGCCGCCCCATATCACGATCTTGCGGCGCAACGACCAGCCGCGGCCCTGCGATCTCCGCGGCGCGGCTGGCCGGGGCGGGAGGTCAAAATCATCGTGGTCGGGGTTTTGTTTCTGGTAGTTGGAGTAATCTTCGTAGTCTGCATCGTTGACTGCGGAGTGCACTGGAAGAGGCGCTGGGTGGGAGGGAGCTGTGTTGTTGGCGGGATTGTCGACGAGATCGTAGGATTGCGAGTAGTAGCGACCACCGGAGGCCATTGTCGTAATGCAGAAATGGGTTGTCGGGGTTGAGTCCGGGTCCGTTATGCGCTCACTGGGCTTCCCTATGCCGTCTTTTCAATCACGAATATCTTCCAAGTAGCGAGCGTGATGTACAGAAGTAAGTCCGATGTATGTACAAGACACGAACGCAGCAAAGATGACAGGGTGTGGAGGAAACAAGCAGATGTTTACAAACCCGGCAACGGTCCACGCAAGTGGCGGATCCTTGATGCAACACTATTCCCACCCATGCAGGTACGACGCAAGATCTGCAGGGGTCCATAAGCCAAATCCGTCTCGGATGTTTGGCCCTAGCGGCGGGCGCGAGTCGGAATGGCCTGCCGCGTGGCCGACAGATTGACTTCAGTGTTGTATATTGGTGATGATGGAGATGTGTTCGCGGCTGAGAACATGGAGCCTGGTGGCGGAATATTTTCGAGGAACAACGTGTCTCTCTCCGTACTACTGTGGTAGTACCGCATGGAGCAGAGAACACTACAGCTCCATGTGCTGTGTCGCGGCACGGTAAGACAGTACGGTCGCGATAGTGTATTAGGTCGGGAATTGCGACTCGCAGCATTGCGACGGCCTCACTCAGGTATGCCTGGGCTCCGTGTTTTGTTTACGTTCTCTCCATGCGCCGGCCAAAAGGCCAGGGCAATGATGATCAAGTAGTACCATATCTCTGCATTGAAGAAGGTATGAGTCCAGGTCGTCTTTGTTAGGAGCGATCCACTCCAGCTGTATATCGAGGGGACTGATCTATTGCAGGATTTGGCAGCAGGTGTCGAACATTCAACCCTCCTCCCCCTCACCCTCCTTCCCCACCCCCTCAGCCCTCTCCTTCCTAACCCTCTCCTTCCTAACCCTCTCCTTCTCCTTAGCACTCTTCTTCAAATCCTCCCACTTAGCATGATAAGCCCTGATCTTCCTCTCCTGCTTCTCTGCCATCTTCTCCAATGCCACCCTCTGCTCAGCCTGCTCCCGCATCTGCGCCTCCAGCTCCCTCACCCTCGCTGCCGCGTCCTGCTGCGGCGGGTGATGCGGTTGAGTGGGCGAGTTGTGCAGAGATGCCATGCTCATGGCCATCATCGAGGCGTCTTGGGCGTGGACTTCAAAGTTCTGTAGGCGGGAGGCGAGGTGCTCGAGCGTTGTTTTCAGGGTTGTGTTCTCGAGCTCGAGTTCTTCGGCTGTGCGATTTTTGCCAAAGGAGGTGCGCCGGGCTGTAGGAGTGCGACTGTGATGCGGCGATGAAGGACCAGCGTCGCGGGCGTCTACGAAGGAGTCTTCATCATCTTCACCGATGTTGCTGAGTTGTGTTCGGGCTTTGGCGATGTCGGCGTAGGAGTACGTGCCACCTCCTGTTTGCACGACATAGAAGCTCTCGGCTGGACCAAAGACGTGGCCGGGCGTTCCACGCTCGCGGTGAGAGTCTTCGACAGCTTTGAGCGCAGCCTTTGAGATGAGGCGCTTGACGTCCGGATCGCTGGTTGCAGTGACAGTGCGCTTCTCGGCTTTGCGTGTAGTCTCAGTTGCAGGTACATTCGCTTCCTCTGATGTGAGCGGTAGTCCTGCGTAAGCGAGCACAGACGATAGCTTCGACATCGTGCCATTTGTGATGTTATTATAGAAGCTCGCGAAGCCATCTTCCTCGTCAGGCATGTGAGGTCTTCTTGGCAGCTTTCGTTGGCTCTCCATCACAGACGTCGGGATCTGAGGCGGCACGTTACCAGCAGCACGGCGTCGAGCATCGGGAGACGTTTGCCGTGCCGGAGCTCCAGCATTTGGGGGAAGATTCACTTTGTTAGGCTGAGGTATGCCACGTCTGGAAGCAATATCGCGAGCAAGACTTGGTGATGACTCGCGAGTTCGTGAGCTCAGTCTCGCTGCAGCTAGAGCTGATGTGGTCTTGGTTGCAGACTTCGTGCTCGCAGTACCAGGCTTCTCGGAAATGGCCTCGGATGCTTTGCGGTCCTCGATCTGGGGCTTCGGGGCACTCGACTCAGCCAGAGTGGTGGCGACTTCGGCAGCATTTGCAGTAGCCTGAGACTTGATGATCTGTGCCAGCTTCTGGTGTTGCGCCTCTAGCAGTTTTAACGTACGAAGAGCCTACATACATTAGCATCCGATAAACGATCTCGACATTCGAAAGTCTATTAACCTCGTGGTCGCCTGTGTCTTTGGTTGCTCGACCAAGATCTGATGCGGCGCGGCTATGTTCACGGGCAGCCTCCTCCCACTGCGACGACTTCGTAGAGCGTGCCGCATTGCGTGCGTGCGTATGTGCCTGTACATACCATTCAGCTGCAGGTACGCCTACGGATAATCTGGTTCACTTACCGATGTCAAAGGTGCTACTTCAGCCATGATGGATGGGTGAAGGAGAGATGCCGACTCTGATGAGTTGATTCACTCCATCATATTACTACAGTGACACCAAGTCTTGTGTGACTCTGATTCAGTCTCCCACGCGTGCTGTGGTGTCTCATACAATGCACTTCGTACAATTGCATTACGGCATAAAGTTGTCTATCGCGCCTGTCAAGTCCAGAGCCGCATGACGATCCCCACAAAGCTCGGACGCAAACGCGAACCTTCGCATCACGGGCAGGCTTTGGCCTGCCAACCTTGTCAACTTTCGTGACGTATCAGAGGCTCAGAGCGTTGTGTCCGAATACCATGCTTCGTGCCTCTGAAACTACCCCTTCAACCCTAGAATGCACACACTGAACACTGCTGTCACTCGCTGAATCGTATCGTACACTGCGCTGGTCGCGAAGCGTGGACAGCTTACCGTCAGAAGCAAGGTTGGCCTCACAACACGTGAGAAACCCTGAATGCTATCGACTCGGAACTAGCAAACCTATTGCGATCTGGCACAGACGATCTACGAATACGCCTACCACGACAGTAACACACGGCCTTGGCGTAGTTACACCTGTCCCACTACAGTCCCTTCAATGCCCGCCTCTGAGCCGGATGTTGGCAAGCCAAGAGGACTCTCCAGACTACGCCGCAAAGATCTACCTAATGCCTCCACCAACTCCCTAGCGAGCGAAGCTTCCTCTAACGGTGGTGAATCTGGCGATGGATCAGGTCTTCGATCCTCCGTCGACGGTTTACTGGAGAAAGTCAAGACTCGCGCCAGACAATCTGTTGATGACCGACGCGGTAGCGACGAGTCTGGCGCCGGCAGTCGCCTGGTAGCTTTCATTGACCGCAAACGCAGAAGCTCGAAGCAGAAGAACGGCACTGGACCTGCTGACAGCAGAAGATCGAGCGTGCAGCATGGCGAGTCTGATAGTCTGGACTTGCCACGAAGTCGCTCGGATCTGTCGCTCGGGGACGGGAGTGGAAATAGCAGTCTGCTGACTGACGACTACTCTGATGAAGAACTGTGAGTACCTCTGACTCCAATCCGTTTAGTGAAGCAGTTCCTGTACCATTTCGAGATCCGCAGACGGGGCCAGGCTCTCGGGCATCCTTGCCACGCGGATCCGGCTGGGCAGCCGAGCTTTAGGGTTTCAGCTCCATGCAGCATCATCAAAGTCACTCCGTCTACGCAACATACGCGTTGGCAGCACGCATTGGCTTTGTGGAGCACACGGTGTCTTTGCGGCATTCGTATCAAGCATTTGCAGAAGTCGATGATCGCCCACGCACTTAGCTGATATCGATGTAGATCCAGGAAACCGACCAGACCGACCATCTCTCCACATCAATCTCACGCCGGCTACCTCACTCTCTCATCGCCACAGTTGAACGCTCAGACTGGCACAGATTCATCAGGATCCCCTCAGTCTGTAGGCCTAGACGGAAGCAGCCCCGGAGCTTCAACAGGCAACCTGTCCCGAGTTCCTAGCCTTCCACCACCACAGTCATTACCTGGCTCTGAAGTCGCCGAGCGCAGCGCATCTCCACTGCGCAAGAGTTTTACTGCTGAGCCTAGCACATCATACGATAGTTCAACAGACTCTGCTCCGCTTGCAAGTGGTGTAGCGGGTCTACCGGGACTGAGTGGGCTGTTCAAGCCAAAGAGCCGACGAAACAGCGTCAATCCCGAAGAGCAGACCACAGCTGCAGATTTGACTGGCGGAGCAACTACAACATCAGAAGAGCCGGAACAACCAGGTACTCCAACTGACCCACGACGGCAGCGTATCAATACAAGCACATTACCTCCTACCCCACCAAGCCGACCCGAAACGCCGACGACTCTCATCACACCACCGACACCTACAGACCCGAGCGCGCAGTTTCCAAGGGCTCCGACGTCAGGAAGTAAGCAGCCTTTTGCTCGTCCACTTTCTTCCATTGAGAGCATCCGACACAGGCGCGCACAGTCTGCGAACCTGCCGAGCAAGCTATCAAACTCGACCGCCGCGCCTCTGACACCCACACTTGAAGAGACCAAGACACCAGGAGGAACGCTCACGCAACCGATCGGTGCGACAGGATTCTTCACTTCAGTCTTCTCGGCTGCTCAGAAAGCAGCAGACTCGCTTAGCAGCAGCATTAACAACGCTCCGCTTGTGCCGGGCCAAAAGAAGACCGATAGAAAGATCAGCGGAGAAGCCGAAGAGCCTGTTGGTGGGGTTGAGAACACTATCAAAGGAGCAGTGCTACGGCCGGCAGCAGAGACCATCGACAAGGGTAATCTCAGTGTCAGCAGTCACGGCATAGCTCAAAGCCAGGACATCAGTCCGATGAACAGCACTGTTGAGCTGTCAAGGCAACAAGATGGAATTGCAAACAGCACACAGGCAGATAACTCAGAAGAAGAGGCTGCGGCAAGAGCTGTCTCCGTCGCGTACGAGAAGCCGGTGGACTCGGCTGTCAGCCAGGCACTTGGCGGTCGCCCCATGTCAATCGCATCGCAGGAGCACCTCACAACGAATGGCGAGCAGACGCCAGAGAGATCTGCAAATGATAACGAAGGCATTGCGAGGTCAGGAAGTGTGCGCAGTCGCATTAGTGGGCGTCGGCGAAGGCATCGCGCTAGTTCTGCGACGACTGGGACGACAAACACAATCGCAACAGCACTTCGAGAGTCCACCACAGGGCTTGCAAATGTCACGAGTAACCCACCCGGTCATCGCTTGACGGGCTTCGCAGTTGCCAGCAGTAAGCGCAATAAGGACTTCCATCAGCTGTTTCGTAGTGTGCCGGATGATGACTACCTCATTGAAGACTACAGTGCTGCATTGCAGAAGGACATCTTACTGCACGGCCGTCTCTACGTCTCTGAGGGCCATGTCTGCTTCTCGAGCAACATCTTCGGCTGGGTTACGAATCTCGTGATAGGATTTGACGAGATCTCCTCGATCGAGAAGCGCAACACAGCCATGATCATCCCGAACGGTCTAGTCATTTCGACACTGCAAGCTCGGAACAGCTTCGCCAGCTTCGTCGCCCGCGACTCAACATATGAGCTACTGGTTGGCATCTGGAAGATAGCGCATCCGAATCTGAAGAGCTCGCTCAATGGCGTGGCTGTCGACAAGGACGATGTCGCCACTAGCGATAAGACGGAGAAGGCAGAGTCCCTCAACTCGGATGACGACTCAGACGATGACGACGACGACGAGGTCTACGATGAGGATGCTGATGACGATGACATTGGCAGTTTCACCGAGCCTGACCCTGCTCGCAGTATTGCAGGTAGTGAGGTTGGCGAAGAGAGTGTGGTTCGCAAAACCTCGACGCAACCTCTCGCTGCTGCAGCGCAGCTTAACGGCGGTACGATACCGAAGGGACTTGAGACTGCAGATACTGCTGTCACTGGCGCTGCTGTTGGGCAAGACTTCCCTGGTCAGCCTACGCATGCTCCAACGGAGTGTAACGACACTGCCGAGCACTACGATCGTCCTCTCACAGACTGCACCATACCGGCACCACTCGGCAAAGTATATTCCTTGATGTGGGGACCAGCTTCAGGAGCTTTCATGAAGAAGTGGATGGTTGATGACCAGAAGTCTAAAGAACTCGATTATCAAGATGATAAATTCGGACTGGACAACGACCACAAGACATTCACATTCTCGTACATCAAACCACTGAACGGCAGTGTCGGACCGAAGCAGACCAAATGCATCACAACGATCACGCTGGAGGCCTTTGATCTCGAGAAAGCTGTTACAGTCGGCTGCAGCACGCAGACGCCCGACGTGCCTAGTGGCAGCGTCTTCACCACAAAGACGAAGTACTGCCTCATGTGGGGACCCAACAACACCACGCGAATGATAGCCAACTGCACGATCGAATGGACTGGCAAAAGTTGGCTCAAGGGTACGTTAACCTTTATCTCCATCACTGCGCATGACGACTAACACTCCAATGCAGGTCCCATCGAAAGCGGCGCCCAAGGCGGCCAAGTCCAATACGTCAAAGACATCACCGCCGCTCTCAAAGCAGCCGTCACTACCAAGCCGCCCGTCAAAGGTGCCCCTACTAAGAAGGGCAAGGGCAAACGCAGTAAGCAGGAAGTTTTCGACGCCACGGCCGCGAACGAGAAACGCGAAGCGGCTGTCAAGGAGCAAGAAGCCAACTGGGGTCTCTTCGAACCCGTACGCGGACCACTGGAGCCGATTGCGAACGTGGTGAAGCCGTTTGTCACTTCGCAGGTTGTGATCGCGGTGCTGCTCACCATGCTACTCTACTCTTGGCTCTTCCCTAGTGCTGGACGGGGCGGCACGGGCGTTGGCTACACACATCCAGATCGCGTCGCGGCGTACCAAGAACTCTGGAGGAGTGAGGAGGGCGAGCTGTGGGACTGGCTTGAAGATCGCGTGGGGCTGGATGGGATGTACGCGCCTAAGCTCGACGGCCAAGGAGCAGCAGCGAACGTCAAGGAGATGGGCAAGAGGCTCAAGGATGAGAAGATGAGTGAGCGGGAGGTCAAGGAGGCAATCCGGGTGACGGAGGAGAGGTTGGGGGCGCTGAAGGAGGCTGTTGAACGGAAGAAGGGAAAGGCGTGACGGAGCATGTGGTTGCATGGGCGAGCGTTCTATGTGCATGTAGTCGTAGCGTTGTAGCGTGCAATCATTACCCTACACCAGACTGCATCGATCGGTCCGCATCTACCATGACTAGCACTCACGTACTAATCTCATATTTCCCACTTCCCTTCATACTCTTCCCCCACTTCCAAAACCCCCAAAGCCCCGCCGCCAAACCCACCGCCAAGAATCCGAGCAAGCTCCCCGCCCAGCCTGCTCCCAAAGCCCTGTAAAGCCTGAGACTGAACATCGGGAATGCAGCGCTGAAAGTGTACCGGCACAGCATCGCCGCTCCACTGGCGGAAGCGCCGTACAGCGGCCCGTAAGCGTCGAGCATGTAGAGATTTACAGAGCCGTAGACGACGATACTTGACATCATGGCCAGGGCTTGGAGAAGCATCGGGACAATCCAGTGAATGGCAGGGCGCGCGGTCCAGGCGTATGCGAATAAGCTTAGAGGGAGCACGAGGGAGGCGGGCAAGGCGGCGGAGAGGCGTTGCTCGGCTGGAAACGGAGTTGAGGGTGGCGAAGTGGCGAGATGGCCACGGAGCCTGGGCTGGTAGATGTAGCGGTCCACGAGGACTTGGGGGATCGGAACGAGGCAGACGCCGAGTGTCAGGCTGAGGAAGGAGAGGGTCTGTGCTGCGGGGGAGAAGTTGTAGTAGTGCGACCAGACCCACGGGGAAGCGACGACGAAGGTGTAGGTTAGGCCGAAGAGGAAGCCGGAGTAGAGGCAGACGAGCGTTACGATGGGCTCGGTGAAGAGCATGTGGATTGGTCGGAAGAAGAGTTTGCGGAGGAAGTAGAGTACCGCAGCCTGGATCGATTGCTTGGGTTGTGGAGTCGTGTGGTCGAGGCCGAGTTTCTTCGCGCGCTGTTGCAGTAGGCGGACTTTGTAGGTCTCGGGCGTGAATAGCACGGGAATGTAGGCGGCGCCGATGAACATGAGTGTCACCCACTGAGTCCACCGCCAGCCCTTCCCCATCACCACGAAGCCACCGACGAGCGGACCGAGCACTGCGCCACACGATGGCACTGCATAGCTGTACCTATCAGTCAGTAACCATGCTTCCTTATGGTCTCGCCATGGATCGGGTAGAAGCTGACTCACTAGATCCCAAGTGCAATCCCCCGGTATCTCCCGTCCGTAACGTCCGCAATAGTAGCACTGGCATTGCTGATGGCCGGCGCCGCGAAAACACCCGCAATGAACCTACACACACATAGACTTGCGACATCCCTCGATAATCCAGCGCCGAGGACGAACAGGGCAAAGACCGGCGTCGTGAGCAGAAACACCGATTTCCGGCCGTAGACCTCGCTCAGCGGAGCGCCTACCAGCGGTCCGAACGCAAGTCCAAGGTTGTACAGCGATAGAGGCAACAATGCGATCTCTTCAGAGACATTGAAGACTTTCTGAACATCATCGATCGCGGGACTGTAGATGGAAGCTGCGAAGGCTGTGACGAAAGCTAGCAAGCTCACGGCAGCTGTGGTGTAGACTCGCAGACCAAGAGAGAAGTTACGAGGGTTCTCTGGATCGGTAGGTGAAGTCCAGTCCAGGGCCTGTGTAGGCTCAGGCTGGTAAGCGATGATGGCTTGTGGCGAAGTAGATTCGCCGTAGATGGCCGAGTGTGCGGGCATGCTTATGTGCACGCATGGTCGCTGCGAAACTGGCTATGAGTGTTATATTGACTGGCACATAAGTTCGCGCTGCTGTCAGTCTGATGTCGTTCACTTCAATGGAGAAGCTGCAGGGCGTGCCGTGCTTGATTGCTAAGCTTGGCACGAGGAGTACCCGGCTTCTCGGCAGCGTTGATGCCAAAGTCTGTTTTCGGCCGCAACACGACGTACCTTTGTAGCTTGATAGACAGGTCAGTCAGCGCCAGAATGCAACAATGAATATGTGGGTATCTATGCCAATGCCTTTACAACTCCCAGTGCGCCACCCGAGGAAGCAATCGCGATCAAGATCTCGTCGCGGACTCTGCGGCGAGTTTTATGCGTACCACCCTCTGGCACCCATCTGAGCGCCTCGCTCTTCTTCGCGATGCGGGATCATGGGCTCCGTGATGTCGAACGCCTTGATCAGGTCCTGCCAAGTGCCATAGTCAAGTGACAGAATTGCTTGATGTTTGCTGACGTCTTGTCCACGTCCCTCTTCATCAGTGCGAGCATTTGGTATGACTGTAGGATGTTAGCGATGCAAGTGTACGTTTATGAGATACGTGTAACTCACGCAGTGACGGCAAACCATTGTCGTCCAGTTCAATCCCACAGCTACCTTCCTTGATCAGGAAGCTGACGTAGAACAAGTTCTCCACTGTTTGCCCGAAGCTGTGCGGGTTGACCACATACTCGAAGACACTAGGTCCGCCAGTATCTGTGATCCGTAGCTTCTTCATCAAAGCTTGACCCTTGGGTGTTCTGAGCTGCTCGAAGCCTGTGATGCCGGCTCTGCCGAGCGCTGTTGATGCATCGCGAGACACCTTGATTAGATGACTTCGTATCCTGGTGCAGATTGCTGTGAGGCCATTCTTATCAGACTGATCGAGATCTTCTCGCGTGAGAGCTTCGGGTCGTGATTCGCGACCAGCAGCTTCACGACCGTTTCGTGCTCTTCGCTGTGTCTCTTTCCGCTGCTTCTTCTGCACTGACAGCGGCCCCAGCAGGAATGAAGGCACCGGTGGTCGCGAATTGTTCGGTATGCAGGCGTGTCGTCCTAGCAGCTCCCAGTCCAAGTCAACAGCGCCCAATTCATCGTCTTCATCATCGTCTACGTCGCTGTCATCGGCGCGTCGCGTCTGCCGACGACGTTGCGTTGGCTGCGTACTTGTGGCCTCCACAGGCCCACCGTTGCGCATGAACGATATGCACTTCGAGAGGAACTCATCGACGTCGATGCCTGTACTCTTGTCGCCAGCAGATGCATGCCCTGCTTGTTTGTTCGCAGCATCTGACAGATTGACCATCAGTCGGGAGTCGATCGTCGCGTCATTCGTCTGCTTGACGTGTTGGAAGTTCTCATTTGCACGCTTGACCAGGTCTTGGAGCTTCCCATCGTTCCCACTGAGGATCTCGGCTCGATTCTCTGCGACTCGTCAGTGGCTGTCAACCTGCTCCATACGGCGGCGTAGCTCACCGTTGAAGTCTCGCTCTAGTGCGCGACTTTTGCGCTTGATCTCGCGCCTCTCCTCGGGATCTTGGTTGGGATCGAAGTATCGATTGAACTTCTCCTCATCGGTCTCAGCTGCGCAGGGGCTCGCTGCACTCTCATCGCTGCCGCGCTTGCGCTTATGCCCTGACGAAGTACTATCGCTATGACCTGATGTCGGCGTCGGCAGACTACTGCGCGCAGGCGGGTCCATAGCGCGTCCTTTCCCCTTATCGCGTGTGGTTGGATTGGGGTCGTTATTCTCCTGATCAGAGACTCCAGGTGTCGCGGAAGGATATCGTGAAGAGGGTGCCATGGAAGACACGCGCTCGTTAAATCTTGCCATCTTGCATGAGGCCTGAAGTGATCTGCGGCCGCAAATGGAGACGCTGTCGAATCTATTTGAAGTCGAGGTCGCTTTGCGGCGCGTGAGTGGCAGTGCTTGTTTGCCTTCGTCGCTATTGCATGTGGAGATGCGCCATTCGTTGTATGAGTGAGACCTGCGCAAATAGACTGGTTAGAGGTATCAGCGGCGCGATCACAGCAGCGTAGTGCTCAAGGTGATCGAGTGGCAGCGTGGTGATCTAATGCCATGTGGTGTCGCGTCGAAAACGCGTTGAAGCGTTGTATCATCTCGAAGTTGAGTTGAACGGCTATCCCGATCAAGTAACCCCGTGCTCGACCATGAAGGCAAAGGTGCGAAGGCAATACACGATGGAGAGTCTCGTTCCCTCGGAAGCACCATCACCGGCTTCATACGGCGGTGTCAGCTGGGACTATACGCCTGTATTGCTCATCCGAAGTCCATAAACGTCTTCACTCACTGGCAACACGAACCTCACTCCCCAGATCACGCACGTGACATCACCGGATCCGGCACTTTCTTGCAACCGAGACCTTTTATGTCATCCTCGCATCCACCTCGCATCGGCACTGAGATGTCTTCCAGCCTTGCAGGAGCTTGGCAGAGCTGACCGCCGACTCGGCTCTGCGCGGAAAGCTCGTGACCGCATGCTTACGGATCTCACGATCGTGCCATCCGCGGCAGCAAACAATATGAGTAGCAGTGACTGCCCGGTGGTCATCGCAAACATGTTTCGCTTTGTTAGTGATGGGCGTTTGGGTGAATTGTGGTACACGACAAGACATGATGTACAAGATGGCTAGTGGCGGCGGAAAGTCGACGAGGTAAGTGATTCAGCTCTATCTTATCTATTATGATTAATTTGAGAAAGTCGTACTGACATGAGATAATGCAATAGTGAACGTCGAACGTTTCTACTGCTAGCCTCTGGACTCGCGCTGATCAACCAGGCCCTAGCAGCGCTTGCATGCTACTACATACCCGCTGAGCCAAGTCTCGCTGCACAATTGGCAGCAGGCTATGCTCTCGCAGCATTCTTGATCAGTAGTCTCGGACTGCTAGGCATTCTGAGAGTGGGCTATCCCCCAAGCATGACCACCCAGCGTCCTCAAGCTGACATGAACCTACAGAACCGCCCCGGCTGTCTCACAATATTCGCCCACTTCCTCTGGATCGATGCTGTGCTCTCCTTCTTCGCCCGACTTTTCGTACTCGACCTGCTGTTCAGCACGTTTGACGGACATGCCTTCTGTACCGATCTGGTGCAAAGCCTTTGGACGCCAGACTCGTCATTGTTGCGATCCCAGGACCCGCTTGCGAGCGCTGATATGTGGTGTGGCGTATGCCTCAGCGCTATCCAGATCGCCAGCATCATGCTTGTGCTCTGTATGAGTGCTGCGCAGGGTGCTGTCGCGTTGGCCGTTCGTCAGTATCGGTGCCAGGTGTCCGGGCAGAGCTGCGCTGCACAGCACTTCGACACTGTGCTTCAGAAAGTATAGCCATGAAAGTGGACCAGTATGTTTGGTCTCGAGCCATGGCTGCTGGTCATCTCGCCGACGCACCATCCATCATAAGTCAGGCTCTATTGAGACCCCCGGACAATCGACCACCCGGCTCAGCCGTGATGAGGATCATTGGGTGAACGTCGATTCCATGAGCGGGAATTGAGACGACCGACTCAAACTATCCTGTGGCCTTCTCTACCATCTTGATCCCGCACTCTACCTCCAGAAAGCCACAGCTCGCGCAGCCACCCTGAGCTTCACACGGACATTTATCGACGTTCCATCCGCGGATGTCTTTGCAGTGCACACAGAGAAGCCTTTTCACCGTGCGTGCGCCACCTGCGGTCTCGCCCATACTAGGCGCCGTCGCATCGACTTGGACGTCACTTAATATCTTTTCGAACCGAGCATCGTGCCACTTGCAGATCGGCATGACCGGACTGCGAAAGAAGCTCAATGGCATCAGGCCATCACAGAGCACGCAACGGCGCCGACCATCTTCGGCTTCGCGACGCTCGGAGATGTAGCGACGATAGGCTCTCAACTCGCACGGTGGGATCTCGGTGGGCTTCTGTTGAGTAGGCGCTGGGAGTTGAATGTAGGCAACGCGAGATGCGAGTCTCAGCGAGACTTGTGAGGAGGGAGTGAGATGCGAGGCGATGAGGTGTAGAAGCTCGGTAGGAAGATCTTCGAGGTGTATGCGCTGCATTTCGATGGTAGATGCCTGCATCTTCGAATGAGTCTGCGCAGTTCGTGAGACGTAGCCTTGGGAGAACTCAAGTTTGATGGTGGGGAGGATGAAGGGAATAATAGACAAAGAAAGTCTCAAAGAAAGCGCATCATTTACTGTGATCTCCCTTTCATCAGTCATTGATTGAACAAGCACGCGGAGGGTCAGCGCCTGCTGATTCCATTGTGTACCTCCATGGCATTGTGAAGGACCTTGATCCTGCCAAAGCGGTGCACACGTGAGCTACTGTGAGATGGACTCAGATCTGGAGGGTGTAGGGCCATGTAGGAGTGTGCCGGACGCGAGGTACTTCAGTACTCTCCTCCCTTCGGTTTGTTCGAGGGTGAAGGAGCCTACACAGTCACATTACGCATTGTGGCCCGAGAGACAATTCTGAGGTCTCGACCAGCTCGCATGACTTCGCTGTGCATGATGTTGTTTGGCAATAGAGACATAGAAAGGGAACGATCGCAAGACGGGAAGACGTGCAGTTGGCGCACGGACCGCACCGCAACTGCCAAACGTGAAACGGCCTCATATGACCTGACCTCATGTACCACACTTGACCAAGAAACGGATGACCTTTGCTGTGTGAGGGAAGCAGCTTTCCCTACCGACCCAGATACCTGCGTAAACCTGTCCCACATCCCATACCAAACCCGACCAGATCATGCATGACCAACCCAGCAAACTGATGAACGCAGCACCATTACCGTATCCATTCCCAGCGAAACCTGGTATCCGCAGTAAAGACGGCAATCCCCTCCCAGTCGCCCCAGAGATTGCAAAGCCCTCACATGACCCAGAAACACCCCAAGATGCCACCATTCCGATAATGCCAAACAACCCTCCCTGAACCTTGCCACCAATGCAACGCGCCTACAATAGTGGCCTTCGAAGACGTGCGGACAGCCAGCCTACCTACAGTTTCCACGCGAAGCCGAGTCGATGGCTTCCAATCGCCTCACAGCCCACGCGACGTGATGGACTCCTAACCCCAAACACTAGCCTGCGCCCCCATAGCATTCCCAGTCTTTCCCCAAGCACCTCGGTCGCCTCCCCATCCGCTCCCGAGTCCGCCAATAGCATTCTTATCAGCAGCCAATACCGGCGGATTCGCAGCCGCGCTCGCAGATCTCTCGTCTTTCGGCGCCGAGGGCTCGGTACTCGAGAACCCATAGCTCAAACTCGACGGTGTCAATGGCGTAGTCGACCGCTTGTTCAAACCCGCTGCTGGAGTCTGCGCCGGTCTCGTACCGATGGGCGCTACACTGGACGCTGCGCCCTTCTGGCCCTGCGGCAGAGGTGGTGAGGCACCGGGTGAAGACGTTGATGTCCGGGCTTGCGCGAGCTCGTTGATGTGCGCGAATTGCTGACCCGGAGCAGTGGCGTTTGCAGGCGAAACGGCGCTCTCGGCGCGTTCACGCGGTGGCATCTGGACTGCGGCTTCGTCGGTTGAGGGATCGAATTGCGAAGGAGACTGATTCCTGACGTCGCCACTCGTTGGTCGAGCGGCGGAGCCATCAGCGTTGTACAGCGTTGAGCTCTCGCCGTAGAGCGCGCGGTGCTGCCGCGCGATCAAGTCTCGGCGGTCCTGCTCGTTCATGGTGTTCGGACTCATTGCGCGGTCGGCTCTAGGTCCCGCAGCGCCTATTCCTGGTCAGTATACGCGCACATATCCTGCGCTGCTCAGGAGCAGGACTCACTCCTGTTATACTGCTGCTCCTGATGATAGTTCCTCAGTTCCTTCTCCCGCTGTGCGGCCATTCTCCTCTTAGCCTGCAGCATCTGCTCCGCCTCGCTCTGCCGCGGCGGAAACCTCTGGCCCGCATAGTACCCCTGCAGTCCCGCTGATCCCGGCCGCCCACTCTCATCACCGCTGCCAGAATGCTGTCTCGACGGACTCCCTCCACCCATCCGTGGGTCCTGACCGAAACCTGAGTTGCGCCCAGGCGAAGGTATGCTCTCCCGTCGTCCTGGCTGCATAGAAGGTTGCATGTGGCCTGGCAGCCATTTGCCGGACTTGAGGAGGTTGTCGGTTGCGCGATCTATCTCTTCGAACTGCGATGCAAAGGCATTTGAATCGCTGTGTTGTGAGAGGCTTGACTCGGCGCCGGAGCGAGAGGGCGGTGGTGGTTGGTCCCAGGATTGTTGGCGCGGTGGGTTGGACCAGGAGGAATCAGGGTCGTAGAAGGACATGCTGGAATGTCTCGAGTTGTGGGCTCGTGGTCAAGTATCGGGTTTAAGTGATTCCGTGATGGTGCTTCGCGATTACTAGATCGACCTGCAGCATGCCATGTTAGCACAAGCTACGATCGCGATGCATCTCTGCATCTTCACATCCTCCACGTGCCATGCACCCATCCGTGTCCATGTTCCCTCATGTTCATGCGACCAGCCGTTCCTCGGCCCAAAGGGATTTTTGCAACTCCAGACGAAACACCAGCACCCGTTTCAGGATACACACCTTGATTGATTCTCTCCCACACCGATGTCCCAAATAGTTATCAGCGACGGAAAGGTAGCAGCTATGCACGCACACACAATGGAAGAGATCGAAGATGTCAAGTACAAAAGGGTATCCCGCACGCGCGCCGAGAGAAGGAGACAAGCTCGAAAAGAGCAATTTCCCAACTTCAACACCCAAAATGCTACTGCACCCCCGCTAGTGATTCCTACGCGGGAGATTCTCGCGCATGGCTGCGATTACCTCTCTTCTCACCCTTCCTTCGCCGTAGATTGTATGTTATACATTTCTACCAGTCATGCATATCCGTACCCGTGGAGGATGCAACGAGTTGCGCGACGGGAATGCCATTTCAAAGTATCAAAATCATATCTGCAATTTCGACATGCTCCAGCCAGTCACGTCAAAGCGGCAGGAGGGATTGCGACGAACGGGTAGCGGCAGCGGAGGAAAGAGGTCCACTTTGGTTCCGCTTGACTCGCTGCCGCCGTTGAGTTGTCTAGGCCTTCTAGCCGCGGTGCGCGCTTAGCTTCGACACGTGCATACCTGGTCAACGACAGCATCGGCTCAATAAGGACTTTTGGTATGTTCACATGTCACAAGAGGCAATCGACGAGCTAAACTTATTAGCAGAAGGGGAATCGTGAGGTCGCATGTGCCGAGAGAACATGCATGCATGAGCCGTGGTTGCATCGAAAAGCGCCGAGGGTGAAAGCGAGAGAGCTATGAGCTGTGGTGGTGCAGCTATACGGCTCCATGGAGTACAAGGTGCCTTATATATGCTATAAGCGTGTCGAGGCCGACCTTCTGCTCCGCAATACATGCTGCTCATACATAGCTCACCTTCATCCCCATCCCAACAGTCCGCTGCACCTTCTGCCAGCTATCAGCCAGCGCTCGCCGTAACCGCAGCCGTATATCTCTCCGCATAGCTAGCAGCAGGAATGCCAATATGAACATGACTAGTCGTGGCGAAGCCTTCAGATTCTGTCGTGTAGTCGTTACCAGTGCCGTGAACTGCGTGTACAGATTTGCAGGCGGTGCTCGCGGAGTCGGAGCTTTTCTCACGGGTCGACCATTTGTCGGATTGCCGGGCACAGGCGTTGGTGTGGGCTTGGACGGACTCGCGGTAGTCCACGGTGCCTTCGACGCTGCAGCGGCAGCCTTGGGCTTCTCACTTGCCACTCTCTCCTTCTCCTCTCTCTCCACTTTTCGCTTCTCCTCTTCCAACCGCCTTCTCTCCTGCTCAGCAGCCTCCTCCAGTTCCTCCCTCTCCCTCCGCTCCTTCAACTCCCTTTCCCTCACCACAACCCCATCTTTCTCCTCCCTCAAACCTCTCAGCGCCTCCAGAAACGCGTCTCGTCTCTCCTCATCCAGACTTCCGCACCCCTCCAGAAACTGTTCAGCTTGCTCCCATTCCCCGATAGTAGGCAGTACATGTAGCGCATAGACCTCCAAAATCTTCTGCCGCACCTGCAGCGCCTTCGGTGAAGAAGTAGAATGCACGCTCATAGGCGTGCTCATGCCATCATACGGTACTACCTCCTCGGCACCTGCAAGCCAGACCTCCAGTCTCGCCTGATTGACCCTCTGATCAGGCATATGCTCCAACAGCAATGTAGCGACATTCACCACAACCTCGGCGTCAACTTCTGTTTCCACGCCCCCGTAGCCACGCGCGATGATGTGGTTCCAAACTCCCCCTTCCCTCGCAGCTTTGGCGATACACTTCCATAGTTCTCCTCCAAACTCCACCTTTCCCTCCTCAGCGCCAAGCTCAACAACAGCATGCACAAGGCTTAGCCAGAAGACCCAGACCTTGGTTCGCGTGCCGTGACTACTCTGCGCTATAGGCGCTGCATCTACTGCTTCCCCGTCCGACTCCTTAGCTCCTGTAGACGTCTCCCAGGACTCGGCGCCTACGGCCGGCGCAATAGCATCCCAGGCCTCCTTGAATCGCCGCGTAAGGTAGAGCTGCGTGGCGGCTTTGTAGGACTTGACGATGAAAGTGTTGGTGCTCTTGGAACGGGACAGGGAGGCCAGGGACGAGGAAATGTAGTCGGGGGAGTCGCTGTGAACGGAGGGGGAGGGAGATTGAAGGAGGGTGTCCGTTCTAGACGGCATCCTCGCGATTGGACCGTCTTGTGAATGCCAGGTAGGATCTCCTGTAAGCTATCCGAGAGACTGAATTCACGTCCGTTGGTCGATGAGGGTGTAGTCAATGATGCCAGCCACGGGGTGACAGGGTTACTGCATGGGGTAATGCCGAGGTCAGGCTGGTGGCTCCACGAGCACAACATCTACGGTATCGATATCTGGTATTGACACATATATGCACCATCGTGCTGTTCGTGACGAACGACACCATCTTCAGACTGTGAGCTGCCGCCGTCGCCACTGCATCGTGCCCGCAATATCACCGCTGCACTGCCTAGCATGGCTTCAGAGCCGCGCAGTCCCCGCCGCCCCAGACACGCGCTCCCCAGGGCAGCGCTAGAGTGCCTTTGATAGTACCGCACTGGCATGCTACGACGTCGCCATGGGCGGATGCAGCAGCCGTTGGCAGCTGTTGTACAGCCGAGTCCGTCTCATATGGCGTTACCGCCCACTAGGACAACGTCGAAGCGTGTAGATCGGTCGGCAGCGCGCGGCTTCGATGAGCTCAACCTAAGCTCTCACGATACTGCAAGCTGAACGTCATGCTGAAGGCTAATTATAATCTCGACTTCGTTTGTCCACTGTGCATGTGTGTACTGTTGTGCTAGGTCCGACCATAAGTCACAGCTCTGCACATTGGCCCAACCTAACCATTCGTCAAAGATCATTACCTCAAGCTGCTGTATCTTTCCGTTCAGCCACACTGCCTTGACCTCGTTCAAGCCAGCTCGGCGTGCTGGCAACAAGATCTGCAAACATGTCCCAGGTCATCCTCTCGATCAACGCCGGCTCCTCATCAGTGAAGGTCTCCGTCTACACCTTTTCAGCCTCGGACCCCAAACCCAAATCCATCGCCTCAGTATCCCTCTCCGGCCTCACATCCCCACCCACCAAGCTCACCTCCGGCAAAGACACCAAGACTCTTGAGGGTATCTCCACGCCGAACGAAGCCTTCAGTGCAATCCTCGACCACCTGACATCTGATTCGTCCCTATCTCAGCTCAATGATCCCTCAGACATATCCTTCGCATGCCATCGCATAGTCCACGGCGGCGGCTACACCGCTCCAACTCGAATAGATGCAGATACCTACCACCACCTCGAAGCACTCTCAGACCTTGCTCCCCTCCACAACGCCGGTGCGCTAGAAATCGTCAAAGCCGTCCACGCCTCAATCCCAAAATGCACGAATGTCGCCTTCTTCGATTCAGCCTTCCACTCCACGATCCCAGAGCCAGTGCGAACGTACATGATCGACCCTGCTAAAGCCAAGAAGACGGGGTTGAGGAAGTATGGCTTCCACGGCCTCTCCTACGCCTTCATCACCCGAGCCGTAGCTTCGCATCTCCACAAGCCAGTCGAAGAGACTAATCTCATCGCTCTGCATCTCGGGTCCGGCGCCTCCTGCTGCGCCATCAAGAACGGCGAAAGTATTGACACCACCATGGGTCTCACGCCGCTCTCCGGGCTCCCCGGCGCAACGCGAAGCGGCGACGTGGATCCAAGTCTAATTTTCCACTTCACGCACGATGCTTCGAAACCTAGCCCTGGAAGTTCAGAGGCCATGCACGTCACGCAAGCTGAGATGATCCTGAATAAGGAGAGTGGATGGAAGGCTTTGACGGGCACGACGGATTTCGGGGAAGTGAGTAAGCGCGCTGAAGAGGGGGATGAGATGGCGAAGTTGGCGTTTGAGGTTTTCGTCGATCGAGTTGTGGGCTTCGTGGGGAGCTATTATGTCAAGTTAGGTGGCAAGGTGGATGCGCTGGTATTCGCGGGAGGGATCGGGGAGAAGGGGGTAGGGTTCAGGAATTCAGTAGTGGAGAGGGTGGGGTGTCTAGGTTTCTCGATCGATCGAAAGGCGAATGAGCATTTGGAGGATAGCGAGGTCGTTGATATTGGACCGCAGACAGAGGGAGACCGACGGGTGCTGGTGTGTCAGACTGACGAGCAGACTGAGATGGCTAGGCAGTGTGCGGAGGATGCAGAGAAGCTGCGCCGGCCAACGTGATAATCATCACTCACCACGCAGTAATATCTTCCACCTCCGCCTCCCCGAACGTGCTCGCCTTGACCTCACTTTCCTTCTTCTCCTCCGGCGGCCAGTTCCTTGGCTCCCTAGCCATGATATCAGGGAGAGCCTTCCTCAGAAACTCCAGGATGAACCCATTCACCTGCCGAAACTCCAGCAAGAACGCATCATGTCCATCGGGACTCTCGATGGTCTTCAGCTCGGCGTTCGGAATCGCGGCGGCGAGCTCCTGCTGCTCGGCGAATGTGAAGAGCCCGTCGGACATAATGCCCAGCACAAGCGTGGGCTGCTCGATCAGTTTGAGAGCAGCTATGACGGCTTCCTCTGCTGTCTTATCGTCGGTATCCGTACGGTCACGGGAGACGTCGTGAGTGTCTAGCTTGCGGGTGATCGCTATGTAGCAATTTGCGTCGAAGCGCTTGATGAATTTCTCGCCTTGGTAGCGGAGGTAAGATTGCGCTGAGTAGTAGGTCGAGATGGGTTTACGACTGTTCACGGTAGGTTTTATCGTGGTCTCTGCAGCACCGGAGAACTGCGGATCCCGGACGGTGATTGGTGGCGCTGGCAGCGAGTCGATTGAAGAGGTCATGGAGCCTGCACGCGAGCGGCGAGGAGAGCCTGCTGTTCGGTGACCTTCGTTATGGATCGCGAAGTGGTCGTTGCTGGGGGTGTGTGGTCTTGCTGATCCGTTGATGTTCTGCCGCAGCGAAGTGTTAGGTGTACTCCTGCCGAATCGTGTTTCGAACGAGTCTCGACTTCGGTACGTCAAAAGAGCAGACATGCGGGCAGCTCCGAGACCCGCGGATGGTGGCTCGTCAAACTCATAGTACCCATCGTCGTACTTTGGGTCGCTATAAATACTTTGCCGTTGCGCCTCACCCCAGCTGATTCCCCATGCACTGTAGCGAGCCGATGTGGCGATCGGGATGATCGAACGAACGTAGTCCTTGCCGAAGTAGGCGAATTCCAGCACCAGCATGCCTCCCATCGAGCCACCAATGACTGCAGCGATCTGCTTCACGCCAAGATCATCAAGTAGTAATTTGAACAGGTTCACATCGTCCCTGATCGTAGTGAGAGGGAACTCAGGTCCGTAATGCTCGTTCTTCGAATCGCCATCTCGAGCCGTGACAGGACTGGCACTTCCATACGGACTGCCAGGACTGTTAACGCAGACGACGAAAAAGCGACTCATGTCGAATGCTCGTGGCTCCTTGCCTGGCTCGCCTGGACCACCGAGCAATGGTCCCCACCAATCGCCCACATCTGCGCTTCCGGTAAGAGCGTGACATATGACCATGGCATTGTCTGCGTCTGGCGACAGAGTGCCGTAGGTCTTGTATGCCACCTGGACATTGTGCAATGTGACGCCAGACTCCAACTCGAACGAGGGCACGATAGCAATGTCCTGCTCTAGAATGAGCTGGACGAAAGGGTTTTCGGTCTGATCATTCGGTGTGATCCGCTCTAAAATATGTGATTAGTCCCGAATCTCACAGGAATTCGACACTCGGAATGCGTTGTCGACGTGCAATCAAGATATGACCAACAGAGAGCGTTCACTTACTGAACTTATGAGTGGCGCCGTTGCTCGTTGGGGCCTCGCCATTCAAATTAGTGGCCGCCATGTCGATAAGATCAAGATACTGCAGAGTCAGCAACGCACTTTCGCAGCTCCTTCAGCATGTTTATATATGTATATGACTCCGTCAAGTTTGCCTCTACATCTTCGTGAAAGCTTCGGGATGATGCCATTCCACGAAGTGCACAGACCAATTAAAGCGATTTTGCACTGCATCTTACGATACAGTACTTTGCTTTCTACGATTTGGCCTGCAATTCGACACTTGGCTGAGGAATATGCCGTGCGCAAATGCACTCGCCTCATAGAGTCATCGCTGAGGAGTCATGTCCGACGACCACAAGCCACCTGCAGCTTCGCAAACAAACTCCCAGCCACAGAATTGAATGCATCAACGCACCCCAGGCTGTTATCGCTCGCGCCTGATCAGTCTTGCTCCCAAACATCTCGTCCGAGCCATGTCCTTCATCTCTCTTCCGGGCCACTGACCCGAGACTTTCACAGGCTACAGCCCTGCCAGCGCTTTCCCCCTCTACTCAAGCGCCTTCTCACGCCTGTCGAGCTCTTGCGCACGCCGCTCAAGTTCCTTCTCCAATGCCTCAAGTTCCAACTCTATCACATCCAACTCATAGGCCTTCAACTCTAGTTCCTGCTGCCTTGCGTCCTGTTCCTTCGCTCTCCTTGCAAGTGCTGCTAGTCCACCGTTGAACGCCATCTGCCTCTCAGCGAACCGCATCTCCTGGTCCCTCAACTCGTTGTCGCGAGCGGTGGTGTCCTTGATGATAGCCTGACCAGCTTTGCCGCTGAGAGCCTTGCGGTCACTGATGTGACCGAAAGCCATCGGGCTGTCGGCAACGATCGTGTTGAGGAAGTGGGCGTAGCTGTGATCGTCAGTCACTCCCTTCGTCAAGATCATCCAATGGAGAGTGGACTTACTGGCAATTCACATCAGACTTTTTACACCCACCACGGGCCCAATAGAAACACGTCACGTTGTTCTTGGTGAACTGCCACGACAAATCACCGTTATCTGTTGGCAAGAAGGTTGGCCTAGGAGGCAGGGCGTAGCGACTAAATCGCGGTGGCTTCGATATGCCTGCGATGGTGGGCGATGATTTGCTGTTCGCTGTCATGTTGCCGCGCTTGGGCTTGGGCATTCCTGATCGTGGTTCTGGTGGAAGTATGGAGCCTAGATGCGCGTTCATGTTGCGTAATGTGCTATGCAGTGATGGAGGCGAACGCCAAGAGAAGGCAAACGATCAAGAAGTCGTGAGGCGCCTGTGCACAGAGACGTGTTTGATAAGGTGACATGTCGACTGCGACAGGCAAGGAAGGAGCGACCACGTACCTTCACTTCAGCTCAGTGGAAGACTTACCTGAAGTGTGCGCTGCGGCCACACCACGCATCATCTTGAAAGGGTATCATCACGTTCCGGTCTCGACCAGGTGCCCGTCAGTCGATGTGCTGACCGTGATCATACATGTATTCGTAAAATGGCGTCAAGCCCACTTTGCCTCCAGACCCGTCCGTGAATGTGGGCCTGACCCGACCCTATCCGTGTGTATCATACCGTTTCCCCGGGACGCCATCGCTAATCGTTGCTCAGTGCGAAAAATATGCTGTGGGAGTGTATCGCCTCGTCCGTACCCTGTGCCTGCCGTTGATGCCATACCATACTCCAGTGCGAACCCTGACAATCGATCCATATGATTCAGTGCGCCAACCAGCCGAGAGCTTGCTGCTGCATGGGCGTGTTGCTCGAACTATCTCTGCGGTGCGCGTACTCCTGGGGCGAGTATTCGGGAGCATCTGACATAGCGTGCGGCAGCGATGAGGACAGGAAGGTACTCAAGTCATAGCTATCTGCCGTGGTGGAAGAAGCGTTTTGGCTGAGATGCTGAAAGTGGGAGCTGGACATTGAGCTCGAGGCGCTGTGTGTGTCGGACGCACTGTAGGCGTAGTGTATAGGCTGTGCATCAGACATAGTCGATATCTGGAGGGCAAACGGATCGGAGCCGCGACGCATAGCAGTGCTGAAGGCTGGTCAGTTCAGGTTCTTATATTCCCAAGGCATTGCGCTCGTGGTGATGGGGCTGCTCTGCATGGAAATTGCAAGTAGGCGCATTGTCGGACCACTGCGAGACGACAAGCTCGGTGACAGCTGACTTACCCCTCGTTGTGGTTTAATCTGAGCTTCGCCAGCAACTGTGTAGCGGCATGGTCGCTGTCCTCGACAAGTATGCGCGGCAGCGCAGCGACTCGCGCATGTTCTTGCGTTCTGCTCTCCAGCTGATCCTTTAGGCTCTGCATCTTCGTGACTCCTTCTGATGTGTCGTACGTGCAGCATGTGCTTGCGACTTGACATCGTGTACAGATCGGATGTTGACCGCCACACTAATCACGAGTGAGCAACAGAGTGGTACGATGAAGCGTGGTGCGATCGAACCTTCGTCTTCTTCGCCCTGCACTGTCGACAGGCATTGCGTGTGATCCTCTCTCTGCGTGCACGTCTACTTTTCGGCATGGACAAGACTACTTCCTCATGCTTGATAGAAGGTGTGGACGAGCTTTCTTCCGCTTCCGGTGACTCAATACCCCCTCTCAACTTGAACACCATTGTATCGTAAATCAGACTGGCATTGTATGGTGAAGATTCGATGTCTGAGCTTGAACGTCGCCCATTCAGACCCCATACGTTCCCGGTGTCCGAGAGCCCCTCGAACCACCACGGAGTCAAGTCCGACAAATCGATGCCGATTTACCATACATCGTCCGATGGAGGTGCTGATCCGGTCCCAAGCCCGTCTCCGTCATCGTAATCATGATGTGTTTACGATGGTGCGCCGGCAATTGCAGTCTTCACTGCGTAACGGTGCACGATCATGATAACAGTTACGGGCTGCTTTGCTCGCTCGTGAGTAGGGCGGATGCGCAGGCTCGAAATGCATATCACTCGAGGACCATAGAACGCGGTTGGTCGAGATCATGAGATGGCTCTGGCGCAGAGAAGGGTAGCTAGGGCATCGATGGAGTGAAGTCCATGAATGCCAGATCGGGCAGGTGTCCTGCTCCCCGCACCACCTGGCAGTTCTTTAGTACCGTGTCGACGTAAGTGTATGTGCCGTGCGCGTTACCTACCACGTGGCTGCAATACCTAGGGTCTGCCGAGCCTCACGATGCGCCATGTCATCTTCGTTCGTGCGATAACTACTGCCAATCATCTACGGAGTGTGACCAACGCATTCAAGCGACGAGGTGTATGTGGCATTCGTAGAACGCTGATAGGCAGGCAATATTGCAGTGAAGTCCTGGTTGTCAACACAGTGACCCTGCGGTGGAAATGTCATGCGTGATCCGATCACGGACATCTGCGGTTTTGAGGGGGCTAGCAGTCGCACCTATAAGCAGTGGCCACACTTGAGCATGATCACTGCTGATCGGCAGCGCCAGAGAAATGTATGCAGCACAGAGTCGCCAGCAGATTCCAATAGGGGGGGTGCGCAATGACTTGAGAGATTATAACCAGTACGTCCGCGCCCGCAGCCATGCCGAATTCCACACGAAGAGAAGAGATCCCAAGGAACTCGCTGTTACACAATGTTTGCACGACATGTAAATTTCGGTTGCTCTCGCGCGCTGCTCTAGGATGAGATACCTCGACCAAGCCGGCCGGACATACTCCGCCCGCGATCCAGAGGCACAAGAGTCCAGGCATGATGATACGCGAAAAGTACATCCATCCGTTCAGTGACCTTTCATGGTGCGCTGTACAATGCGCCTGCAACGTAAGCCAACTGTCATAGCCGTGAACGCGAAGACGTTTGGACACGAGGGACCAGCCTGCCCTCTTCATCGCAGGCGAGGTGTAGAATGATTGTCGAGCTTTATGATACTACTACGCGGTTCACGAGGAGCGTTCCTGCGTCTACCCAACTCAGGAGAAAGACCGTAGCGATCTGTAATCCTCGATAGCGTATCGACCGTCCAATGGCCGTTGTAGCGGAGGGCAAAGATGCTGTAGCAATGCCTTCCCGCCATGGAGAGGGTCTTCAGACCTGTGGAAGAGCGGACGTACAGAGTACTCCGACCGAAGACCCCATGTGCGCAGTCGCTTCTGGCCACCAGAACGATGTCAAAACGACCTCAGTTCTCTCGCGGCGACTGGATTCCAACTCCGAGTGAGCTGTCGCCGCTCAATGGCAGGCCAAGAGGCTCCGCTACGTCCAGGAGCGATATATCCCCCAGAGAGTCATGTGCTGTTTAGATGAAGCGCTCGATGAGTTGGGTGAGGCACCGAATTAGGTCAGGGTCGAGATCTACGTCCATGCCGGTAGTGGATCATTAGGTCGTTGGTGCAGTGACCTCCGCCAAGACACGTGGTCCGGGTGGCGCGAAGGTGGCTGCGCGTCGCAAGTCCGAGCACCACCGTCGGGCAGACTTGGACTCTATCAGCAGGGTGAACGCCGGAGAGACATCGTGTGTGTGTTTGCATACGGCGCGACGTGAGGAGGTACCAACAGAAGACGTCAACTGTACGAGCCTGACTGCGCGCCTGAGGTGAGCAGCCACTCAGCTCACCTCGTGTTTCACAATTATACACTGCAGGACCTCAGAAAGCAACGCTATTGGTCGGCCAGTTGACGAGGCGATCCACCAGAGCCACCAAGATAAGGTCAGCGCTACCTCCGCTAATTTTCCCAGCAAATCTCTCCGCACGCGAGGTTATCCGTGATCGTTTTGGTGGCGCGCCGTTCAGCTACGTGAGACGTTGTCTACTCTCACGCGATCATTGCCCTGCGCCCAGCCTGACTAAAGCCTTGGACGCTTGGTGAAGCGATGCCGACGGCGGAAAAGATGTGCAAGCAAAGCCTGCTCACCGGACGGAAATTGCATCAAGCCGCATGAAGCCCGCGCCATGCCACTATAGCCGCCGAGCAATCTTGCTTCTCACCCTTGTGATATCCACCACGTCACTTGGCAGCGAAGCGAGATCCAAAGGCTGCTGCTTTAACCTGTTCCTGGCCATGCGCGCCCACTTTTGTGCATATCCCGGCAAACTATGCCGCTTATAGCTACCTCAGGCCGTCTGTCGTTGCTAGGTGATGCGATGGGACAGGAGACTTCGCCAAGTGACGAGGTCCTTGAATCAGACCAATCTGGCCGGACTATCGCGAACGACGGGGAGGGGGCCAGGAATAAGCCAATTATCAGGGCTGGGGACTCGGCGTGGCAAGGGTTTGTATAAGACAGATCAGTCCCGTGGCAACCAACTCTGTTCTCCTGCCACTCCACCTTTTGTTATCTATTTCCAACCACAGTCATTCGTTTAAAACCAAGATAACCTGCCGCCACCCGCAGTCACCGTTCCACGACACCTTCCAACTACTCTCAACTTGCAGACTCCCTTCCGACACTCACCAATCCGTCTACCAATAATCTGTCACAATGCCTTCCATCCGCAACACCGTTGTCGCGACTGTCGCAGCTCTCGGAGCAACTGCCAATGCCTTCTGTTTGACCGATGCTGAGGCACAGCAAGTTGCCACCAACTGGGGCAACATGATCGCTGATTACAGCGACTCGCTCGCCGATGCTGCTCTCGAGAAGAACTTCACCGACTACTCTGAGTCCGTCAGGTTAGTACACGCATCCTGCAAGCACCCGAACAAAGCAATGTTTCTACCGCCAGCCGAGAACAATGCCGTTATTCGGTCACATTATCGTGTGTCGCATGTGTTTCAGATTGCTAACATGCATCTACAGCTCTTTGATCAACGGATGCCCTCAAGGTAGCGCCGCTGAGGCCATCACTCTTCCTCTCCTCGAGCCTACCTTCTCCACCCTCGCAGCCTTCAAGATGGGCCAGGGTCAGCAGGCACCCATCAACTTCGAGCAGCTCCAGATGTGGCACAGCTGCACCAGCGTGAACATCCGCTGGAAGACTACCAACACTGCGCCTATCCCCAACCCGAAGCCCGTTGTCGGCTTGATCGCCATGGAGGTCAACGAGGCACCAGCCGGCAACCAATACCCATACCTTATCAACACCATCTACTCCGAGTTCGACGCTGCCGCTTGGCTCCAGAACTTGGTTGAGGCCGGTATCTGCAAGGCACCCACTGGTCTTACGGCCACCGCTGCCTGCTCATCTTCCGCCGCTGGCGCCACCCCTGCACCGTACCCAACTGGTAACGGCACCGCTGTCACACCTACCAGCACCGCCTCGCCGTCATCGCCACCTGCCTACACCGGCCCAGCATACACTGGCGCTGCTTCGTCGCTGACGTCAAGCTTCGCCGCCATCTCGGCGGTTCTCCTCAGTGCGCTTGTTTTCCTGCAGTAGATTGTTCGACAATGAGCTAGACGATAGTCATCGACATGCTTTGCGCTAATCGGGTCTCCGCTTCGGAACGGACTCCGGACATGAATTTGCTTGCGACGCGCATCGTTCAGACGCAAGGGTAGATCGGAGGTAACATGTGCAGAAGAGAAGGAAAACTTGGGGGTAATGGGCGGTTGTCTACAATACCCCTTTCTAGCAGCCCCACGGTTGGCGCGTTATCGTGTATATAATTTGTGTAGTATCAGAAAGTGTTTGGCTTGCAGCCGCATAGTTACGATCAGCAATGGCAGGGAGCGATTACTCCGATCTTGTCACCATCCGTGGACTTCTTTCGTTGCATCTTAGGTTGCCTATCCAGGCTTTATCGCCGCTCTCTTCTCAATTGCGCTCGATGATCGTGACCGCGCCACGTCATCACCTCTCCATGGTCGCACCCTCCTGCATCTCTCCTCTGTGTTCGGACACTGCGAACACAGCTTCGTCTATCTCCTAGCAACGCTCTGCAGCCTCAACGAAATAGCTTCCACGCGCTCCTCCGAAATAAACACGCAACGGTCAACGTCTGCACCGAAACGCGACATGCCTGCACGCGATCTCGGCTGCCGGCTGTACCAGATCCCAAGACCTTACTTCCCCGCCTCCATCGACATACTTCCCCTCTTATTTCCGCGAGTCGTGCTGCCCTCCTTCGATCCGTTAGACGCGACACTGCATGAGCGTGTAGCTGTGGTGGAGTTTCGATGCCCGAGGTCGTCGATATAGAGCGTGGAGGTAGGTGATTCCATGGTCGAGATGCCATCGTCGAGTGTCTAGAATCCACTCCCTGCATATCCACGCTGTGTCAGTGCTCCCTTCTATCCGTCCTTCAAGTCAGTACAGTAAGACCGCGGATCTCTCCAGAATGGCAGGCGATATGCCATGGCCTGAAGTGGCCGTTGGAAACGCAAATCATGCCAACACAGCAGTGGTCATAATCGGCGCTGGTCTGTCTGGCATGTGTACGGCCATTGACCTGATTAAGCGCAACAACTGTCGCAACTTCATTATCGTCGAGAAGAGTGGCGGCATAGGTGGGACATGGCACGACAATAAGTATCCCGGCTGCTGCTGTGATGTGCGTATCATTTCCTTTTGTTTCCCAGGTAGCTCTCGAGCTAAGTACATGCGTTCCGCCAGGTCTGGTCAACGCTCTACTCCTACTCCTTCGCCCAAAACTCCGACTGGACGCGCGAGTACCCAGGCCAAGAGGAGATCCTAGCCTACCTGGTCAAGACCGCGCAAGAGTACGGACTGTATAAGCATGTCCGCTTCAACACTTCCGTTGAGAACGCCACTTGGGACGATGCGGCGAAGAAGTGGAGAGTGAAGGTGAAGACTGCGGAGGGCAGCAAGGATGCCGAGTTCAACCCGGAGTACGAGATCGTGACGGACTTCTTGGTCAGCGCTGTTGGCCAGCTGAACCAGCCGAAGTGGCCAGAGATCGAGGGCATCAAGGATTTCAAGGGCAGGGTGATGCATAGCGCAAGATGGGATTGGAGCTACGATCTGAAGGATAAGAAGATCGCTGTCTTGGGCAACGGTACGCTCGACCATGGGAGATAGATCTTGACTCACCGCTGACCTTGACTACGCTAGGCTGCACGTCCGCCCAAATCATCCCCGAAGTCGTCAAAGTCGCCAAGAGCATCACCGTCTTCCAGCGCACGCCCAATTGGGTGATCCCGCGTGGTGATGCGCCGGTCTCATCACTCTGGCGCAACGTGTACAAATACGTCCCGCCTATCCGCTGGCGGAAGCGCGCAGCTCAGATGGACTTCAGAGAGGCATTCTATGATGCTGTGATCGATGGCCAGTCGGCCCTCGCTGGAGAGATCCGGCGTCAAAGCACGACCATGATGCGAGAGCAGCTGCCTGGGCGAGAGGATCTGTGGGAGGTGTTGACACCGAAGTACAATCCTGGCTGCAAACGAGTGATCATCTCGGACGACTACTTTCCTACGATCGCCAATCCTAAAGTCTCGCTCGAGACCAGGCCAATCGAGAAGATCACAGCTTCGGGCGTAACAGTGAAGAACAAGAATGGAGAGGCAGCAGATGTGGGTACTGAGTTCGACCTGCTCGTATGCGCCACTGGCTTTCAAACGACCGAATTTCTGCACCCTATCGAGCTCACTGGCAAGAACGGCCGAACGCTGTCAGATGTCTGGAAGAACGGCGCTCAAGCCTACTATGGCGTGACAGTAGAAAATATGCCCAACTGCGCGATGTTGTACGGACCAAACACCAATCTTGTATGTGTTTTTGACAGCTTTGCCAATGTGTTCGTTACCGTGCGCTAACACTTGCGTGCATAGGGGCATAACAGCATCATCCTCATGATCGAGTCGCAGTCCCGCTACATTAACGGTCTGATCTCGCCAGTCCTCGACGCTCGTCGCAAGCAGCAGTCCCTCTCCATCTCCCCGAGACCCTCTAAGATCGCCGCTTACAACGAGAAAGTTCAGAAGGTGCTTATGAATTCCTCGTTCGCAGATCCCGCATGCAAGAGCTGGTACCGCGTTAGTATTTACCCTTGATGAGAGATAATGGGCGTATCAGCTGATATCCTACAGAACGAGGCAGGCCTGATCACAAATAACTGGTCCGGTACTGTCATCGAATATCAAGACATGCTGAGCAAAGTTGAGCTTGCGGACTACGAGGTGGAGGGTACCGGCAAGGCGATAGTGGAGAAGAATCCGGTAGTGAAGGTAGGGAGGGTAGTGGAGGAGACGCAGGTCAGCGACAGGCTTATCGCTGCCTTGAGCGTGCTCAGTGTAGGGGCTGTGGCCGCGGGGTGGCTGATGAGGAACTCGAAGTACGTGAGCGGACTGAGGTTGAAGTGATGTGGGAGTGAGGAGCACGTGCTAATCGAGGGGATGGGGTGGGGGCGGAGGCAACCGCGCATGTGGTACTGATGTCCGTGTATAGCGTGTAACTACTGCAAGTCCTATGACACTCATAAACAATATCCAGTGCAGAACACCCACAGCGCGCTCAAGACGAGGCTCAGTACGCTGAGGCGACGTCGACCTGACGACTCACTGGCCACTCAAGGTCAGCAAGTGAATGATCTGACGCCACACAGGCATTGGCAATAGCTCGTGGTATCAGCGTAAACAATACCCAGTACGTCTACTACATCCTCTCTTTCCGACATACACAAGCACTCACCATCATGGAACAGGCCTACCTTACCCCCATGTCCTGGCGTCCGCGCCCTATGGACACTTCCACCCAGCCAGAGCTCCGCGTGCCGACACCGACCTCACTAAGCCCAGTGGAGCGCGATGCAGCTCAGACTCATCTCGAGGAGGCGAGGCAAACATTCATGCGTGGGCAGATGGCCATCATGGACCAAGCTCCGGCGCAGGATTATTTACCAAGCGTGAATATGGCGACTCAAAACTTCGTTCTAAAATTTCTGCTTCGCGAGCAAGAGTTGAAAATTCAGGGGTTGGAAGGGAAGTCTGCTGAGCAGACTGGTCATGTTGGAGATACAAGCATCAAGCAAGCAGAGACGAGCCAAGTGAGAGCAGCATACAGCTTCGACGATATCAATGGCGGAACAACTCGACGTGAAGAAACATCCCCAATGGCATTTCTCTTGCCTCCGATCGAATTCGCGCAGAACAAACAAGGCGAGAAACCAGAAGGTCCGACTTTGGACAACACCATGAGTCAGACCTTTGCTGCACAGTTGAACGCCATGCCCTTCTCCGCGGAGGAGTTTGAGCAGTCGAACAGCGCCACGGCGTACAACGTGCCAGAACCCAGGGTACTACCACTCACCCCAGGCTCTGGTGTGCTATGTCGGTATCCGAGAGGAAGAAAGCAGCGTGTCGAGAAGAAGCGCAAGCCGGTCCCGTCCGTCCGCGGTGTCCACGCTAGGGCGGGCTTGAGAGGATTTGTGAATTGTAAGGGAGAGCGCGTCGTGCCGCCGAAGGGAGCTGGGAGTGTACTAGTCTGACGCACGGAGACGAGAGTCGGAACTGCATGATAGGAGAGGAGGCTGAAGAGCGGGAGCTCGTGAAGTGGAGTTCGACTATGATTTACCAGGCAAGGGGAGCTGCCTGCTCGAGCCAGAACATTGTCACTCCTCCCAGCGTGAAGAGTTCTTGACCGAAGACAATCGGCTAGCAACAAGGGGCGAAGCAAGCAATTTAGCATAGCGGAGGTAGGAAATCAACATGAAGTCGTGGTCGTGAGATCGATTGCATCAACTCCACAATGCGGGCCGGGTTCAAGCCGTGCACGTGTCCAGGACTTGCTTCAACTGAGCTGCCCAATCGAGACTCGTTCAGACCCAGTCATGATGGCCTTGATGCAGGAGGGCGGCAGCCATGCAGGCCATATACGTCTTTCATCACGAGCCGGCTCTGGCAGCCGTATGTCAGCCTCACATTCGTCTTCCGGTTGTGAATTATCCCTTTTGCGATTACACGACACGTCCACAGATGCCGCTCCTGAGGCCGAAACGTCAGGCCCGACATCGGAGCGTAAGTCCACCCACCTTCTGATCTGATAAACTGTTATCTGATCCCCATTGTCCCACCACGATCACTCATATGTTCTGCCTACCGTGGCCATGAGCTACGGCACTATCGTTAACGATGTATCTACAGACCACAAGACAAGCGACTCAGCGCGTCGGCCGTTGCACAGGCGGCGATCGAGCGTCGTGCCAACCGAGAAGCTGAAAGCCATGGGACCGTACAATGGCGACCACGAGGCTCTGATCGACTCGGACGATGATGAGGCAAGTGTAGCTTCCGCACAAGCCGGTGTGAAACGATTGGAGGTCATCGCATCGACATGGTCGAAGTCGAGCCTGTATGTAGCCTACTTTGGCATCTGCATGCTGGCCTACGCCACCTCACTGGAGGGCCAGACGACTGTCAATTTGACCATATACGCTACCAGCGCATTTTCGGCACATTCACTTGTTGCTACCGTCATGGTCGTGCAAGGCGTCGTACTCTCTGTGGTCAAGCCACCGATGTCAAAGCTGGCAGATGTCTTCGGCCGCTTCGAAGCCTTCACTCTGTCGGTCTTCATCTTCTCGATCGGCTACATACAGCAAGCCGCTTCGCACAACGTTGAGACATATGCGGCCGCTCAAATCTTCTACGCAGCGGGTAGTACAGGTTTACAGATATTGATACAGATCTTTATCGCCGACACAAGCGATCTGGTCAACAGAGCCTTGTGCTCCACTCTTCCTGCGATGCCGTTTCTGATCAACGTCTGGATCGGCGCTCCGCTGGCACAGACTTTACTGCGGAGAGCGAGCTGGCGTTGGGGTTATGGAATCTGGGCTGTCATCTTGCCTGTTGCGTACCTCCCACTCGCGCTGGCTCTGTACATCAATCAGCGCAAAGCGGCGAAGAAGGGCATCTTGCCACCATCGCCGCTTCAAGGTCGCGGATACTGGCAGGCTATCAAGCACCTCTGGTTTGAACTTGACGTCTTTGGGCTTGTACTGATTTGCGCTGGCTTCTCGCTGTTACTGATCCCACTTTCGCTTATCTCCGATGGCGGCTGGAACAATCACGGTCTACTGGCCATGCTGGTTATCGGCGCAGTGTGCCTCGCAGTCTTCCCATTCTGGGAACGAAGCAAGACTTTCGCGCCTCGAGCCTTCTTCCCTGGAAGCCTGTTCAAGAAGCGCACGGTCTTGGCTGGCTTTGCGATCTCTTTCTTCTACTTCATGACCTACTACCTCTCGGTATATCCCTACTTCCAATCCTATCTCCTAGTTGTCCAATCGCGGTCCATCGCTTCTGCTGGACAGATCGTGCAGATGTGGACCTTCGCTGCGACGATCACATCAATCCTCGTCTCGCTAGCGATCAAATACACAAAGCACTACAAGTACTTCATCACCACGGGCGCATGCATCAATCTCCTCGGCCTTATCCTCATGCAGATCTTTCGAGTTGAGGGCGCTTCCGTCGCTGTTCTAGCCGGCACCACAGCTCTCGTGGGAGTTGGAGGTGGCATGCTAAACGTCCCGGCTCAGCTCGGTGTGCAGGCTTCAGCAAGCCACCAAGAAGTCGCAGCAGCTACCGCGATCTTTCTTACCTTCCTTGAGGTTGGCGGTGCTACCGGATCAGCCATCTCGGGCGCCATTTGGTCTGCGAATATTCCACACAAGCTGGCTCTATACTTGCCAGTCGAGACACAAGATCAGGCTACGGCGATCTACAAAAATATTACACTTGCTTCTTCCGAGTGGCAGATGGGTGATCCTACACGCGTGGCCATCAATAGAGCGTACCAAGAGACGATGTCGAAGACACTCTGGGTGGCAATATGCGTTGCCATCCCAGTGATACTACTCAGCTTCCTAATGGAGAACTACAAGCTGGACGAGATCGAGCAGCACGTGACTGGAGTCGTAATCGGAGTCGACGCCGACACTGCACCAAAGTCGAGAAGTGCGAGCTATGGAGCAAGCTTGCCGCGTAGACTGTCGACAGAGAGTGCGTTGGGCGAGTCGGAACCTATGCTGAGCCCGGGAAGGAGCGCACAAGTGCGGCGAGGAAGTAAGGATTCTTGATCAAGCAGATTTTGCATGGGCCGGAGTCATTAGCGGATATTTGAAGTTGGATGAGGCATCGTGGGTTGGATGCTTGAGGTACACGATGCATGATGTAATGATTGGAGGCAAGAGCATGAACGTGGGAGGCGTTACTGGCATATTTCGATACCCTACGAAGCGATCTGACTCTCTAATCCTTGGCCTTTCCAGCGCTGTGAGCTCCTCTGCTGACCCCCTCTGGGACCCATACCAAAAGCCATCGTCCCGATACGCCCACGATTGTTCATTTGGCACCAGTACCGTGGACGAGGCCGTTATCGTGGGTTTGAGTCTCATGTCTGCCCAGCGGATGAGCATCGCTTCACAGTGCGAGACTCTTTACACTGCATAGAGACAAGTCAGGAGACTGGCCGGCAGTACATCCTCTCGCCGTTGGAAGTCTCATCGCGTGGTGATTATTGGCGAGGTGATAAAATTTGCAGCCTTCGTGACCGACTTGGCCATCTGCAGCCAGTGGGAAAGCTACAGCTTCGGCGTCAGGTAGGACGTCCGCAGATTGCTTGCTTGGAAGTTTTACGACCTTCTTGGCCTCCATCGAAGGTCGTCTCGGCTCACACTCGCACAACGTGGTAGCTTCGTAGCCCTTCGCTAGGCGCGGGCTTGAGTTTGGAGAGCATCCTCGCACGGTGAGAGGCCTCGGACATGTTGAAGTTGTCTTCCCTAGGAGCAAGCGGAAGAGTCATGGCGAGGACTTCTAGTGGTAGAGATGTCGTTGAGCTTGAAGCGGATGAGCTGCAGCTTGATGATCGGGAGGCGCTGGTCGAGTTGGCCGAGCTGGTGGAGGACTTGCGGAAGAAAGGCATTTTTGTGTGTCTTGGATCGGAGAGGATCCTTGTACAAAGTAGCTGTAGTGGACGATGATCTTGGCCTGTGTGTGATATGTGATACCGTACAGAGAAGCTCGTGGTCTTGAGTTTTTGACTTGATCCAGGTAATGGCTGATGAGATGATGAGAGTCAATGGTAGGAGATGTCGCGAATACTTATCTTTTTCGCCATGAACAAGCAGGCTCCAACATGAGGTCACAAATCGATGGTATCACGTCAACTTGTAGTCTTAACACCGAGCGCAACTTATTATTTACGTCCGCTGGCCGAGTCGGGCAGCCAGTGCGATGCGGCGACGGAAGGCGCGGATTTTGCGAGGTGTTCCTTCCGCAACGTTTGCGACGTGGTCCGTGCTTATGGAGTTAACGCAGGACGCCGGACTCGGCCGACTTTATGCCCGACAACATGAACGGGTGTCAACTGCAACGGGGAGGAGTCATCGTTGAGGCCGGGAAAGGTGGATCGGAGCTGCTGGCTTGATATATATGGCCCAAGATGGCCTACATGATCCCACCCGAACTCACTTCATGGAGAGACAAGCTTTCCCACGTTGACCCGAGCCCGTTGACCCTAGATCCGCAGACCTTTGAGTGAGACATACTGGCCCTGGATCTCGAATGTCTGGGGTCATATCAGTGCGAACGCATTTAAGAATGGCAGTTTCAGCCATGCGTACACACGTCGATGTTCGATCAGGGGACGCAGGCCCGAAAAGGTCACGAAAGGACTTCGCAACAAAATTACCACACCGCATCCGTGTGCTGCCAGTCTTCGTATCAACGTCGATCAGACGGGCACAACAGTGTTACTGACGCGCTTGGGCGAGCCACACTCTCACGATCTGCTCTTCATGGACCAGCGTGGTCTGAGTTACGGCCTCAGATTGATGATCGAGCATCTGGCGCCCTGTCTTGAAGTCGACCAAGGCCATCAAGGACAAATTGCTCACAGGCCCGGACAAGTATTTATACGCTCTTGCAGGAGCTGACCATGTCACACTAGGTCGAATAAGGTACGCTGCCATTAATACATTGCTCCCGGACAGGACGCGAGAACAACGCGCATCCCAAGATGCAAATTCTGGTGATGACGCAGACGCCGGCGAGGACGAGAGCATGCATGACAGTCACGCTGACAATGGTGACGAGACGATTGTTGAGAATGAATCAGCGTCTCCTTCATTCCAGATTTCGGAAGCCTTCATATCGAGCTCTCTAACGGGTATAATCGAGACGGATCTAGCCAGTGTGCAGCAGACGATCTCATCAAGAGGTATCATCCGTGGCTTGCCATCGCTGCCTCCTGGAGTCACCGGACTGACAGCTATCGTCACTGGTGCGAATGAAATCAGTGGCATTTCCTGCTACGCGTGGTGGGACGAGATATGAAGCGATGGAAGAAAGTATACTGCCTTTCGTGGCGTCCACCGTATGGCTATATTGGCTTGCCTCCGAATGCTGAGTACATCTCTGTTGACTTCCTCGCTCTACCCGATGAAATCGTTGCTGTCCTGAAAGCAAAGAAAGTCACAGCCGACCATGTTTTCTTCTTCTCTTACGTTCATCCAATTTTGAATCACAATCGTAATCCTTGGACTACTGCACAAGAATCCCTCAACATCAACTGTACACTATTTTCCAACTTTCTTACGGCCATTCCCATTGCCTCTATCACTCCAGAACGCATCCTGCTCCAAACTGGCGCCAGGACCTACGGCGTTCACCTTGGTCCCACTAAGCTTCCCCAAGAGGAGTCTGATGCCCGGGTGCTGCTCGAACCAAGCTTCTACTACGCTCAGGAGGACGCTCTCTCAGCTTTCTGCGAAGAAATGGGCTGCGCAAGCAATGTCTGTGTACCCGGTCATATCACTGGTGCCGTGGCCGATGCAGCGATGAAATATGCATATCCTCTTGCGATCTATGCTGCCTTATGTGCGAAGCTAGGCGAGCCTATGATGTTCCCTGGAGACGTGACAGCGTGGCAATCGCCGCAAAGCTTGAGCTGTGCTTTGATGAACGCATACATGGAGGACTGGGCAGTATTGCCGGCGCCAAGGTCTGAACGATTTAACACGTGCGACGGTAGCTCTTTCACGTGGGAAGCCGCTTGGCCGGTTGTAAGCAAGTGGTATGGCGCCCGAAGCATCGGGCCATGGGAAGGAGATCAATATCAAGTGCAAGAGACGAGATTCAACCCGCGTGGCTATGGCGGCAACGGAGTCATGAGATGGAAGTTCACGATGGTCAGCTGGGCTGCGAGACAGGAGTTCAAGAAAGCTTGGGCTTCGTTAGCTATAGAGGCATAGGCTCAAGGCGTTCCCAGCCGACGGCGACGTCACGCGAGTCTTTGGATTTCTGGACGGCACGCTCGTGAGAACCGGAGCGATCATGCTCAGTATGGACAAGAGCCGAAAGATGGGGTGGCATGGTTTCGTGGACTCGAAGGATGCGCTGCTGGAGACGTTCCGTGACCTAGCAAAACTCAGGATGGTGCCACCCGTCTTTGGAGAGTGAGACGCGCAGTCGACCAGCAGGTGGACCCCCGGACTTGTTGCACCGTGGAGCCATATTTAGCTTACGTTGAATAGTCTTTGCCACTCCCCATATTCGACCGCCGCCTTCCCGTTCTCGATGAGCACGACGCGATCACCCACCACGCTGCCAGCTTCCACGCCCTGCAGATGTTCCATCGCATTGCTGAGCAGGAAACGTCGTTCATCTGGCAAGATGACATCGTGGAAATATTGCTTGCCGACACTGCCAGCCGTGAGCCACTTTCCGAAGTCGAAGTCGACGGGAAATAGCATCTCGGCTACTGCATCCCATTGTTCAAGGTTTATGGTCTGGCTGTACTTCTCACGAACTGCGTCGTTGGCCCAGCGGAGTGGTTTGTGAATCTATCCCTGCATCAACGGTTGCAAAAGAAGAATTGGTGTCGGCGGTGTCTTACTTGCGCGTAGTACTTGACACCCATGGCAAAGCACCATGGCAGAGCGACTGGTCCGTGGTGCTCGACGTAATACTGCCTGAAGGCTTCATGCGACATGCCAGCACGGCGCTTCAGCAGCCCCTGACCAATCTTGCCTTCGGATGGAGTATCAGCTGCAGTGACCTTCGCATCCTTCCGTTCAAGGGTTGCCATAATTTCTGACACCAAATTGGGGGTATTCCGAGGTCAATGGAGTGGAAATCATCCTTCGGTATAGCAGGCCACTTGGCATCAGTGTTTCTGCCGATATACTTGGCAATCGCACTTGCATCTGAGGTAAGCAGCATGTAGTATTGCATAGACACTTGCAGCTGCTCGCATTCGATCTGTAACGCGGCTGCAACACCTGTAGCCTGAGAATGGAGGTGTCATGGCAATATATTATGCTGTCGGTCTCTAGCAGTCTGATCGATCGTGATCGAGACTCTACATTTGATTTGCTAATCTCGAGTGGCAGGACCAGGGAGCTTTTCCCTAGACGATCATGATAGCTGATGGTGGATCTAGCCCCTACTGATCCCGCAAACCCCTCAGACCACAGGAGGTGCACTCATTGTTCGCATCTACCGTGACCACATCCGCAGTCACCTGCAGACAAGCAGATCTGCACCGCGCCCAGACAAGTACGGGTAAGCCTTGTGGAAATGATCGAGGTGTGGCCGAGCTTGAATCTACCCCACAGTTCCGAACCGCTGACTGCGAGTCAAATCCCTGGACCTCACTTCGAGCTGGGGCTTAAAACAAACATGAAGGTTGCGCCGACGCACATGAAACCACATAGGTAAATTTCTCCGTGGCCCGCGGTGGCGTGGTAGTCGACACGCTGACTCGAAACCGCGGAATACTCCAAGCGAGATCTGGGCAACGAGCCGTCTACCGATCGTCTTTGTGCCAAGTGTTTCGAAGCTGGCCTTGATAGTCTTAGCTTGTGATCTGCATGCTTGAGCCCGGCTATCACGTCGACCGGATCTAATATATCGCTGCATAATCTGAACAGTACCGCGATGTGCAGTGTGCACTGCCGATTGGCGACCCAACGTACTGCCAAGTTGCGGGCATCGCTCCCCATATTGGCTCGGCGACTCTACTCCGACTTCATTCTTCATGAGTGCCAGGAGCATCGAATACTGTCTTGAGTCGCGGACAATTTACCTGCCTGGTCCAGATCTGTCCCTTGATTCAGGGCCCAGTAGGCTGTTGGGTTGGAACGTGGTGAACCACGGTTTTGATAACTCTAACCTGGCTGCACACAGATCTGACCGAGCAGATCGTGATAAGCGCTAGAGCGAGGTGAAGGATTTAGTCGCCCTCCCTGACAGGTGCAAGATTACTGCGTGCATACAGTCGGTCTCACGCTGGACCAATGACCTCGGCATGTGATCAACTCGAGTGGCAGCTGGCAATCCCTCGCATCTCGCCATCTATCGTTTCAGCCCTAGAGACAGCGTCTCATCACTCAGGCCGGCATCTTAGAACGCACTCGCCACACCGCAGTACGTCGGATCGCGGCCGATGCAGGCGTTCGAGAATTGCCACCTCTAAAACCTCTAGCGCTGTGCCAAGCATGCACCAGTCGATTGCGGAAAATCATCGCGTTCGCAGCGGTCCTGTGTGGATCTATTGCGTGCGATTCATGGGCAGTAAACGGTTCTCCGCATTGCCACACTACTCCTGCGCAAGCTGAACGTAGAGACTCATGATACACACGGCACAAGGTGGTGGGTCTGGTCAAGTGCGACCAATCGTGTCACTTTTCGACAAACGCCTCGGATGTTGACCAGGAATCAGTCGACGATATAAGTATGATCTCTCAGTGCAGTCATCCACTTTTCAGCAAAAGCAACAGCGCGTTCTCCAGCCGCTTTATTTCTGTTCTCAATCAAGTTGTCAACTCGTTTCCATCAACCACCTCAATATGATCTTTACTCCAACTGTCATCCTCGCCGGATTGGCCGTATCGGCCGCTGCCGTACCAGTCGAGGAGCGTCAGACTGCCTGCTCGGCGTATACCCTGATCAACACTCGTGGTACTGGCGAGCCCCAGGGCGAGTCGTCTGGTTTCCGCACGATTGACAGCAATGTCCGCAGTCAGGTATCAGGTGGAAGCGTGGTAAGTTCAGTCGAGTCGCAGTCCACATGATCAGTCCACTGATCTCGCATCGCAGTACAACACCGTCTACGCCGCCGACTACAGCCAGAACTCTGCCGCTGGCACAACCGACATCGTCAACAAGGTCGCCTCTCTCGTGCGCGCGAACCCTAATGTCTGCGTCATCCTTGAAGGCTACTCTCAGGGTGCCGCCGCGACCGTCAATGCTATGTCGAGGTTGACAGGGACTTCGTACACTGCCGTCAAGGGCGTGCTCTTGTTCGGTGACCCAGAGCACAAGGCCGGCCTGGCTTGCAACGTCGACCAGAACGGCGGCACGACCACGCTGAATGTCAATGGCATCAGCGCTTACGGAAGTGCTGGCATTCCGTCCAACTGGGTGGCTAAGACGTTGGATGTCTGCAACTACGTATGTGTCTTTTACCCAGATACTCACATGTTTGACGCGGCCACTAAATCAACTATAGGGCGATGGGGTCTGCGACACTACGCATGGCAGTGGGATCAACCAACAGCATCTCGCTTACCCTCAGTCCACCACCATCCAGAATTTGGGCACTAAGTACATCGTCGGTCGTCTTCGCGGCACGAGCTAGGGGCATTCGACCATCTAGCTACTCGACTCTGACCCGGTGTCGAGTGAATCGTACGGTAGACTGTCTTTGGAAAGACACACACGACACTGAGCTGTGGAGGAGGCAGATGATCTGCGGTACATTCATGTAGCATTCTATAAGTCCAGCTCGTTGTCATACCTTCTCCTCCGCCTATCAGAGACGTGGGAATGCTCTTCTTCAACAAGCTGCCATTGTATTGTAGTATGCTACTAAACCGCTGGAACATTGAGGCCGAGGGATGCCTGATGAAGTAGTCCAACCGTTCGTCCGTAGCACGTGTACGAGTCTCATCGGTGATGTACAGGTATGCATGACAGCTCTCAGTCCCTTGACGCCCAAGGTGGAGCTGGCTTAACAAACGCAAGGACAGTGCCAAGGCTTGCGCAGCTTCCACGTTGGTCTCGCTTTGGCAACATCGATCTTTTGAAATACAACATGATCTATGCCAACACCAACACCGACCATCAATCTAAACTGTAGCGACATGCTCAGCCCTGGACTACTGTAACCTCACGAGGGAGCGGCGCGGCGCGCACCACGCGTGCATGCATCAGCCGAACGCGACACCCATAGGGCTGAGCTCAAGGCTTGGACGTCCGATGTGGGGTGCTGACGAGACATCTCGTGATCGGAAAGGAAGCACGCGAGGAAGTCATCCTCGCTTCGAGTGCGCTCCTTGAACTGAACTGAGGAACACAAACTTGAAGAACAGCACAGTCCACAGGGTCAACCGGCAGCCGAGCATGGATACTCGAATGACCTGCTCGCGGTGATAAAACTATCCGCAGAAGAGCACTTCTCACTTCTTCACATGCTCGCTAGTCGCTCAGCCTCCTACGTGAGGATCCTATGGACTTCCACTAAGACATCGCTGCTCACCCGCATAAGCACTGAAGGATGCGCCTTGTAGATGCTTACAACACCACCGCGTCGGCACTCAGCATGCTCAGCCCTATTACGCAAGCGCAGTATTACTGGCTCCTATGTTGGCGGACTTGTCCACGCTACGATTGCACAGACGAACATGTGCAGGAGCTGACGTCTAGCACTGCCTGTCAGACTCTGACATGTCGCCAACTCGACTCGCAGCTCGCGTTTGACAACACGAGAATGACAGATGCTCGTTGTTGGACTTGTGCATGCCCCAGATGCTCAAGAGGAGGGCATATCTACCGAATAAGAGACTCATAAGTAGGTATTCGCTCTGCTACAAATCTGCTCTTCGTACACGACACTTTCGTTCATTCACAGCCTGAATTCTCTTACCTTTCCATTTGTCTGATAATACTCTACTTTATTACCCAAACCACGCGAGATGGTCAAGCTTTTGTTGGGCTCCGCAGCCCTGCTCCTCGCTTCCTCATCACTATGGGAGGTAGCTACTGCGCAATGGGAATACCGGTCTATGAGCGGGCGCTCCAGCCGGCGCTCTGCAATCGCCCCTCCGCCAGCTCGCGAGTACACCGAGGTCTCTGCCGCTCACGTTAAGCGCTTCGAAGGACATGTCCGTAAACGTGACACTTCCGCTTCCGATGATGTCGATCTCCAGACAGCCGAGAGCTGGTACTGGGGTGGTTGTAAGTCAACACGGCCCTACAGCTGACCAACGAGACTGATGAAGACCAGCGGACACTGCACCCATTTCACCAAGCAACTCGAATCCCGCTCTCAACCTGACTGGTGTCGCTGACGACTCGACACGATACCTGTCTCTTGAGCGATTCAGTGACTCGATCAAGTCCGTTGATTGCGACGGCAACAACATCAAGATCACCTTCAATAGCAAAGATACCTATAACGACATCCAGAGCAACTGGAAGTGGATCAACACCAATGGCCGCACCGTCTACGTCGTGCTTGCACCAAACACCTGCAGCAACGCCAAGCGTCAACCATACAGCGCGCAGACTGCCACATTCGACTCCAACAGCAATGCTGCTACCTTCACAGCCAACCAAGCGACTTGGTCCGATGCTATCAAGCAGGGCAACCTTCATTTCAACACTCAGGGTATTCAATCAGGCAGTGGCCTGAGCAAAAGACTCGTCAACGTCGACCAGACAAAATCCATCGACGTGACCAAGGACTTCAGCCAGACACTCTTCAGCAAGGAGATCCCCGGTACTGGACTTACTGCCGAGATTGACTGCGCGACGTGCGGCACTCGAGGGAAGTTCAACATTGAGATCAACGCTGAGATCAATGTCTTCTCTGCCAACACAGGTAGGCGGACCACTTTGAGATGCATATTCGCCAGGACTGACACATGAGACAGGATTTGCACAAATCACACCCGATGGACTGGGAGCTGATATCGTACTGGGCGTGAGTCGTTCGCCCACTGAAGAGCTGCCAAACGTGGCTCGGCTGACATCGATCGCAGTTCAAAGTCGGCGGCGAACTGACAAGCGAACTTTCTGCCGAGATCAGCGCACCGCCAATCATCCTCGCTGGCATCGATGTTCCCGGCGTTCTCACCCTCGGACCTTTGATCCGTCTCGCGGGCAAAGCCAGCTTGACGGCAGTCAGTGCCGAAGCGCAGCTCACTGTTGGTGCCAAGCTCGATGTCCCGCAGGACTCTATCGCCAAAGTCGACTTCAGTAACAGTGCCAACAACCAGCTGAGCGGATGGTCGCCTGTCTTCACGGCTGTTGGCCCAGACCTCAGTGCCAGTGTCAGCGTCTCCGGCGAGGTCGGCCCAGTGGTCAGCTTGGAAATAAGTGTCAATGCTCTGCTCGGAAAGATCCAGGGTGGCGCTGGGCTGGCTATTGCCGCTCCGCAGCTCAATCTTGCCCTGACGGCAAGTGCAGACACGGCTGGAGGAGTGTGCGGGAACCCTTCTGCGCAGCTGGGTGTGGAAGTCGACGTCGGCCTCAGCGCTGAGCTCGATGCGTTTGCTGGTAAGTCTGCATCGCACAGAAGTCACCTAACTCTAATGACTGGAGCACTAATTCGAACGTCACAGGCTTCGGCGATCCCAAAGACCTCCCTAACAAAGTCGCCCTCCTCTCCACCTCCACTCCACTGTTCTCAAGCTGCTTCACCCTCGCCGGCACAGCTACAGGCGGTGTCGCAGCTCCAACGAATGCGCCAGCCGATACAACAACAGCAGCAGACGCCGGTACAACCACCGCTCCAGCCGCAGCCCAAGCAACCTTCAGCCGCTTCGCCACAAGCGACTGCACCGACGGCGGTCAAGGCGTCCTAGGTCAGCCCTTGAACCCTGGCGACTGCGTAGCAGCTACCAATGCAGGCGGCAACTTCGCCACCTTCAACTCTGGCAAAGTGGACTCGTCGCTACTGGACACTACCAACGGGTGCATTGTTGAATTCTACAGCGACTCTGGATGCACTACACAGGTTGGCGTGGCGTTCAACCCGTCCAGTGGCACGTGTCTGACGCAGGCGAGTATATTGAACCAGGATGTTCAGGGGGATACGGCAGCGTCGATTCAGTTTATGAAGATTGATAGCTGTACCTGAATAGCTGCAGCCTTGCCGGAGGGGATGAGCTCAGCGGGAGCCTGGGTGTAGACTGCTCTTGGGGTTTCTGTATTAGGTGTTGGTTGAGTAGTAGTAGCGACGGATGGAGTTCTGATGGGGCGCAGGGGGCTTCTTCGCATGTTCATTCGTTTAACATAGACCATGTGACTTCGTTTCGTGCTGCAGCGGACATATGTCTACTTCTTCACTGCGACTCTAACGTTCCCTGACGTCCAACCCCGTGAAGCTCAATCTTTCGACGTCTACTAGTAGGCTGCCGAGAGTGAGCACTCGTATTTTAATGCCTGAGGCCGCCATGAGAAGCAGACTTTCGGCAAAGCTTCCCTGACGTGAAACGGTTGACTTCACGCATCATGCCACCTCCGACCTCCTACCAATGCAAACCAGGCGCAATGGAGTGGTATCACACAGTTTTTGGAAGCACGATACCTGAGCATGGCATGGCATGTACATTACCGCAATCTGCGTGCGTCTCCGGGTCGATGCGCGCCGGCATGCAGGTCTCGGCGATGCTGAGCTGTGAGACGGTGAGCTGTATGCAGGATTGTTGTTGGGCAAGGTAAGATGTAGTACCTGCCAACTTCATCTGCTGGTGGAGGCGAGTACGATGCAGCGTCTGGCTCGCTTTCTTTCTCTTGATCGTGTTCGTCACCAGCACGAGTAGTTACTGTCTGCGCTCTTACCTTCACTCAGATCTCAAGGTCTTGTCAAGACATACCCCAAGCATAGGTGAGTCCATGCAATTTCTCCTGCCACAGTCAATATACACGTATCGACCTATACATTACGACAATTCCTAATGGCCCTTCATCCTCGAGACTCTCGAGAACACTTCCGAAACATCAAGGCAATCTTCGAAGGCTTCAACGTCGCACCTATCAGCCCTCCTCGAACACGGCCTGGCTCACCTATCAACCACTCTTACTCACATGGCAGCTCTCATATGCGATCACGATGTTACACTAACAACCCTGTAGCACAGCTCGAGCGTATTGCTCGTGAGCAGGAGGACGTCCCTGTCGCTACAAGTACCACATCGGCGCCGTACGAACCACATTTCTCCCTGCAAGCGCCTGCATCTAGTCCGGCCCCTGGGACACCTACAGCTAGCTCAGCAAGGCTGCTGAGACCTGACCTCGCATCCGCCAAGCCCTCCTGGGTCGGTCCGCAGACTACCCCTCGACCTGCCACTCCTGGCATCATGGCACAGAGAGTTCCGATCACCTTCTCCTCTCCTGGTCTGCAGCCACCGGTCTTCATCACAAGCAGCTTGAGTGAGCCGCAATGGGAAGTCCTGGAGATGGGCGTCAGTGAGGACAGTGCGGGCAACTTCGAGTTCACCAAGGTTTTCCATGCACGGCCTGGCGAGTATCAGTACAAGTTCAGGCTTGGGCCTGGGGACTGGTGGGTGTGTGACGAGGAGAAGGAGGTTGTGGATGATGGGATGGGAAATCGGAATAATCATATCACGGTCGCGGAGCCTAGTCTGGCATTCCCAGTGGCCCCGCAGCACGAGCTACCTACCAGCCAACCACTCCACGCTGCTCGCCTGTCGGACGTGCGCTCGGAAGAGTTGCAAAGACATCAGGATCCCGAGCTTGTCGAAACCGAAAAGCATCTAGCGCCTCTGCTACCCCACGAGAGTGCATTCGGGCATGTCAAGCTGGAGCTGCCCGCCGAAGACGTCCCGGTGCTGCCATCAAAGCCAAGGCAGGACACCATCGCACTGCCAGACAACGGCGATCCCGAGGACGAGGGTTACGACGAGCCAGCCACCTACCCTGCCTCGCCCTTACTCCAGCACGGGACTGGCTTCGAAATACTTGTTGCCGAGATCGCTGATCACACACCTGGCGTGGACGAAGACGAGGACCATCTTGACTTGCCGGAGCATCAAGCACCGCTGCTGAGCCACGAGACTTACTTCCCAACACCTAGTCCGCAGATCGAAACCTCACACACCTTTCCTGCTTTCTCCGCTGCACCACTACCTGCAGCCTTCCAGCCGGTGGTCCCCGATGAAGCGGACCCCAATGACAAGTCCCTGGAGCACTTCCCGACGACGCCAGAAGCGATAGTGCACCGCATTCGGCGCCTCTCAAATCGCATGTCAGGAGATGAAGTCACTGAGCTCTCGCTAGCCGGCTCGCCCAATACAGCTTCTCTACCGCCCATGCAGCGCACTACTTCGCAGACGGCGAGTCTGCCTAGCGTGGTTGAGGAGGGTGGCGAGGATCATCTGCAACGGCCAGCAGCGCCTTACACGCCACCCAAGACACCTCCATTTACTGCGGTGAAGCCGCATGTGTCGGACCATCATCATCAGAAGATCGCTGAGATGGATATGGAAGACGAGGCCCAGCATCCTGTCAAGCTTCCTCATGAAACTGTGAACGGAGGGACGGAAGAAGAGCCAGCCGCTGCTGCAGAGCCCGTAGCGCAGCCCGCGAAAGCTAGCGGCAACTCATGGGAGGCGATGTTGGGACTTGCGCTGTTTGTCTTCGTTGGAGCCTTGGCTGCGTGGCTGGCGATCAAGGTGCAGGGTGTGGGCCATACTGTTAAGGATGGGGGCGCTACGATTGTGGATTGAGGTCGGTGTGCGGTTCACGTGCGGGGGACGACCTAAGATGAGGGACGGAGTGACGAGGGACGAGGGATAAGGAGGCAGTAATGAAGCCGACGTGGAAAGATAAGGCTAGGCGGAAATCGTGCCTACTGCTCTACAGACCTGAGAACATGCATGCACTACAATATCCACAGCGTTGTTCCACGTTGGTCAAGATAATAGTTTCCCTGCTTTCATAAGGTAATGTTTGCCATCTCGTACAGTGAAGTGCTCAACCACACAGGCAGACGTGACGCGCTTTGCTCAGCTTCAACGTCTTGGCACCGGCGTTTTCAGAACAGGCCCAAACAGACTCCAACACAGCCACTACAAATCCTCTCCCACCTACCGCCTTTCCCATTTCCTCCTTTAGCCAAGACCACTCTACTGCGCGTCCCATTCCAAAGTTAGATTTCGCTATCCAGAGGCCGCTCCTTCCTTCCAAAACCGCGCCTACAAACCTCAGGCCGCGATCCCCCGGCCTCACGCCGCATACACTCCGCCCACCGCGGTCCTGGCCCCTGCTCGCCCTCTCGAGCAGCGCGGACTAGGCAGCACGGAGCAGATCAGTTTCACGCCGAAGAAGCGCAAGCTTGCTCCATTCTCAAAGCTATCCTCCTCTTCGCCCTCCTTAGGATCAACATCGACATCCACGTCGATTTCGGGTGACGTGTCAGGGACAGGAATTGGAGGGGTGGAGAGGCGCGAAGAAGTGGAGTTCGACACAGGGAGGTGGGAGAGCCATCAGCGGCAGGGGAGTGCGGAGGCGGATGTGAGGGAGAGCGTTGAGCGGCCTGAGAGTGCGAGTTTCTTGGGGAGTGTGGGTGGCTTGGCCCTGGCGAAAAGCGAGGAGTGCAAGGGTGAGAGTCCCAGTGGGGCGTTTGCGGGAATCAACATTAGTGGGGAGATGGGCGAGGGGAGTGAGAGGGCTAGCTCGCCTGTGAAAGAGAGGGGGAGTTCGCCTGCGAAGCGGACTGCTGGTGAGATGGAAGAGGAGGAGCAGACTGACTTTGACATGGCTATTGAGGAGTTGAGGGGTGGGGATGATGTGGGGAAGAGTGGAAGTGCGAGCATGAAGGGCAGTGCGGGTGACTCGGGGAGCACCAGTGCGACGAGTGTAGACGACTTGCCACCGGCTTATGATGCAGCTGCTGATGAGGAGAGTTGGGCCACCGACGAGCTGGACAGGAGGGTTGGAGAGGTGCAGAGACTGGCCCAGGAGCCTCTCAATCATGGCGAGCGCGGCATGATCGTCTCCACCCAGTGGCTCGCTCGTGTCCTCTCACGCACCAGCGAAAAGTTACACAGCAATGATTTTCCCAAGGAGGCACGTCAGGGACCTATCGGCAGAGTCGACAACTCCGACATTGTGCCTGCCAATGGCTTTGCACAGCCGATCCTTAAGGATGTGGAAGGTCACTTGTTCACGCCACTCAAGCCTGGATCGCAGATGGGAGACGACTTTGAAGTGCTCCCATACCCAGCCTGGCAGAAGATAGTGTCCTGGTACGGTCTGGTCAACGGTCAGCGAGAGATCACCAGGTACGCATATGATACGGCTCAGGAATCTGGTCGTAGCAACGTCATTTACGAGTGTCATCCTCCTGTCTTCACTGTGCGAAAGGTGCCGCAACCGGGTGCCAGCGACGAATCAGCCGACGAGAATAAGATTGCAGATTCTTCAAGGTCTGCGGCCAACGCACTTCGACTGAAGAACGAGCGTAAGCAGCGCGGTCAGATGTCGCCTGATGACGCACTGAAGATTGTGTCGTCACGTCAAGAAGGCTATCAGAAGTTTCTCAAGCGGACGAAGCAGTTTGCTGGCATTCCTCTGGCTCGCAAGGTGAAGGTCTGGCGTGTGCTCAACCCGACTGACGGCGCTGCCGTCGATGCAGCTCCTACTGCCACCGAAGATGCCACAGTAAATGGAACTAAGCTGACAGTCAACCCTACCGAATGGCATGGAATGGCAGTCGGCAAGGATCTCGAACATATCGACATCTTAGATCAGACGAACAACGCCAACTACAATGGCAAAAGCTCCACCATGGAGCTAGTCAGCCTCTTCGAGAACCAGACACTCATCTTCGAGGAGCAAATCGGCGGTCCTGCTGGTGGTGAATTCGACTCCGACAGCAAGAAGCGAGCCACGATTGTTAATGGCAGGATTGGCACTGTGTCGAAGCCGGTGTCAGCCGCACCATCTGGCCGCAGTAGTCCTGCACCAGGCGGTGGTATGACAACGAGAGGACGCACTCGTCGCGACGGCAGGACTAAGGGCACCGTCGGCTTGGGTAATCTCGGAAACACTTGCTATATGAACTCGGCCCTACAGTGCATACGTAGCGTCGAAGAGCTCGCTGTCTACTTCTTGCAAGATGCTTACAAGAAGGAGATCAACGCAGACAATCCTCTTGGTAGTGGCGGTCTCATGGCCAAAAAGTATGGTGAACTGCTGAACAACATCTACGGCGACAACGCAGGGTCGAGCTATACGCCTACGAACTTCAAGAAGACCCTCAGCGGTCAGAATCCTGTCTTCTCGGGCTGGGGACAACAGGACTCGCAGGAGTTCTTGTCGTATCTCATCGACGCTGTGCACGAGGATCTCAATCGCATCGAGAAGAAGCCGTACTTCGAGAACCCGGACTCCGATGATAGTCGCGTCAACGACCCTGAGTATATCAAGGAGCTGGGAGAGATCTACCAGAAGCACCACGATGCCCGCAACGACTCGATCTGCATGGACCTCTTCAGTGGCTTCTACAAGAACACCATGGAGTGTCCAGTCTGCAACAAAGTCAGCGTCACCTTCGATCCTTTCTCGTCTCTGACCCTCCAACTGCCCATGGAGAACACCTTCAACCACACGTTTACCTTTGTCCCGCTCAACGGCAGACCTGTCAACCACGACATGGATCTCGAGAAGAGCCTTACCATGCGCGATGTCAAGGAGCGCATTGCATCGAAGCATCCTGGTGCTACCGCCGACAAGATGTGGATGGTTGAAGTCTACAACTGCAAGCTCTACAAGCACTTTGACGACCGCATGTCGCTGGCAGAGGCTAACATCCAGCAAGCTGACTTCATTTTCGTCTACGAGCTTGACCAGGTGGCGAAGAACATTCCCCCTCCGGCTTCATTTCATACTTCGAGCAACTACGGTGGCAGGAAAGAGTTCGCTGTGCCGGATATGGCTACTAGCGAGATGGCGGAGACTTTCGCTGTGCCGATCTTTCATCGGAAGAGGGATGGCAGGATGGACTCTTGGAAGAGTGTCATGCATCCGCTGTATATCTCGTTAACGAGGGAAGAAGCCAAGGACTACGACGTGGTTTTGAAGAAGGTCCTACTGAGAGTGGCGGAGACGACCAGCCGGCCTATCCTGCAGGAGATGGATCAGGGCGAGACTAGCTCCGCCTCTGATGAGGAGGTCAAGATCGCAGCATCTGGCGAGGTCGAGGGCGGGAGTGATGAGGTTGCGCAGGTGAGTGACCACTCTGTGCCTTCGGAGGATGGCTATGTCGATATCTCGGTCGACGATAAGGCACAGCCCGCTGCTGTCAACGGAGATACGCCGACTTCACCTGGACTTGACTCCTCCGCCGGTAAAGCACCGAAGAACTTCATGGACGCGGCCTACAGTCTATCACTCGCGCTACGCAATCAGCTCTTTGCTCTCAATTACGTCAAAGGCAGCGAAAACATGCTTTGCGTTGGACTCAATGGCTTCGAGGACAAGGCTGTCCGCAGTATGCACGGCCGTGTGAAGGTGCCGGTCACATCCTCATCGACAGACTCTGCAAGCGATGACGACGATGACACCAGTACTGCCTCAAGTCCAGCCAACAGCGGCATGGCGGACGAGACTGATGAGGATGCTGACGCTGATGAAGCGAATGCGGTGCCCTCCACAGAGGAATCCACATTGTCACTCAGCAATGCTGTCGAGGATGCTGACGATGACGATGAGCTGCCTGACGATCCTCTCGATGTCAACGCTAAGCCTGGTGGCAGGCGTGGCAAGGAGAATAAGTTTAAATCTGGCAGCAAGAAGGCTAAGCGCAAGGAGCTGCGCCTCTCCAAGAAGCACCAAAAACGGCTCCGTAAAGCAGCCAATGGCGTTCTCGGCTCTTCCCAGCCCCAGCGTGAGACGGACGAAAACCCTTACTACATCCAGCTTGGTGAAGGGATAGTCCTCGATTGGTACCCCGAAGCTTTCGACAGTCTGTTCTGCGGCTCAAAGGACGACGACAATGAGTTGCGTGGTCACTACACTTCCCATTCCAACGGAACGGGACTGGATGTGGTGCCCGACCCTGCCACAGCCGAGAAGCGCAGACTCCGTCAGCTCCGTCAGAAGAATGGCATCACGCTTGAGGACTGCTTCACGGAGACTGGTAAGCGCGAGAAGCTGTCGGCCGACAATGCGTGGTACTGCAACCGCTGCAAAGAGCTTCGCCAAGCCACCAAGACGCTCGATATCTGGACCTGCCCGGACATCGTCGTCGTCCATCTCAAACGCTTCGGCGGCACGCGCTCGTTCCGCGACAAGCTGGACGTCATGGTCGACTACCCCATCGAGGGTCTAGACTTGACGCATAAGATCGGCCAGAAAGAGGACGACAAAGAGTACATCTATGATCTCTTCGCTGTGGACAATCATTTCGGCGGTCTCGGCGGCGGCCACTACACCGCCTCAGCCAAGAACTTCTTCGACGGCCAATGGTACGACTACAACGACTCGTCCTGCTCGAAACTCGGCGACGCGCCTCGCCGCTCCGCAGCAGCCTATCTCCTCTTCTACCGCCGGCGCTCTGCCACGCCCCTCGGCCCACCGTACCTCCAGCAGCTAGTCGAAGACTACCACAACCCTCCTCCTGCCCTCCCAGCGCCTACCAAGATTGACGGCAACGCAGACGAAGCCTACGAGAGCGATTCGGGGGAAGGCCGACTCGGCGATCCTACCTCAATCCTGCCTGGATCGTCGGGGCTCTCATATCACGGAGCAGGAGTCGCAGCGGCGACGACAGTGGGGTCCAAACGCCCACTGCAGAGTCGAAGCGCTGGAAGTGGGGCTGGGGAAGTCGGAGCCGGGCTGAGAGCGAAGCCGAGGAGTCTGATGGGTGAGGATGATGATGAGGATGAGGGGATTAGTATGGGTGATGAGGGAACGGGAATGAGTGGTATGGGAGGGAAGCCATTCTATGGGCCTGTGAGGCCGCCGCATATGCTCCCTTACAGTGCGCAGGGCAACAGCACGTGGGGATTTGACGGCATCCACGATGACAACAATGATGCGGTGCCGACGCTAGAGAGCTACGAAGCAGATCTCATGATTGATGACGCGGACTCCACGACCGTGGCGCTTAGTGACCGCGCGATGGACTCGGATACCGAGATGAACAACTGGAACGACACGGAGGAGACGTTCGTCATTGGCGATCAGGAGGGCGGTGATGATCGCGCGCAGCATATCGAGCAGGCCAGCGATGATGGCGAGGTGCATGAGATTGTCCTGGACACGGAGTTGACGTACTAGGCAGACGTGTTTGCGGAACGAATGTGAATGTTTGAGTGAGGCGGATCGGTGCCCTGCAGGTGAGTCTGCGGGCCTGGTCGGATTTGGAGGACGCTCGCTGCGAGGGCATTGGCGGGTGGCATGGTGTCGCATGGCGTTTTCATGAAGTTATGGGAGCATTAGGGGTGTTTTAGTGGGGTTGCATTTTGCCTCGATCGATGTCGAGGGATTAGAGAGCATACGGCTAGAGTAGCAGAGCGTACAGCATTCGCCAGAGAACTTGTTCCCAGTATTTCATCTGTTGTCTGTTGGTTCCTGTAATGAGATGCGGAGCAGAAGTGTTTGAGCAATAGTACATTCCATTCCTTTGCTATGGTTAGAAAGGCACAGTGTGAAACTGTGTAGTCACACCTATGATCAGATATCTGCTCGCACGACCTACACCGCAATCATGCCATCCAAATCCTTCACGTCCCCAGCTTCCTCGTCCCTAGCCCTCCGATACCTCTTCGCAGCCAACCGCTTACTCTTCGCCTCCCTCTTCCTCGGCTGCCCTCGCTTCGCCCTACGCTCCGCCCTCCCCACCGTCCGCCTAATGGCCCGCAATTCCTCGACAAACCTCTCCTCATTACTCATCTCCCCGCCAGTAGTCTGTTCATTCACGTCCCTCACCAGTAATCGCACCAATTTCCGTCCAAAGACCTTGGACTCCCACATCTGCCGTGCCCGGCGCTCGCGGCAGCTTTCCCGCCAAGTCTCGATCTTGTATTGGACAGCAGGTTCTTGCCGGCCGTAGCCTCTGCCACCATCAGGGAGGCGATGCGTAGGCCTCTTAGCGCGCTTCAGGTTGCGGAGAAACGCCACGTCGATCTGGATGTTCCGCTGCAGCACCGTGTCGACAACCCACTGCATGCCAGGCACGTGCTGCAGCGCAGCGTACGCGAGCAGCCAGACGGACATAGTCGCGATGTCCAGCGTGCGATGCTGCAGGGTATCTGGGTGGTAGATCGAGGAGAGGAGGTTTAGCGCGTAGCTGGGGAAGTTGGCTGTGACGAGGGCGTGGGCGGCGGCCGTGCCGAGGTGAGGGGAGATTTGGAGGTTGCGCGCGTCGTTGTCGGCGTAGTAAGCTAGGGTTGTGAGGCGGATGTGGTTTGCTTCGGCGCGGGAGAGGTGAGTATTGGAGCGGAGTTGGTGGATCAGGAGAGGGGCGGTGCAGAGACTTATGTTCATGCCTGCGGTGCGGGCGGAGGCGAGTATGGATTCGGCGTGAAAGGTGCTGTCGTAGAGACGAATACTGGACTCCACTGCCTGTTCGAGGGCTATGGGTGAGATTGGGAGGCCGGCAGCATCGCGTGAGGACTCGTAAATGTCAATGACTTTCCGGTAGTCGGCGAGAGAGAAGGCGAGCATCATAGCGCGGTCGGAGCGTAGGCGACGCGGCTGCTGTGCATCTGTAGCTGACTCAGAGTCGTGTGCGGCTTGCGTGCTGGAGCTGTAGACATGTCGTAGTTCCGAGAAGACAGCCGGTGGAGGAGCGTCGGGCTCTAGCGGTTTAATGGCTTCGATTGGGTGCGCAGACCAGTCGACCAGCGTAGACGTGACGCCTGTAGCGTCGCTCGTGAATATGTCCTCCTTCAACTCTTTTCCCGCTATGTTCGCCTCGGGTACTGGGATCCCGTTATGCCGCCCAGGAACGAGTGATTGAGGGACTGACATTGAAGGGCCGTCCTGTCCATAGGAAACATACCGGACTGATGGATTCCCAGGGAGCGACGGATGCTGTGCACCCGCAAGGCGAAGCTCCCTGTGATGTATTACGCCAGGGGCAGGTACAGTCTTTGTCGAACTCTGCACCATCTCCAACCTTTGACGGATGATGTCGCCCATCCAGGGTGCGTTCGCTCCTGCCAATTTCCGCAAATCGCGGCCGACAGCCTCCAGAACAACATCAAGCAGTTTACCGCTCCGAAAAGCCCTTGCTTCTTCGAGTAGCGTCCGACAATACCACATAACCATAACGTGCGAGTGGCGGAAGTCAGAATACCACGTCCGTAGCAGTCTCGCTGCGAAGCTCGTGATGTCCACATTCTGGCTCGGAATGTACTGCTTGCGCAAGTGTAGCCAGTGCTGAGTCAATGCGATGTCCTTGTGCGCTACAATCTTAGAAAGCACTACATTGAATGTAGTAACGTTGGGGACAAAGCCAAACTTCTGCATTGCATGAATGACGAAGTCCGAAACTTGCGTGGCGCTGTGATGGGTCGCATACTGGTGTATGACTTGGTTGAAAACCCTTGTCGACAACACAGTCCAGGACACGAGCGATGGATTGTTGTTCAGCAACTCCAGCGCGTCCTGAAATGCCGTCCACCTGCGAGACTTGGCAAATGCGAGCATCAACATGACTCCGACTGGTCCATGTCGCGGCGCTGCGTTCAAACGGGCAAGTAGTTCTAGCGCAAGGCCCTGGCTGCCAGCTTTGAGATATATTTCCACCATGGCGAAGTCCAGTGCTCTAGTGCCGTTGGAGTCTCGAGAGGCACTCGACTGGGCTCGTATGGCAGCATACGATTTGCAGACAGAATCGAGGTTCTGTGTAGCCTTCCACTCCGCTCTTAAAGCAACGATCTTCATATCAAGACCCCGCTGATCTGCCGAATGTTGCACGTTGTGCGGGACATCTAAGGTGTCATTGAATGTTCGACCCCTAGCGACAGCTCCAGGTAGCTTCTGAGGAGCCAATAGCTGTGTCGATGCATTCACATGCGACAGGTCGGCGCTCTCGCGCGAAGCAGCTCGCCGCGTGTCTCTTGGCTTCGCAATTTCATCACCACTGCGATCTCGTCCTGGCTGACCCGGCGAATTGAGCAACGCTTGAACGCCGCGGTCAGACCCAGCGACACTTCCAGACGGTGGTACATGATAACCTGCATCCAATGAATGTCTTTTATGTTCCGTGCCTCGAACCGTCAACTTGACCTTTGAGACGGTCTCGTGCTCTGGTCTCCGGTTGGATCCTCTCTGCCTGCCATTCATTTTCGCTACGTCTGTATCATATGCTTGAGGTGTAGCTCGATCTTGTGCTGCCGAACCTCGCGTTCTACCCAGCTGTTCGCGGGCAGTAGCTCTAGGCTGAGTTCCCGCGGGCGTCCACCTGACCTTGCCCTTTCTCTTCGCCACCTCCCCATACTCCTTCTCGACTACGCTGGGCAAGTGCGGCCCTGCATATGCACGCGCACTTCCGGCATTCTCAATGCCGCCCCAAGGATATACTCCCTCATCCACGACCTCGCTCACAGCCGCAGCAGAATGCGACCCGCGTGAGTAGCGTGGACTCTGCCGGATCCTCTGCGCGTTATCGGCAATACGCTGAACGATCTTGGTACGTCGACGTCGCTCCTCGGCGCATAATGCTCCTACTCCTAGGACGGTGCCGGAAGAGATGTATGCAAGTTGGTAGAGGACTTTGAGGGTTGCCGTCGAGGGAGCGATTCGTGGCCGGGCAGGGGAGGATGGGATCATTGTGTAGGCTACCTAGTAAGGCCATGGCGAGCCGTAGTCAGTCCTGTGGCATTGGAAGGGCAGATGCGAGATTGGAGGCGATGTACAAAGGTCAATGGACCAAATCGATGAAGCGCATATCGAAGGTCGAGATGTCGGACTTCGAAGTGCCGACGCTAGCGCGACAAGTGCATATCCTCACACGCTTCACCTGGAATCCCCCCCCCCCGCCTCTTCTCCATCCTCTCATCGTATTGCCTTGCCTGATGTAACCAGTAGGGCATGAGGTGCAGAGGGGTATAGCGCCAGTGAGCTGCTCTTGTCATCCTTGGTGACGCCGCTGCATGGGGGAGCCTTCCCTTTGTCGACGTAGATGCTTGCTATTGTCTGTAAACATTCCGCGAAGCCACCATGTAAGTCATCATCTATTCAGATCGTCTCTATGTCCAAGCTGCACCTAGAGCCGCGATGGATCACCCCATCGCAATCGGCTTGCTCTCCGCCGGATCTCTCGCCTACGTCCTCTCCGCCAATGGCATCAACGCCACCAGCATCCTCCTCATTCTCCTCTCCCTCTTCCTCACATTCTACATCTACATCCTCCTCTCTCGCCTCTACTTCTCTCCCATCTCCCACATCCCCGGTCCGCGCCTCGCAGCAGCAACCTTCTGGTACGAGTTCTACTACGATATTTATCCTCACTCCTACCAGTACATCTGGAAGATCCGTGACCTCCACAACAAGTACGGCCCAGTCGTCCGCATAAACCCAATCCACGTTCACATTAGCGACCCAGCGTTCTACGAGGAAATCCACCCTTCTGACCCGCGAAGGAAGCGGAATCGAGACCCATGGTTCAGCCACTACGACAAGGACACCGTCCTCGCAGGCGCGATCCTGAATTCCATGGACCACGACCTTCACGCCCGTCGCCGCAAAGCCGTAGCAGCGTACTTCAGCAAGAAATCTGTTCGAGACTTTGAACCCCTAGTGCAGAAGAAGATTGCTAAGCTGGTAACCCGCTTCGAACAAGCCCACGATCAAGACCAGGTGGTGAACCTCATAGACGCCATGAGCGGCCTCACAATGGACATCATCTCATCCTACTGCTTCGGTACCGACACGCGCCAACTCGATCTTCCCTCCTACGCCCAAAGCGACGTCGCCCGCATGGTGCTCGGCGTCAAGATCCGCGCCTTGGGCCGGCATTTTCCCTATATCCTCAACACAGCCATGAAGCTGAACCCTTACATCGTCCGCTTCCTGAAAACTCTCGGCTACCCAGTTGTAGACGAAGAACAACAGCTCATCACTCGCGTGCAGTACGGCTTCGACCACCCGGATGAGGTGTCAGAAGAAGGCCACCGAGCCATCTTCGCAACGATGGATAAATCCAATCTCCCGCCCGAAGAATGCACAGCACGCCGGCTTGCAGCGGACGCAGGAGCGTTCATAGGCGCGGGCACAGAAACCACAGGCCGCACCTTGGCCGTGACAGCTTTCCACGTCCTTGCCAACCCAACCATCCTCGCTACCCTCCGCGCGGAGCTGAAGACGGTGATGCCCAGCCCTGACACGCCGATCACGCTGCCGCAGCTAGAAAAGCTGCCATACCTAACAGCCATACTCCACGAAGGGCTGCGGCTGGCTCATGGCGTTAGTGGGAGGATGCCGCGGATCGCGACGCAGGAGGATTTGACTTGTAACGGAGTGAAGATACCAGCTGGCACGGCAGTGATGAGTTCCATCTACCTTCTCAACATGAACGAAGACATGTTCCCTAGTGCAGAAACCTTCGAGCCGGGAAGATGGGTGGACAACCCAGGGCTAAGGAGGCATTTATATGCGTTTGGCGCGGGGGCGACGATGTGTTTGGGAATGAAGTAAGTGATATACCTACTCTTCCCCGGTGGCAGAGGTCTTCCTTCAACTAACGCGTACCACAGCCTCGCCTGGTCCGAACTCTACCCCACGCTCGCCACCCTCTTCCGCCGCTTCGAAATGCAGCTCCACTCCACGACCTACTCCCGGGACGTGAAAGTCATCGGAGACTGCGCGATCGCTTTGCTAAACCCCGCATCCAAGGGCATTCGCGTCAAGATCACGGGGATAGTGAAGGACTGAGAAGGAAGGTTGGGTGTGGAACTGCCGTTATAAAGGTGCTATAAACACAGAAAGCAGCAAAGCAAAGCGAGCGAAATTTGCCGCGCGAAGATGCCAGTCCACCGAGGTAGCGCTGATGTAGCCCAGCACTAGTTTCCTCGTTATACGCCGATACGCCTCCCATTTTTGTGCTTTTTCATACTGTTTCGTCAGCATCATGCCTCTCAGACTCGTTCGTGCTGAAGCCGTCGTTGCCAAAGGCCCAGATCATACTGCATCGCCATTGCCACACTGTTCCCACCTCTCGTCATCCTCTCGTGCGCGATGCGCGGACTCGGTGCAAGCAGACAGCACACAAGTCGCCCAGCCCTCCTCGAATTGTCGTCCAAGCGCGCGCTGTCATCAAGCTCCCTCGATCCGACTCCGTCGACAGGGTACAACTTTCGTCTCCCCGCATCATTACATCTGAGCTTAGCCTCTGCACTGTAAACGCCATCACCTCCCCACGAACAGCCCCTCCAAAATCCCCCAGCTCCACTCCGCAATCCCATCAACCTGCCTCACATCCCTGATCCACTCCAACATCAACCTAGCCGTCATCTCCAGATCCCCATCCGGCACCCGCCCCTCGCAGATCTGCTTCAGCAACCCCTCTTCCCTAGTCATGCGCAGTATCAGCAGAATACCCATGAAATTCTGCGTCCACGTGAAGTGGTGCGGGACGAGTCGTTTCTTGTTCTTTGGAGGTGCCATGGACAGTGGCCATAAGCAGGCAGATTGTATGGCCAAGGCGCAACAGTTCGCGTCCTCGGCCGTCATAAGCTCCGGAAAGTGCAGAGCTTTGTACACAAACGGGCGGAACATCATGAAGCGCGCGTAATAGAATCTCGTCCGCAGCTGCGCGGTGACAATGTCCAGATTGTGCACGTGGCCTATGGGCACGGTGCCCTGGTCCGGCGAGAAGAGCGGCTCGTTCGGGCGCCGGTTCTGCGGGTTCAGAGGCGGGAAGTCGAGCATGTCTGAGTCGTTCCATTGGAGTTGGCGGGGGAGGAGGGAACGCCAGGAGTCGAGCTGGCGGGCCATTTCGGTTATGACGGGGACAGGGGGGCCGCCGTAGTCGTCGGAGGATTCGGGGGAGGTTGTTGATGCTGTGATGAAGTCAGTCTGTTGCTTCCTTGATGGAAGGGGTGTGTGGAATGTTCGGGACTCACATTCGTGGATTGTGCTGTGGATGCGAGTAATAAGGCGGCGCAGCGCAATCATGGCGAGGAAGTGGTATTGGAAGTAGGAACGCTCGTCTAAGCCTCTGCCGCCAGCGGACTGGTCCTGTGACTCTTGGAAGTAAGGCAACGGCACCTCGTCTTCCAGGGTGTGTATGCCGGTCTGTGGCAGGTCGAGATCGAGGTGATACAGGTCCTCGCTGAGTATACAAGCCCAGTACGCTCGTTTGATCATGTCGCCCTCCAGGGTCGCCCAGTCTAGAGGCTTGCACCGCACGAGCACTTGGCACGCCATCGAGGCCGCGACAGTGCTGCGCCAGAAGTCCAGATGCCGTCCTGTAGCTTCGAGATAAGTGGCCTGCAAGAGCAGGATCTGCACGTTCTCCAACGAGCAGAGCGTCACTACGAACCCTAGCCGTCGTCTAGCCTCGTTGAAGATCTCAATGCCCGGCGGTCGCTCTACAGTGCCGCCACGATACCCACTTGGCACACCTTCGATGATGCTGATCGGTTTGCCGAAGACGCCTTCCTTGGCGCACTGCCCCAGGGCGAAGACCATCAAAGCCAACACAGCTCCAGCATCGCCATCGGCGTAGCCGTCCCGCATCAGCCGAGCGACTGTGTCGTTGAGGAAGGCATCATGATTCAGTATCGGGTAAAGCACGTTGAACGTATTGAAGTAGGCATCCGTGTACTCCTGAACGAGCTGGATTGTCAGCGTAGGAAAGGCAGTCCGAGTCGAATAGCCGTCTTCCGCTGCGCCCATCCGGAAACTCGGCAGTCCGGAGTCTGAGGGCAGAGGATCCGGATGCTTAATCATCTCTTGCTTGATGAGCCATTGCGTGCCTTCCTGTAGGATGTGCTGCAAGTCCGTAGCAGCATTTATGCCTGAGTTGATGAGATGGAGGTAGATGCTCGGCCAGAGGATCACCTTATGAGGTGCGGTCAAGTGCTGATAAGACTGCCGTATCTCAGACGGCAAATCATGCCCACTAGCAGTCTCGCGCTCGTTGGTCCTCTTTCCAGAAGACTGCGAAGACGAATGATGCGTTCCGGAGACAAAGTCGGATCCCGAAGAGCTATTCGCAGCATTGGAAATGCTCATGTTGTCGAATTTGTTCTCAAGGCGGGTAAGCGTGTCGAGGATATGCACCATCGTCTTGTCTTTCCTGGCGGCTATGGTCAATACCCGTCGCTGCTTGGGTCTGGGTCAACATTGCGAGTCGTGGTATTGCACGTACTTCGTAGGCATGGGCTCGCGATACGAGCACTCGACGTTCAATCTTCGGCATAAGCCGCCTACACGGTTGTCAGCCCTGTTGAATATCGACGTTTAGACCGCAGGTGGACTTGCATTTCGGTCTTTGTTCGTCGCATTTGCTCTTGCTGTGATGGCATTGTCAGATTCGGCATGTCATGTACATGGAATTTTGCATGTGGTCACCCACCGATTGCGGCATGTCTGGCAAGCCTGCGCTGCTATTGCAGCTCGCTCTCGACGGTGCGAGGCACTCTCACTAGGGTCGGGCGAGTCTCTCGAGGCCATGTGTGACAGCGAAGTCGCACGGGTGAAGCAATAATCCCGGCAAGTATTCAAACATCGATGGTCTGCTCAGCTAAGCGCGTAGCAATATGCACGACTCAACCGCTTTGCTGGTTATGCTAGTCGATAATGCTCCAGAGCTTGATACATCTGATGCTTGTTGATGACGTGGGTATCGTTAGTCACTTTGTAGGCATCACAGAGGCGTGAGGTCGTGGGTTATGATAGTGTCGCGTCGTGTGAACCTTCCAGACGCTTTGTGCGAGGGCTGAGAGCACGCTGTAGTCGTGCCCAAGAAGTCCGACAAGGTCGCGTGCAATGTCGAATTGCTCGTCGTGGCAGAAGTCCACTCCTCACCCTGACCGTATGGTGCGCTCATGCCAGCCGTGTCACGTCCGCGTGGCAACTTCCCCCAAACAGTCAAGTATGCAAATTCGCTCGCGATCCTCAAAAAACAAGCAAAGGTCGTACAGATCGACTCGAGCAGCTCGCAGCAGGGTCTAGCACCCGACCGAGTTTGCGCGAATGTGTGCAAATTTCGACAGCGTTCACTGCTGCAGTTTGCAATAGATGGAGTTCTGGCAGGCGGAGGAGAGTCCTGCTCCCCTAGCCTGCAATGCTTGTGCAAAACTGCGCCGTTTTGGCGCTTACCGTGCCGCGACTGCGCCGTGATGACACGTAAAGCTGGCTTTCAACACTACAACAATGCGAACGAGGCATGTGTCGTATTTATATTTTGCGATCGGCGGGCAGCATGTGCAGAAGGTTACCACCCTGCGCACAGTTGGCGTAGAATCCAGGCTTTCCGAGAACATCGGTCTTGGCACTAATCACTCTACATGTACCTTATCTTTACGAGCTCATCCACTTCAGGACAGTAAATTGCGCGACCGGTCCGCTTGACAATATCTCGACCTAGCCTGCATAGGGAAGAGAAGAGGAAGTCCACCCTCACAAGCTGTATCTATTGCTTGCGTAGGCAACTCTTATCGGTACCGGTATTTTGCGAGGAATTTCGAGGACCTGTCCCGCGGCAACCGACGGCTTACATACACAAGGCGAGTCTTATGGAGCATGAGTATGTACACACGATTATACACCACGAAGTAATGGTAAAATCGACCACAGGCTTCATCCAAATCAGTGACAATGCGACAGAGTTCGCGCATATGTCTTACCATGCAGTACTTCTTATACCGCGATCTCGGGTGGTGTGGGAAAGTCCAGCAGCCGCTCCCCAAAGCCGGACATAAACCATCGGAGCTCACTCCTGGCGAAACGGCGCCTTGGTCGCGATAGTTCGGCTCTTGGGCCACTGCCACAGGGCTAGGTCCACCTGTGCATGAGGTCGGGATCCATGAAAGAAGCCGGATCACATCGCGTTCGTTTGTAATTTCTTACATGCAAATGGTGTTGAGTGTTTGAAGTGCTGCGATCGGAGTGACCCGGAGCGACTTCGTAGCGACCATGAGAGTTTCCGCCGCGGTTCACTTCGGGTGAGTGGGGTAGGTCAGGTTGCAGTGGCTAGGATAGTGTAATGCCACGAACCTTGTCAGGAGGCTTGAAGCATAAGCTGAGTGAGCGGTCGCGCATCTATGGCTTCGTCTCCTCTGACTGTATCATTGTACTGTACTGCAGCAATCACAAATTCAGCACGGCGGTTAACAGGTGCGTGTGTGGGATAGGCGCGCGGCAGTTTGCTTTTAGCCTCAAAGCCTCATTACATCATCAGCAGCCCTACGGTTGAGACGAGTGGGAGAACAGCATCCCAGCTCTGATTGAGGTGTCGGATTGCCATACCGCTGTTTTGACAGCTTCGAATTTGGACTCAATTATTCCATCTCCCCGACAGTGCGACTCAATGGGCGACTAGACCACAGTATGACGCCCAATGCATCGCACCACCCCGTTCGCGAACCCGTTGCCCGCCGAGCGAGCTTCCGCCGAGCTAGAGAGGAGTCTGGATTGTCAGAGCAGCAGCTGGAAACGCTCGAGCAGAAGAGACGGCAGCTGGATGATAGTATACATCGGTATATCGCTGCCAAGGAGCGCGAGTACAAGCAGCTGGAGAATGATCTGAAGTCGCAGCAGCGAGCGCAAGCATCAGAGGATGTGTCGAGCCGCGGGGCGAGAGCGCAGGGTGTCGCGGACACAGAAGGCAACGCAGAGTCTGCCAGTCATGCGACAAATCACGTGAGCACATCATCGTCGTCGACCCGACACCCTCAAAGCCAGCCCACAGATCGGGCCACCAACACGCCGCCAAGCGCGCAACCACTTGTGCCGCCCGATGGCAGTACACCTCGCCCTCATCGCGAGGAAGACTTTGTCGGCGTCTTCACCCCTCCCTTCCTGTCAGCCCTCGCCTCCAAATCGACAGCGATATCGACCAGCTTAGAAAGGACAACCTCAGAACCTTCGGTGCCAACCCAAAGCCCGAATCAAGAGACGCACCCTCCGCCATCGCCCATTGCTCGCGCCTCATCTGATACTGTCATTCACGCTGCGCAAGCTTCGCCCAAACGACCAGCACATCTGCATCTGTCGAATCGCACGTCGAGTTCTGGATCGTCGATTGATGGGCGATTGATCTCAGCAATGAAGAGTCCGAAAGAGCAGATTAGGGTGAAGCAAAAGCGCGTTAGTCTGGCAGTGGGCAACGATATTGTGGCGCCGAGCGATAACGTCCCTGTACCGCTCAGCAATAGCGCAACGCCTTCACATTCGAGAGCTCGCGCAACAGTGGGTGGGCGGAGTGTCTTGACCGGAAATGGGGGAACGGCAGCGGTAGCGGCGAGCAGCGATCTGCAGAAGATGGTCGTGGCGAGTCCAGATGGAGCGCCAAGTCTGCTCTCGAGCAGTCTGAGTGCAGAGCCAGACCCGACGGATCAGCAAGCGAGCGCACCTCGACCCGCGCAGTCGAATGGCGTCAAAGACGACATAGGCGAGTTCTGGCACCTCGAGGAACCCGACGCCCATCCCCACCAAGAAGACGACGATCTCGACCTTGATCTCGAAACCTCCGACCACGACATTCCGGATGAGGAGCCACCGAGCGACTTCCCAGCAGGCCGCTACGCCATACCCTCGCCCTCCTCTCGGCCCCCTCCACCCTCTACATCCACATTGTCCGACCCCTCAGCCGAGCCAGACCCCGATCTCGACCCCTTCGACACATCCTCCCCCTTCTCCCTCCCCTCGTCCCTCCCGCCCTCAACGCCCCTCTCTTCCGCCGCGCCTCTCTCGCCTGGGTTCCGACGGCCGGGTGTAGTACAGGATCCGCTGTACAAGGGCAGAAACTATCCTGGCGCGGCGAAAGAGGCGGAGGAGAGGGGCGTGTACGGGAGTAGCTATATTGGGTATGGCAGCAGTAAGGGGGCGGGAGGGAGTTTTGGCGGCGGGAGTTTGGGGGAGAGCTATATGGAGAGGTTTATGCAGGATCGCAGGGCGGGGGAGAGGGTTGGTGCGAGGTCGTGATACCCGGATACAGCATCTTTGAGCTGGGTGAGGGTTTGTTGGATAGCTGGAGGTGGGTATGTACCGCCATCTACGGCAATGTAGATGTACTCTGGAAAGATCATGATCTAATAGTCATGCTCTCATTCATTTCATTCAAGCACCAAACTTTGTCTCATCCTCGCCCTGCTGGCTATCTCATTTGCGCGAAAGAGCGGAAGCCGCCAGACGCGGTGGCCCTAGCTGTACTGCCACCTCAAAGGCACAACTCACGAGTCATCTGCCCGCTGTCTCTTCCCTCTATCACAAGCCAGCAGACTATCTGCGCATCATGTATCGTTCGCTACACGCAACGCTGCCACACGCCACGCCGGATCGCTCCATTGCCAGCATGGCGCTTGGTCGCGATTGCACGCGTGGCGAAGGTATTGCGCACCAGTCCATTTACTTCGGCTTGAAACCCAGCGGTGCTCCGTGAGTTCTAGTCGTGCATCTCGCGTTCGATTCTCCGCGATTCGGTGCGGTGGTTCAGGTCACTTTCACATACGCTGCGCTGCTGTCAGTAAATGCCACATCTGCCTCACCCATTCCCGATAATCGACATCAGACAGGGATACTCACAAGCATCAATCTTCTTCACCTGCGGCAGCGCCAAGCGGACTTTATTCCTGTACATCACCGGACCCATCTTCTGCACCGGACACCCCTCAAAGTAAACCTCCTCCAACTTCGCCTTATCCTTCAGCGCCCGTTCAATCTCAGCGAAACTCTCAACCTCGCAATTGCTGGCCCATAGATTCTCAAGCTCGCTTAGCCCTTCAAGGCCGGCGAGAGAGGATATGGGGTTGGTCTGGAAGTCTAGGATTTGGAGGTGGGGGTTTGAGGCCAAGGGGGCGAGGGAGGTGATCTTGTTGTCCGAGACGTAGAGCTCTGTGAGCTGCGGGAGGTTCTCTAGACCTTCGAGCGAGGTGAGGCGGTTCGCTTGGATGCTGAGACTGCGGAGGTTCGTCAGGGTATCTAGCCCTTCGAGCTTGGCGATGCGGTTCTGGCCAAGCCAGAGGGACTGCAAGTTCACCAGCGTCTCCAGACCCTCGATCTTCGAGATTTTGTTCGCGCCTAGTTCCAGGTACGTGAGGTTTGTGAGAGTGGAGAGGTTCTCGATGGTCGAGATGCGGTTCTGCACGAAGTAGATGTGCGTGAGCTTCGTAAGGTTGGAGACGTTCTTGATGTGTTTGAGTTTGTTGTAGCTCAGATCTAGAGTTTTCAGCTGCGTGAAGCTATCCAGTCCTTCGATCCGTTTGATGAGGTTGTCATACACCTCCAGCTCCTCTAGCGTTCCTGCCAGTGATTCCGGGAGCTCGATCCGCTGTACCTCGTTCTGCCGTAGACACAGTCGTCGCAGCTTCCCGAATCTCTCTAGTTTAAGCGCGGGTATCGATGTGATTCGACTATGCTGAGCGTCTATCTCCTCTGTCTCGGGATCTTCATTCTCAAGCAGATCCTCATCTGCGGCTATCTGGTCCGGGGGCGGGGCGTCCGAGTCATCACTATAGTCTGGGTCTGTGAGGGCTTGAGGATTGGCGAGAGTAGCTGTCTTGGCTACACGAAGCTTGCCGTCCCAGTTGGACTTGCTGCTGTGGAGGGCGGAGGAGTGGCCGTTGGTGCCGTTCGATAGTGGGGTGTGATCGGAGCCGTTAGTGGGGGGTGGAGCATCGACGGGGGGAGTCGCGTCAGTCATTGTGGCGGTGGTATAGTGGATGGACTCTATGGAAGATCCTCACTTCGACACTGCATTCTGCAGCTACAGTACCTGACTGGGAGAAGTCGAGGCTGCCTTTGTCATGCTGAACTATGAGGCTGAACTTTGACTTTCGGCCCCGGGAAGCCAAGCATAGGGCTGAAACAAGTTCGCGGGTTGTCGGTCCGCCTCCACGTGAGCACCTGGTCGCTCCTTCCCACTCTTCATCGTTGACACGCCTTCCTGAGCAAGTACCCACGGCGCTCAGACGCCGAAAGATATCGCGCGAGATATTGTGGTGTCGTTGCGAGACGAATCGCGGACGGATGGACAACGTGTAGCCCAAGACGGTCAAAGTCTAGTATCGTACAGTGGCAGCCGAAGTGGGGTCCGTCACCCATTGAACTCCACTCTGACCAGGTTTGTGACTGCAGCACGCGTGGCACAGAAGTGTGCCTCATTGCACCTCACTCTACACTTGATATCCTGTCATGCGTCAGTACGAGCGAGATCATAAGTACGACTCTTCAGGCACCCTGTACTGACAGTACCATACGGCCAAGATGAAAAAGGTACAGAGGCAGTTCGGCAAGTTCACCAAGCGATCAGAGGATCAAGCAGATGTCTCGACGGTGCTGGCTGAGTTCAAGGGCGCTGATGAGATGCTGGAGCGGGTGAGCTCGGCCTGCCTCACATGAACTTTGCAATGTCTTACTGACACGCGACAGCTTGCCAAGGACCTCAAGAAGTTCAAGGAGGGCTGGGAAGACGTTTTGAAGTTCCAGTATGATGCCTCGGAGGCCTTTGCAACGCTTTACAAGCCCATCGAAGCGGATGACACGACCGTCGAGCTACGGCATCAGCCTACACCGACACCGCAGAAGTACATGGTGAAATGCCTTGGCATGCAAAAGACCTACGCCGAACTGCGGACAGAGCTCCAGCAGGAGATCATGATGATCGATTCGAAGCTCATCAAGCCTGCAGAAGAGGCGAGGCAACAGCTGAAGCCGTTGAAACGCACGATCAAGCACCGCGAGAACATGAAGCTGGACTACGAGCGCTACACCGGCCGGACTGAGCACGTGCGCAAGAAGGAGACACGCAGTGTGAAAGAAGAGCAAATCTTGGCAAAACATGAGAACGACATGCATCAAGCGCACATCGACTACCAGACTGCAGATGATCAGGTGAAGGAGACATTCCCTCCCATTACTGCGGCCGTGGTGGCTATGCTACCAATGCTGCTGGCAACGCAGATCAGGATTCAGACAACCCTTGTAGGGCAGCTGTATACAGTGTTGGATGAGTACACAAGAAAGCACGGACTGCCGAATCCTGCACCGACTGACAGCGAGATTGTCGCGAAGTGGAAAAGTGAGTTCACTGGCTTGAGGATGGAGTTGGAGGATGGCATTAGTACAATCGCGCATGGCGCTGCCGTCAAGCGATCGATGAATCTGCCACCGGAGAAGCAAAGCACCACTGGACTCGGCATACGCGGACGATTCGACGATCTGAAGAACAAGAAGAAGCCCGGCGACAGCGCGGCCAGCAACGTTTCACCCAGCAATGGCCAAGCACTCACAAGGCGTGAGAGTGGGACTTCACCTCAGCCCTACGAAGAAGAGGAGGAAGCACCACCCCAACCGCCCCGACCTCGTCCTGGCCGCATCCCCAGCTCGAGCTTCCCGACTCCGGACCTCTCCTCCAAACCCCGTATCCCCTCAGTCTCCTCCAGCAGCGCTGCACCTCCAGCCTACGCCTCGGACTACTCCCCCAAACCCGAGTATCAAAGCACCACACCCCGTTACCCCTCAACTCCGAATCCCTGGTCAGACGGCCCAGCATCAGGCGGCGCGACGCCTTCTTCCGCATACTAAACTCCACGAAACGGCGTCGCTACACCCTTCACGCAGCTCAACAATCCGCCCGACTACTTCGCTTCCCGGCGCTTGTCTTCGGCGAGTTTGACGAGCGCTACTAGTGCAGCGAGTCTAGCGGCGAAGAAGAAAGCGCCGCCGCCTGTGCCGATTAAGAGGATCATGAGTGGACGACAGGAATCGTACGTCGTGGCTGTGTTCGATTTCGAGGCGCAGGGGGAGGGGGATTTGGGGTTCAGGGAGGGGGAGAGGATTAGAGTTACTAAGAGGACGGGGAGTGTGGATGATTGGTATGTTGCGACTTTGCTATTCGGTGTTGTGTACCCATGCTAACGCGATGCAGGTGGGAAGGCGAGCTGAAAGGTGTTACGGGGTCGTTCCCGGCGAACTATGTGAAGTTCGAAGTATAGAAGCGGTGTGGCGATCGAAGACATCATTGAGACGCACCTAGCACGCAACTAAGAGACTTCAGGAGTCCGACTGTCAACACTGATGCACTTGGCTTCGACCATGACGCGCCCAGCGTAGATCCCTTTGGTCTCGATGGCATCTTGTGTGCTGCAAATCCAGCTGGAGATCCCGCTTGAAAGAGGCAAGTGGGCCGAGATTGGCTCGAAGAGGTGTTCAAGAAGCATTGTGCGCCTATGCGAGACATGTTGGTGACGAGGTGCAACGCGCGTACTTCGGACGCACTTGCGGTCAAGTAAGCTGACTGTGCCCATCGTCTGTGCACACCTACTGGAAATCATGCAGTTCGACGTAGCGGATCACCATACCGCGCCAAGTGAGCCTTTGATTCTGCGGCCAACCTGTGCAGCCATTACGTACTTCAAGGATTTCCTATGGACGACAAAGTCACGACGACCAGTCGTCGCCTTCGTCGTCAAGCACGCACGAGTGGTGGACTGGTACGGTACGATGGCAGTCGATTCTACTGGGCGAGATGAAGGGGTCATAAGTCATCACATCCTCTATCGCTTCGTCCTTTTATTACAGATCTCTCCTTCCTTTCGAGCCTCTTCAGTCGAAGCGCCGTCGACGTCGGTGTCGAGCCGACCGGGGCTGGGATCCCTCTGACCCATCGACAGTTCCACCGTGTTCATCTCTTTCCCAGAACGGCGCCTGGCGACTGGCGACTGGCTGTCATGTGGTACGCCAGGCAGATTAAGGCGAGCATGAAGCTACTGATCGCCATGCTGGCGGAGGCATGCTGGCATGTCGTTGCGGTCGTCGAGCCAGCGCTGCATGGTGAAGCTGTTGGCCTGGATTGATCGATGTCAGCGTCGATAATCGACAAGATACTGCAACGATCGAAGTGAATGACGACGGCGACGACGATAGGCTTACTGGACCTGGCTGCATTACAATGCGACCTGCCTGAGTCGCTCGCATCCTCTCCTGATGCTGTGTGGTCATCCTGTCGTTCCCGAACGGTCCATACGCTCCATGTCCGCGAGTGGTCGCTGAGTTGATCGACGCCATCGAAGCTTGCTGGCCCTGGTCGGTGTCGGTTCGATTGATGGGTTGACGACCATCGTTGACCGGGAGGACAACGCGATTGACTGCTAAGTCCACGATGTTCGGATAGGTGTTCCGGCGGAGAGGATGAGGTGCACCAGAAGGGCAGGCGGTCGCCGATGGAGCACAAGAACACAGTCGACCTACTCCTCCAGTAAAGGAAAGCAGAGCGTCGATCCCATCGGGCTGGCCGTTGTGGGACGAGTCGCTGGGTGATGGGTTTCCATGAGGGCTTGTTGGGGGAGGCATTGCTAGGAGTGGACGTCAAAGTGATAAAGTGCTCTATAAGGAATACTGTGACGGGGCCGGAGAAATAGCAAGAAGAAGGAAGAGATGACTTCGGAGGTCGAGACGAGTGCAAGGAGTGAGGGAGCTACGGTCTTTTATGAGCAGCACGCCCTGCCACAGTGACCTCCACATCATGACTATGTCGTATGCAACAGCGCTTGCTATCGCCGCTCCTCTAATGCACACATCAGCCGGCTGTAGTCTGTGCGCACCACTAGCGCCTCCAAGTTCTGTCATTGACGGTTTTCATTCATTGGTCTAGCGAGCCATCATCCTTTACTGATAGTCCTCCTTAGTCGACACAGTTGGCCGTGGCACCGGGCTCAGTCCGCATGGGCTGTATGTACGCTACAAGTCGCTATGAAAACTTCAAACCTGTGTATAATATTTGTCGAACATGAGATGAAAGACTGCTCGTTCATAGCACATACGCTGGATCTATACAGCCTTCGCAGCGGTATGTTGATCCGCTTGGAGCCAGCGCGATACGGAGCGTACTTGATTTAATATCATGTGACCTGTATGACTTAGCACTCACACAGGATTGGTCGGCACTTCGTGGCCATTGTGCTCCATCTGGCTGCGGCGTGCTTTTAGCTCGGTCCGCATGCCTTCCCGAACTTCAAACCCAGGAGTAATACCGCGAGAAGACCGCGGAGGACCGCCCCACCTAGTTGCCTCGTTTTGCCCATGCCCGGTGAAGGAGGATCGCACTACCACAGCCACTTGACTTGAACGTCACCGGGCAGATAGCGACAGCGTTTGCCACCTCTGCAAGTCCGGCGTCGTGGCGCTTCAGGTATGCTCCTTCACATTCATGCCACGTCGTGTCCATGGTCCTCGTCAAAAGCCTGTGGTGTAGCTCACATGCTGGAGGACTGCGCCACCGCTGACGGCGAGCAGGTGAATGTTCCGGTGCCATCGCGACCATGTCGGTCTGCTACTGACCAAGTAGAGTCGTCTCTGGCCTGCGCTGCGATGCAGTCACCGACGTCTTCGGCCCTGGGACCAACGTTTGCTTCACCTCTGTTGCCACCTCGGAGACACAGGTTCTGCGGACATTAAGCTGCTCCTGAGCTATCCCTTCGCGACACGACTTGTCGCGTTGGAACACTGATCTCCAGCTTTCTCAAGCTTTCCATGCGTACTCGTCTCGCGATACATCCACTTGCAGTTGCTGTGCAGCACATTGCACACGATACGCGTCTTACATCGAGCGGCGACGCTCGCGCAATGCACATGCACAGCCTGGCGAAAAAGATGAGTTGAGGGCGATCAAGCATACAGCGGTCCGCCTACGGTGTCGCAGCACATTCGGAATGTTGTCACGTCTATGATATGATGAAGTCACGACAACTGCCCATGGTGATTAGCTGGAAGCTCGCACGAATGATAGAATGAGAGTGAGCAGTGAGAGTCACTTGTACAGGACGAGATGAGGGTGTCTTAAGTCTTTCATTCTACTCTTTCTTCGTATTCTCATCGCGCTATTCCTATTGTCCCTCGCTTGCGTCCAATTGTACCACTATCGATGAGGACATTGGTCTGACTTGGGCTAAGGACCCTGGTTACGACCGGACTCCATCGCTGAGGGCTGTCCCTTTCGGTACCCGCGGTCTTCCCAACGCCTGATTGTCATCGAATATGCCAAATGAATGAAGGCTAGCATGGAGCTATTGTTCACCGCGGTGACGAAGGTACGCCGCCATGTCGTTGCGGTCGTCGAGCCATCGCTGCATGGTGAAGCTGTGGGCCTAGGTTGATCGACGTCAGCATAGCTTCGGAAAGGACGACTAACACGATAGACTTACGGGACCTGGTTGCAACAAGTTCCCAGACGATGGCCAAGCGTACTGACGACCGCCAGTGGTCATGCCATTGGAGGACGGTCCGCCCTGATCACGATCGGCATCGATCGAGACTTTAATCGACAGTCCGGCACCGCGACCCTGTCTTGCATCGATAATGGTATCGTCAACGGGCATCGAAGCACGATCACCAATAAGGATTGGTCGTGCCCGACCGACCATACCATGCGCGGCGAAGACGATGTGCTGTTGACGATGCCAGTGATCGTTAGCACAATCGCAGGCTGAGCCAAGTAGGCAGGCTGGGGTGATGTTGGTGGACGCGTAGTAGTTGTGGACAGGGTGAGGTGTTCCGTTGACGCAGATAAGGGCCTGTGGAAGGCAGGAGCAAAGACGACCGACTCCTCCGGTGAAGAAGAGAAGCTGATCGGAGGGCGCAAATCGACGAGGAGGTGTCTGGCCGTGCGGCTGCAGCGGCTTGTTGTTGGTGCTAGGTGGTGCCATGGCTGGGCGATAGTCTGCTACTGTTCAAGCAAAGGATTCACGCGGAAGAAGTAGAGACCCGACTGAGGTAGGAGGAAATGTGACAGCAAGGAAGGATCGCACCCTACAAATGGGAGCAACATACTTAACAGCCCTCGCCGTAGCTCACAAGGCAAACTATGAATGCATACGTCGGGGAAGGGCTGCCCATCTCGTTGCACACATCGTGAGCCGCAAAGTGGCCAACAATGTAGCCATAGCACATGGAGCGCGCACGCTACCTGTCTACCGGGTGCATGACGCTAGCAAGGATCCCCCCTTCGTGCATGCGGATCAGGATGCGAATGAGGGAGCGTGAACAGCAACTTCCAGGGCTTGCCGAGCCTGCACATAGACACGATCCCGTTGTCGACTGCCCTTGGTCAGGCACTTAACTCGAGTACCGAGTCACTGGACATAGTCGATCAACCACGCATACGTTATACTAGCCAAGTAGACGCTCAGAGCTACAACGTATATTTGCAGCGAACAGACTCTAGTCCCAGAGACGTCCGCGAAGGGATGCCAGATCAAGACACTTGCACCGTTGTCTTTATTTTTTGGCGGTAAATCGCGATTTGGAGATTTGATCGTAGGTCCGTCGTGGTCCGTCTCATACAGTATCAGTGCGGAAAGGGTGCACGGTGCATGGAACCAGCCTCGTCGTTGACACTAAGCTAAACACTAAGCTGCTTCGAGACATGGATAACGTCGGACGTAGTATCGCAGTACAGCCACGATTCGAACGACGATCAGAGAACGGCGGCATGATTTGACCCGGGATTCACGTTTGACTGCGACAAGGGTGCGACCTGCACGACCTGCACGACCTGCACGACCTGCATAAGTCCAACCCATCGCCCGCACACTGGGTAATTGATCCATGACCGGCAGTCGCAAGGGGCGCATGTGACAGCGAGCAAGAAGGCTGACAATTGCTCCGCAAATCGCCTGTCGCAGGTTTTCGGACCTCAGCAGAATGCCAAGCGCTGTCACGGTGGGCTGATCTGCGATTGGCTGGGATACTTGTCATTGCGTTAGGTGCTGCGCCCGTAAGAGCTTCTGATAGTCTACGGAGGTGAATCTGGGCCGCCGGTGTGTGAGGTGAGGTGAGGTGATGCCTTTCCGATCCCGTTCCGATCGCCACTTCTCTACATTCGCGGCGCTTCTTTGAGGCGAGGCAAACTCCGTATTTTCAAGCGTTGCGGCAGCCTGACAAAAACGTCGGTTTCCCGGACAGCCTCGCACGCTCCTATGCTATCCCAGCTTTGTGTCCGCCCAGATTTGTGTCTGCGCTGTGGAATTGCTTGGGTCAGCCCTGTGCAAGTCCCACCGGGGCTGAGGGCCATGAGCCACGAGATGGCGTCGCCATGTGAAAGTGTCATGGAGACATCGAGAGATAATCCCAGCTAGGCATGTAGGCGAGTTGCACGATAACATCCGCCAGAACTGGACGACAACCGGCCAACGATTCAGCAAATAGCTCAAGCAGTTCTGGCAGCCTAGCAGGCAGAACAGTCCCGCGCCATCCGACGTTGCGTTCTACGTACCAAAGGAGGTTCTGACGGCGTCATCATGTTATTGCCTGTGACATTTCCCTGACATCACAGCAAGACAGCGTTATTTCGTCAATCTCGATCTAACGAGCAGGAAAGACTTCACCCTACTGTACGACTTCTCTCGATTATCAAGCCAGACCTAAGCTACGTCTGTTGCGGCCGACAATCATCTCGTCAGCCTTGCGAATTCAAAGCATTGTGAATAGCGAAGTCGGGAGTCACCGAGGACCCGCGATCGAATCTTTGCTGATCAGGGTCGTCTGTCAATCTGCCACCGAAAGCTCATGCCTTGACTTGGTATACATACTCCGAAGATATACAACACTGCCTTCACCTCTATCAGAGCGATAGAATCACGCCGTGCCATCTGGCGTATGAACGCCAGCCCGAGATGCACAAGCCCAACGCCAATACTCATCGTCCAAGCCATAGATGTGCAAATCTCGTTGAGCGACCTGCAAAACGCCAATAGCTTTTTCCCTTCTACTCCATGTTCCCATCCGATTGCCGCGATGCTATGTTTTCGAAGGATTTTGCAGATACGAGCACCGACGCCGCAATCATTGACAATCGCCGTGAAGATTCTGCTAAGCGACGCTGCACATATGTACGCTGCTTTCAGGTCAGTCGATTCTTCGACATGGTTTCTTCGAGCTGCCGAGTACATTGGACGAATGCACTTTCAGACGTAGTCTCAATGATAGCAACGTGCTGGACGTTGATCTATCGTTCCATAGCCGCAACAGTGTCGCGACAACGCACAGTCACTCTAGCCTACGCAGCAAACTCTCATCATGGTCCTGCATGCGGGTAACATTCAACAGTCCAAATATTCAACGCTGCACATGAAGTCAGCTGACATCCCATCACTCCCTCATCACCACATCCGACTCACCCTCGCCCTCCGCCCACCACCTCCACTCCCCGCCATCTGCCCCTGCTGCATATACCCACCACCCATCTGCCCACCATACCCCTGCCCATAGCCCTGCATACCCATACCCATACCCTGCTGCTGCATCCACATCTGCTGCTGCTGAGGCTGAGGTTGATAGCCCGTACCCGGCGGCACGCCTTGCATCCGATAGGGATCCTGATACTGCATGCCGTTGTTCACGGGACTTGGGTAGAAGTTGTTCATCTGCTGTTGGCGGGCTTGCTGCTGTTGCTGTTGTTGTTGGTGTTGTTGTGCGAGCATTTGCTGTTGTTGCTGCCATTGTTGTTGCTGAGGTGGGATGTGGTGGCTGGGCGACATGTTGAGACCCGGATTTGAGAGTGCTGGGGAGTGCGAATATTGCGGCGTCATCATATTGGGGTTGTTGCCGTAGGAGTCGTAGGTTGTGGAGTCCATGCTGACTGTGCGCTGCAAACCACCATTGCCCATTGGGCTAGGATCGTGCTGTGGTGTCATGTTGCCGTAAGGTCCTGGGCGCGGGTAGCCATTCTGGTTGGTGTCGAGATGTGGTAGGTGGCTGTGGCCATTCACGGACCGAGTCTTGCTGGTTGCTCGGCCGTCCATGCTGACTGGTGTGCCGTTGCCGTGTCGAGTGGACAGTCCTACCTCGTCCATCAGGCGCTTGTAGCCCTGATTCGGCTTTGCGTTGAGTCTCAGCAGCACGTTCCGTACATTCTCCACACACTCTGGTCGTACATTATCCTCGAGGAAGGGTGTAGTGAGCACTTTGAAGATGAAGGTAGCGCCACAGGCCTGATCGCTGACAATGCTTTGTAGCACTTGCTCGTCGAAGAACAAGGCACGCAGTATACTGTCGCGAGCTTCTGGCTCATTGCGCTGGTTGATGATCTTGAGCACTGTTAGATAGGCCACCTTGTGCGTCGACAGGTGTACAAGATGTGGTATCAGTCGTGGTGCGAGCACAGACCTTCGTCGTGGGAACGTGCATGTGTCCAGAAACCAGGTGAGCAAAAGTGCGCCGTTCGAGTTCGTCGCAAGTTGCACGCTGTGAAGTGTGATCGCAGCAGCCATCAGTCTCTTCTGATCAGACGTCGCGAAGTGGCTCTCAAGGCATGCACGCATTGCTCGAGCGCCAAAGCGACCCTGAGCTGACTCCCATAGTTTAGCCAGCATCGTCTCGAAGATGAAGTTGTTAGCTGGCGCCTGGAATCGCAGACAGCACTGCATGACATAATTGCCGTACTGATCGAGGAAGAGATTGACGCCATGTGGCCGCAATGCCTCAACGATCATGCTCACTTGTGCCGGCGTTCGGGCAACGTCAATAATTTTCTGTGCAGCCCAAGTGCCATTCTTGTGCACACCGACTTCGGCAAGGTGTGGTGCGATCTGTGCGAGCATGGCGTCCTTCGTGTCCTCACCACAGTTCTCGAACAGCTTCTGCACTACAGTGTTGCCAAGGTAGTCCGATGCTAGCTCGGAGACCTCGGGCAGCATCTTCATCGCAATGCTTTCTAGCTCTAGAGGCGAACACGAGCTGTTGTCGATGCGCTTGCGAATCTCCCGTAGTCGAGGCGCGTCATGCGTGCGAGCATGGCCCGGCTCTGGGATGGGCGGGATCTCATCAGTGTAGTGCGTGTTGTGCAACGCGATCTCGAGCATGTTCTCCATGCGAGCCACGTCGTCTGGGGTAGCGCCAAATTGTGCAATGATGCTCGAGACCTCCTCGCGAAGCTCAAGCAGATCAGGCGTGACGAGAGCAGCGGCAGCGGTCTCCGCGTTGATGTTCTGGTTCGCTGAAACGCCATTGCCGGACAACGCGCTGCTCTTCGAGACAAACGGGTCCGGGCTTGGCGATGGGTACACGCCATTTGCACCAGGTGTGTTGGTCGCACTTTGCTCCTTAGCGAAGCCGATCCTGACGGGTCCACAGCCAGGGAAGATCTCGCGTCCATTGCACTGAGCCTTAGCAGCGATTGCGCTCTGGATGTTCTCGAAATTGACGAAGCCACAGCTCTTGTGGGTGAGCACACGAGCGAAGTCAATGTTACCATAATGGCTGAACACAGCATTGAGTGACGACACTGTTGTCGATGCAGGGACATTGCCGAGCCAGAGTGACCGAGTCGGCGTCTCGAGATTTGGCTCGAGGCCATGGTCGTAAGGCTGGGATTTCTGGTGGCCAATGTTCATGCCTTGCACAGCACTGGTGAGTCCATGCACGTCATGTACACCGCCGTTCTTTAAATCATCTGCGGTGATGCTGTTGTCGAGTCGTGACGGCGTAGGCGAGTAGCTCCTCAATGCATGTGAAGATGGCGAATCGAGAACACCAGCTGTCCGAGCTCGCGGCCTGTTCGCACTTGCAAAGTTCGCAAATGCTTGCACATCGAGATTGTGTTGTCGCACAGCCTCATGTATCGCAGCTGCTTGTGCCGCAGCTGCCTCAGTAGCTGGCGTCATTGTACCGTTGCCATATCCTTGCTGCGAATACTCGTCCGGATCCTCGTCAGGCTCAGCGTTTGCATACTTCGCTGCGGCATTGACCGAGAACGAGCGGTATCTGTTCGACGGATTCTGCGTGAACGCGTTGTATGCCAACATATCTGCAACCGACAGCGCACCAGTGCCATTCAGTCGCTGTTGGCTGAGCAATTGATCCATGTCTGCCTTCGTCAATCCTGCTCTTGCATGCTGTGTGCTGTCATCTAAGCCCAGGTAGTCTAGTGTTCGCACATCGTTCTCTACGCCTGTATCTCCTTGCGACGAAGGCGCGTCCGAGGAGCGAATGCTCTGAAGCGTGCTTGCTCGTTCTCGGCCAGCAAGCCAGTTGCTGGCGAAGAACGATGATCCGAAAGGACTACTGTTGCCGAGCAGGCTCGCTCGTTGCGGAGTGGATCCAGCACGCAGCCGTGAAAGCAAAGCTGCACTGCTCGACGCACCCGCCGAGGCTTGCAAGTCTGTGCTTGAGAGCGACCCTCTCGAGTATCCGCTCCCAGGCGCTGTGTGCTTGACACTTGACGATCGTGAGAGTGTTTGTGAGCTGTTCAGTCCATTCAAAGTGCTCACTGCTGGGAAGCGTGAAGGCACAGTGCCTGCGCGAGCTCGTCTTTGCGAATTCGCAGCCGATTGCGAATTTGCTAATGCTGCACTTCCCTGCAGTGAACCCACATCGAAGTCGGGGAAGCTGTCGCTGCCTGGTGATTCTGGTATGGTCTCGCGTAGTGGAGTCGAGTGTCCGCTGCCTGCAGGCGGAGGTCCCCAGATCGAAGGCGTGAGACCTTCTTGTACTTGTATCTCTCGTGCTCTGCGATGCTGTCAGTGTCATACTCGATCTTCGACAAGATCGAGAGCTGCTTGCCTTTTGGGGAACAGCCGACTCCCATACTCCTTCGAAGGAGACCCGGCTCCTGCCCTCCCAGTACCAGACTGAGATGTTGGTGTGCCCATGCCGCTGCTTAGCGGGAACCTCATACCTGATCCTGCAGGTTGTTCGATAGGGGATCCGGAAGCCGAGCCGTTCCCCGACCTCGTCCCTGCCCCGGCCATGTTGAGCTGTGGCAGGCCGTCAAGGTTGAGCTTGTAGTCTGGGCGTGACGTAGGCGCCATTATGCTTATGTTTTATGTGTAGTATGTGCGATCGAGTCCGACGTCGAGTGAGGATCGTGGGCAAGCTGCGTTGCTGGTATCGCGGCGCTAGCCCAATCTCAAGACCTGCTTGGTATTCTGCGCCACCGACTTGCCCACCGAGTTCGCCTCGTCCAGTGACAGCTGGATGTGTCGCCCAAAGCGACTGCTCTTGCAGTGGTAGACAAAGAGCCACAAGTAGTACCGTCGGGAATGGCGCCTCACGTGGCCGTCTCTATGCTCGAGCTCGGCGAACCCCCAAATTCCCGTGGGTAGTCCGAAGTTCAGAAGTGATGGCGAAGACTACAACAGTACTCCCACCCTGTATTGGTGACCTTAGGAGAGTGTGACTGATTATCGTAGGTGATCCCAGGTAATAGACAGCCCGCGGCTCGCAAGTCCCGTGATGAAAGCGGCGCGGCTGGCGAAAGGATAACGAGAGCAGTGTAGAGGTCAGCGAGAAGACCTGAGTACCGCAGTAATGAGTGGCGGAGGCGGAGGTGGTAGTGGTGAGGTGGGAATGCGGAGACGAACGACAACGACTCAAAGCGAATATGGAGTCTGGCCGACGAAGGAGGTCCCAAGATCTGCAGCGGAGGTGGAGGCAGGCGCTAGTGCTTCGGGCAGCGTCTGTTTCACTGCGATATCCTTATCACCAGATCTGTCATAACACCGATCTTGAGCACGTAGTTATGAGTATGAGCAGACGACTACAATGATGCTACAGTACTCGGTCTTGTGTTCTGTTCACCGTTGTCGCAGTCCAGAATATCGCCTCCTGAAGTTGGCAGTCTTCGAGACGCCTTGAACGATGAAACAATTCACGATTGGCCGGGGAGCGGCAGGCTGAAACGCCTACCTGCAAAGCCCATCACGCACCCAAGACTGGGCAGACGACTACCGTAAGGCGTGAACAAGGTTTACTGGGTGGCCGCAGTGCTTGCAGGGATGAATTTGCTAGGTGCAAGCATCACGCTCGATAAAGTCTGTGGGCCAAATTCGCACAGGCCGCAACATACTTCAACGAGTAGACGCGGCGGTCAGAGGTGTGTTGGATGGAGCTCGAATGCGCTCGAGCAGGCTGTACAGTAATGTGCATATCTACATTCCCCCTATACATGCGCCCTGTGAAGGGCAACCCATCCCATTCCACATGTCCAAGGAAACTGGGGTTATCTACCTGTATCAGTCATATCGTCAAAAGATCGTCACACATCCATTTTCCTCGCACTTCGATCACTGCAACATCAAACCTCCTCCTCAAGCACCTCCCGTCCACCTTCTCTCCAGTACTTGCTCCCCTCAGCCAGTCTCCTCACACCTCGGATCCGTCCAGCCCACAGCCCTTCCATGTCAGTCCGGAACGTGTAGCCTCGCTGACTAGAGATGACGCCGATACTCTGCAGAACAGCTTTCCGTGCATCTCGCCCAAAGATTGCAGGATGTGGGATCCATTCTAGACTGCTTTCAAGCTCGTGGTCAAGCGCGGCCATAGTCTGGTGGTCGATCCCTGCTGCGGGGGAGAAGGGGCTGTTATCTAATGCTCGCGGAGGTGACGGCGTGCGGCGCCCATTCGGCATATTGGGTGTTGTAGGAGACATAATGGTGGAAGGGTGAGAGGAGTCGGTCGGCGAGCCTTTAGCTTCGCCAATCTTCGGCGTAGGCGGCAGAGCTGCGCTTGGAGGTGGGAGAGGCGGTAGTCCGCCTTTGCCGAGACCTTTCAAGATGCTGCGAGTCTCGGCTAGGAGATGCTGAGCGCGGTCGTGTTGGCCGCGGGAGACGAGGGTGAGGGCTCGCGCGAGCATGTCGGAGGTAAGAAGTTCCATACGGCGCTGGACTACATGTGGGTGAGGTGGGATTGGAGGTGACGGTGGTCGGCTGAATTTGTTGCTCGATGGGAGCATAGTGATGGCGAGGAGTGAGGGACGAGGGAGCTGTGTGAGGTTGCCGTCTCGGAGGAGGTCGCCCCAGCTGAGGTCAGCTTGGATCAGTGGTAGCTCTTCAACTGACAGCGTTCGCTGCTCATCTTGTTCTATCGGTCCGCCGAGTGCCTCCAGGCCGGAGATGATGTTCTCCCATGGGTCTGTAGGAACGGAGTCTGGTGTCGAGTTGTCCGGCGCGATAGATAGTTGCACAAGAACATCTCGCTTGTCGCCGAATCGCAGATCTCCGAGTGAGGCCTCTGCATCACGACCCGCAGCGCGCTTAGTGATGTGCAATGCGCCACTGATCTTGACGAACTTTGCCGGAGATCCCTCAGGCAGGCGAAGCTTGAGCTTGACGTTCTGGTGCGATGTGCTCTGCAACGATCCCATGCACCCAGCAACGCACTCTCGCAGCATCATCCAGTCCTTGACATAGGTGTACGAGGCCTTCGTTCGGGTCGAAAGCTCAACCATAGTGTCTGGCTTGTGGTTCGTGCCCAGCCCGAAGGAGTGGATCGTGATCTTCGCTGCTTCTGCGCGCGAGACGACGAAGTTGACGCTCTCTGCGTCTGATGTCGCAGAGTCGCTGACGAGCAGAATCGTCGAAAGCGGATTTGAAGCTTTTCGTTGCATTAGCAGGTCCATCGCGACATTTGCGCCCTCGACGACATCGGCACGCATGCTCTTCTGGCCGACAGGTCGTATCGAGTCCAGGACTTTGCCCCAGCCCTTCCATGTCTTCGTCGTCATACCCACCAAAGGCACGCCGCCAGCTCCAGACCCGAATGTGACCAGACCCATGCGATCTCGCTCGCCGAGACTGGCTACAATGAACCGCAGCGTATCGCGCAGTAAGTTGATCTTCAACCCCTGCATCGAACTCGAGACCGGGATGACCACAACAAGATCGAGAGGCACATGCAGCGAGGCGTCGCCCAATCGCATCGAGTCCTGGCCGCCGAGTCTCGAATTAGTATACTCAGTTGGCGCGGTCGCTTGCGACCGGTTTGCACCATAGGAGGATGAATATACCGAAGAGCGCTTGGCGTTTTGCGACGGCTGTGTGGTGTACTCATCCTCCTCTGTGCCTGAAGTGTCTTGCTCTGAATCTGCTGCCTGCGATTCGGGTACGTCGAGGCGATCAAAGTTGACAAGCATGCGGCGCCAGCGATCGAGCTGGGCGCGGTCGGTGGATTGGAGGTGGAAGTGGGGGAGTTCGGCGACAGAGAGACTGAGGGTAAGGGTCGATTGTTCTGTGAAGTGTCAGTCATATTCACTGCCGAGTCTCAATACGCGACAACTGACCTTGAACGTATTGCACTTGCTTCAGATGTCTCTTGATCAAGATCGAACCCTTGAGTGTGCATTTCCCTCTCGACTTCCCATCCGAATGGCGGTCGCCTTGTGCGGGCTTCTTTTCTTTGACGCAGATAAGCATCTCCGTGAAGAGATAGCATTCTAGCTCTTGCCAGGACTGTCGGTCTTTGCCAACGCGCATAGTACCATAGATGATCAGCCTGCCGAACCTCGTGTAGTCAAGTCCATGCCAATTGTCCACACGAGCGATCAAGTCATCCTTTGCGCTCTCCAATGCCTCCCTGCTCTCTGACAAGTCATGCACGCTGTCGACTGGGCGCTGCGGCTGTTTCGTGCGAGCCTGTTTTGGTTGTTGAACAGCTGCGTCCTCCTGCTGGGTTTGCGAAGACGGTCCACGGAGATCCTCTGGGTTTGCTTGCCAGTTGTGATCTGGCACCTCGATAGTGACCAAGCAAGTCAGACTTTGTTGTTGTCGCGACTTGCTGAGTGTCGGGAATTCGCTGCGAATCGTCACGGTCGGCGCTGGTATCGGGTTCCTCGCGGTAACTCGCGGCGCACTCAAGCTCGTTTCCATCGACTGTACATCGTAGTCGTGCCGCCTGCCGTTCGCGCCATTTGCTTCCGAGAAGTCGCCTGCAGACACAGCTCCCGTGTCGCCACTAGTGTTGCGTCCATGGGCAGTTTGATACTGATCGTACTGCTGCTCACTCCTTCGCACTTGATTTGGTAGTAGATGGTCGCGCGTGTTTCGCTGTGGCTGCCGTTGTCGTGGTGCACTATCTCGGCTTGGCTGGCTCATATGATCATGGTCCCAAGAAGCCGGTGTTGGCGTAGCCTGGGTATCGCGAAACCGATCTCGAGCCTCTGCTGGCTTCTGAGCAGATCGAACGAGGCGATTGAGTTTCTCGAAGTCGATACCACCACCTCGGCTGGGGTCAACACCAAGCGGTGCCTGGCATGTAGGACAGCTTTGCTCTCCAAAGTCCTTGATATATTCGTAGAAGCATGCCTCGTGTGAGATATGGCCACAAGAAAGTTGCAGGATTCGCTCTCCTTGGAGCATGTGCTCGAGGGGTTCCTCGCATGCAGCGCACGAGCTGCCCACGAAAGTGCGCTCGCGCCTGGTGTCTCGTGTTTTCGTAGCCATGGCGCTGTTGCGATGTTCCTTCAAACGAGCGACTGATGATACAGCTTCGCGATCACGCTGTGACGCCTGTTGAAGTTCCAGCTGTACAGTGGTGTAAGAGGAAGGTCCTCGCGCAAGTCCAGGCCGGCCTGCGTTACGGCTTCGAGACGTGTTCTGGCGCTGTACAGTTGCTAAAAGCAGCGAGACAGTGTCAGTAAAGTCTCAGAAACCTGGTGGGTCGCTGCGATGTACGATGATGCGCTTGACGTACGTCTTGCGTTGTGGCTGGAGGAGGTGGATGTCTCGGCCACAGTCTTCCGTTTTCTCGGAAGTGATACAGTCGCGTCGAGTAGGCCAGCGTCAATCAAGGCCTGTATTTGTCGTTCGTCTGCCTCTGTACGTTGGGGGGCATCATTGAACGTAAGGCCAGAAGACATAGAAGCCCGCGATGGGGGGGCTCATAGAGCGTCCGGTAAGGTTTCAGTAACGACTAGTGTCCACCTACGGCGGTGCTAGCAGAAGATGGAGCTCCTTAACGACGGACCCGCGAGTCGTCTCGGGTAGAATGATTCAAGGACAAAAAGGCCCAATGCTGGAAGAGCGGCAACCCTGCAAATGAGTGGGGAAGAAAAAGACCGTCGCATGGCACTGGGATGTGGCGCCTACGTGATGCAGTAGTGTGGGCGAGAGGGCACGAGCGCCTGACATGGGAGGCGTGCATTAATCGGGACACGGCCGATATCGATATTGCACCAGCATGGCGGGCGTCCCCAGCAAAATGGCATTGTCGAGAAGCATGTTTCTAGGTGCAGGCGAGCAGAGTTCGTGCTACAGAAGCCCCCGGCTTCGATGTCGAACTTTCCGCGTGTAATAATGAAGACCAATACCGTAAAGTCGCAGATATCACGAATCACGACTTGACAAAGTCCATTGTTCACCCAACACCCGTGCACATGTCCTGCGCCGGCAGTGCATCGGGACTGAACGCGCTGTGGACGGCATTGAATGGTTACACAGCATGCAGGTGCTTCAAGGCGTCTTCATTGAAGATGCCATAGTGCCGCCACTATCGCCAATGTTGCTGGTCTCTCTCGCCGTCACAGCTTCCAACTCATGAGCTACCCCATGTCAGGGACGAGACCTTGATCGATCTGATCCTTCGAGGGGAGCACAGGCTTTCCACCCACACTACACCTCCTTGATCGTCACGGCAGCACAGCCCGGCACACGTGGAGCGGGATGTTGACACATGGCACATGCTCGATAGTGCCAGCTTGGGGAATTGATGAGCTGACCATTACTCAAAGCTCTGCGACGCCGTCTCAGGTCTTAGAATTTAGTCTTTGTCGACGCTTGTGTATTCATGGATACACCTCCTCTCAAGACCCCACGACGATGTCTGCTATCGACTCAATCGCTGCATCCACCGGATTAGGCACTTGTCCCCGTCAAGCGTTGCCCTCGCAAGCCTCCTACGCTAACATCCTCTTGCGCTGCAAGCCACATGCACCTCTGCATTACGCTCCCGGCCCGGTGGGCCTCCCCTGCATACTCTCCACGTGCGCATTGGCAAATCATAAAATGGCGTAATGCCGAGGACGGAGTTTTCCAGGGTTTCGCATGTTCTCGAGATGGCGCGTCGATATTGCGATCGTCGCCGTCCTATCAAACGCACGCCTCCGACACGAGAAGGGTAGGAGATCAACACTTTCCGCGCTGTCAATTATCGCGCATACTCCCAACGTGCAAGTGCTGCCGCGTGCTGAGAATGCTCACCAGACACCCGACAGAGTTCGCGCGTCTAAAGCCGAGCCGTCATCTATCGAACATCGCTACCAATGCGCGTTTGCCGAATGAGGCGTAAATGGCTTCTACTATTTGCCGATACGTACCTATAGTGATCGTTCATGTACATATGTACCCAAATAAAGCACGCGTCCCTGCAAGCACTCCTGAAAGGCATCGCAGGAACGGAGACCATCTCCGCAGCGAAAGAGCGTTGAGACTGAAATCTGAGACACAAAGATCTGCGTTACATCCTCCAACACGCTACTCGAAGCGACTTCCGGTGCATCAAACTCCACGTGCAAGTCGCGTGGAAAGGAGGGATCGACAGGGCGACTCTGTGTGACAGAACCTTGGGTCGATGGCACATCAGCAAGACATGTGGCCGTGCCCGGCGACATCGCAGAGTGACAACGCGGATTCTGTACATCCAGCTACTCGGAATCGGTGCAAGATCGGCACTGCAGAGGGATTTCCAGATGGGCATGTGGGTGGCGGTGTGATTGCAAAACGGCGACTGCGTTGATGCTGCTAGAAGCATGCCTCGGACGGCACAGGGTGCTCAGTGGACGAGTTCGGGGAGTGTTCGCTGCACAATTCGCCGGATTTTCTGCTGCAGCATCGGATGCCCACCAACACCAGCCGCGGCGTGGTAGCAAGACCCGTGTGATCGCCGTCCCTTTTCCTACCTTCATCGTTCGACGAGCATGTCCGTCTGCATGCCCAGTGAAACTCCATCCACACCTCAATGTTCTCCACTCGCGCGATTGAACGACGGCGATCCTTTCTTCCATTGCAAGCATGCTACCTTCCACGCATGACCAGCTCTGCATACTACCCTTGCAGCCCTACGGCGGCATTGTGGACCACCTGCATGCCTTGAGATCCATAATCGCTGCGACCTACATCACTACAGATGCTTTGGGTCATCTTGCGAAATGTACCGGCAGTACCAAAGCCACAGTACTGCCGAAGGTCATGCGACGACCCACCAGACGGTGAGAGGCGTTGATGATGCGAGCAGGATGCCTCGAAGGCAGGCGATGCTTGTGCACGCAACGTACCAATAACCGCACCAGTCTCACGCTCAAAGTCGCGTCGATAGCAGGAGACCGCCATCTATAATTACTACATAGCGAGAGAGGCGATGAAAACATCCACCTCCCCGTCCTGTCTTGTCCATGGCCTGCCAGCCGTTGCTATCATTTGCTCGATCACATCGGTCCAATCGATTGAGCACTGAAAATCCAACGTCTTCTGCTTCCAAATCAACACGATCATCTCCCGTCAAACGTCCAATCGTGCGCCATTCTCTATTTCCATCATCAGTGTCTCACCTCCACGCGACTCACTTCCTCAAGGTTCGTCCCGAACGCGGCATCCAGACGGTGCAGAGTCAGGCCGACAGACTTCTGCGCGGCGCTTGGGCAGCAATGATAGAGTTCAGTCGAGTTGTATGGCGCCATCAGTGATAGTCAGTGGGGTGTCTTTGCGCTTGGGCGTGAAGATCCGGGTGGGCAGAGTTCTAAGCGGCAGATACCGTGTGGCATGATACGTACCGTATGTAGTATGGTCGATGGAAGGTGGCTAGAATAGTGGCTGCACGCATGCTCGAAGACAATGGCAGGGTTGGAATGGCTCATAGCTTCCTGTGGGAGATCAGGATTGGGGGGCATCATGCAATGACGGCCATCGAAGTAAGGACAGAATCAGACATGTGCCTGGCGAGAGATTGGGCACATGAAAATAGTGCATCGGCCAATATCGTTTGTGCCAATCACGATCTTCTACTTGCTATAAACGTCTCCATCGCCTGCACACGCTCTCGCAACGGACCAACATCACTTTCACAGCAGCTCTCAAAAAGTCTCACATATAGTCCTACTCGTTCCTCGCACTATCTGCAGCACATCACTACGTGTTCTTCCAAACCTGCCTGTACGCGGAAGAGATACAAGGAGGTCTTCCGCAGGACCGCCATGCTTCTTGGGTACATCTGACAGGTGCGGCAGACAGCCCTCGATCGTAGCCGCAGCTGCGAAGTGCGTCCCACGCCATGCCCGCGATCCTTCCAATGGTGACCTGCTGCATTGGTCGACGGAACGTGCGCATGCTGATGGGATCGAGCTTCCAGGAGGGAGTTTGCTGCTGGAGACCCATCGCAGCACTGCGGTGAAGATCGTTGTCGGAGTTTCAATATTCTCCGCTGGGCCACAGACTGTAACTACGTGCTGCTGTCGTGCGCTCGGCTTATGGACTAGCCGTTTGCGCCGGACTTGGGTATGCCCATTTCTCTCCTTGTCCATTTGCACCGGCCTTCTGCCCAGCTTCCTCTGCAATAAGCTGCAGCGTCCTCTCCTTCGACAAAGCAGGGACCCGTAGAACTGGCGGTACTGGACAGCATCGGCAAAGCCCAGCATTCGGTACTCGAATCGTCTGGTAATTCTCGCAGAAGATCACTCGTGCCGGATCCTCGGTGGTGTTCTTGGGACACATATGCGTGTGTATCGGTATGTGAACGGTGCAGTTGCTGTAGTGCGTGTACCTGTGGTAACACATAGCCGGTCGAGTCTCACGAACGCGGTGGACTCGATGTCGAAGTAGGTTCTGACGGGTGCGACGATAGGAGGGCGAGGACGATCGTGTGACGCTGACTCGAGATTGGTCTTGTACGCTTGATCGACTGTCGATGCTTGTAAGGACAATCGATGTAGCCGCGCAACAAGTGATCGCGAGTAACAGCTGCCTGACAAACGGTCGGAAGTGACGACAAATGTGCTTGTGTCGTTGATGCTGGACTACCCAGCTGATCATGACGAGACGGCCTCATCTTATATCTTGTGCCACGGCTCACGCCTCGCTGGCATGATACAATCAGTACCCAATTGTTTGTTTGTCTCAGGGTAAGGCGGTCTGCGTGCATGCATGATGTGCCGGAGTGCAAACAAACATCTGCGCCAAGCCACATCTTGAGCGTGAAGAAGACGCAGGGCGAGGCTCTGAACGCTGGCGAGCGCAAAAAATGATCCTTGCTATCTTTGGGCTTCGGCGGTACAGCGTGTCGATTCCGCACTTCCGCCTGTCGAGTTTGCTTGGTCCGACGAATGTCCTCCACTTCGGGAAATGATTCAATGTACCTCCGCCCAACGCCATGCTCGCCATTCAGCACCCCCGATAGCGGTAGTACTCGGTGCTTTCGGCGGCGTCATCGCGCCAGTTCGCAGTCTGACGAGCCAGACAGCTTCAGCGTTCCCACTGGGACCCTCTAGGGCCTCCCGTACGTCCGCTCTGTCCAGCACAGGCGTAAGCATCTCCAGCGTCTCATCGAACACTTCCGGATCTAATGACGGAGTCGACCGCACCATCGCCAGAAGAAACCCGACCAAAGCGTCGAAGAGCAGTCGAAGTGAGGTATCGGTATAAACCGCCACAGCTGACGATCCTGATGGCTTAGTGAGCGCAAGCGCACGACTCACAGCCTTGACATCAGTCTCCACCTTCTCGCGAGCCGCAGACTTCGCCACAGGAGCTACAGCCTTGACGAGATCAGCGACAAGATGCCGATGCAGATCCTTGATCACAGGCCACAAAGCAGTGATCCTCGACCGCATGAACGAGCCGGCGTGCTCGCAGAGCAAAGCGATAACTTCCAGCGCGGCAGTCCTGACGTGGACTTCCTCGTCGTCCAAGCGTGAGACGATCTCGGGCCAGAGTGTATTTATGAGCGGCAGGAAGGAGTTGTCGTGCAGCGCTATCGCAGGAATGGAGGTGTGAATCAACGAGAGTAGCGAGGTGCGCAGTGACGGCGAAGCGGACGGCAGGAAGTGCTGGGTCAGTGTTGTGATCTTGAGTAGGAGAGCGTATATTTTGGGCGCAGGTGGCGGAATCTCCACGTCAGTGTCATTGGGCGGAGGTGCAGATTGCTCTTCTTCGTTCTCTGTCGTGGGATCCGCTGCCCATGGCTCTCGTGGGAATGCGTCGAGATCACGCTTACCATTTTTAGCGGATGCCAACTCTTTACGTTCCGCCACTCGATCCCGCAGTGTACTTGTCAGCTTCGCCATACTCGTCGGCTGCCACTGCTCCTCCTTCACATAACCAGTCTCAATCAGTCCCTTGTTCGGTGCCACTAAAGTGGGCGCCTTAATGCCCTCTTCTGCCATTACGCCAAGCACCCTGAACAGCAGCTCTACTAAAGTCGAATAGCCATGGTAGCTCTCCAGAGCCGCGAAGATGCTCTCCACGGTATCTTCCATGTATGGCAACAGACCAGGTCCAGCCAGTCGCAGCATCATGAGCAAGACTTGCGGCGCCTGCGGGCTGACATCAAACGTGTTCAGCTTCAAAGCAACTGCATTCGTGAGGTAGTCGACATTCTCGATGATCAGCGCTGATGTGCTCGGATAGCCACATGCTGCTGTGATTACATTTAACGCAACAATGCTGTCCTGCTGAAGAGCAGGTGTAGGACTGGCCAGCGTGTGAAGAATTGGGTAGAGGGCGTCCACCAGCTCGGCACGAAAGTCGACACCGGCTGCTTGGGCGCGCAAGGCAACTGTGCGCAGCGCGAGGGCTTGGATCATCTGGTCTTGAGCTGTAGCCGGAACGCTAGAAGTCAGAGCATCGAGTGAGAACGAGTATAGCTCCTCCAAAAGATCGCTTGAGCTTGCAGAGTCCGTCTCATGGGTGATCAACATTGTGTTCGTCACCTGATCTTTTGTTGTTGCCGCTTTTGCCAATGAGTAAGCTGCCCAAAATTGCGAGACCTGTGCGTCGCCATGTGACATCCGTATCTTGCCTGCGACTTCGATCGAATAATGCGTTGATGCGGGAGATTGGCCGAGTAATTCAATGAAAGACTCGATGCTAGCCATGACCTGCTCTTGGCCCCGTTGCAACACGAGGGCAGAATCAAACGAGGTCCGCATACTGTCGCTATCCTGAATTGTAAGGTCCAGAGATTGCATAGGCTCGATTGATGTCGTCTGTAATGATTTGAGCTTTGAGCTCTGCAGTACTATGACAACGCTATCGTCAAGTGCCTTCGCGATGGCGCGCATAAGCAATATCGTGGTCGCACCGCATCGATCCAGCATCTCGTACGCAGCACGTAGATGCTGTATCTTCTGAGTCTTAAGATACTCGTCTGCACCCATCATGGTCTGTACTAGCGACTGCAGCTGATCATGCAAAAGCTCTTGTAGCAGAGCAAGAAGACCGGTATCTGTCTGCAGCATATACTCGAGCTCTATGACAGGCGACATGCGAGGAGAGTCAGTAGACAGAAAGACAAGAGTCCCGAGGGCCAGCGCTCTAGATGTAGCCAGGCTGATGTTGCAATCCTTCAGGACTGTGACACCCAGCTCCCCAAGCGCAGCTCTGACATCTTCTCGGTCATGACCACGCAGTCTGCAGATCTGTTGAAGAGCAGACAGTACGTGCGGACTTGCCTCGGTTTGGTGGCCATCGCCGTTCTCAGACCTTGATCCATTTCTTGCCACACTGCCGTTCACTGGTGCAGATGTATTGTGAGCTGACGAGGTTGGACTTGGATTACCGAGAACAGCTTTGAGCAGAACGCATATGATATTAAGGCATTCTATCAGGACTGCATGGTTTCGTCTTTGCTTCGTCTGTGGAGCCAGCACCCGCGTAAGCTTCGACACAATACCAGGTAAGAATGAGGCAAGCACATCGCCGTCATCCACAATATCGACCAACGCATGGAGTGCTTTGGCAGCTGCAACTTGCAACTCGAGACTGGCACCATCGACAAGCGCGTCTAACGTCGTGCTGATGGTCTGCCCAAGCTGAGGCACTGCACGTTCGTCGGTAACACTTCGTCTACCTTCACGAGTGCCAGCCAACGCACCGAACAAGAAGGAGAGGCAATGAAGCGCTGCAGCCCGCAATTCGTTCGTCGTCTTCTCTGTGGATAGACCTGTGGGCTTGTCTCCAGCCAGCAAGGTGCAGAGAATCAGCATTTGAGCCGCCAGAGTATGTTGAATATGCTGTCGCCAGCCATGCTCGATCAATACAGCTAGAATCTCCAGCGTCATCTCCAGACATGTCAAAGAGAGCTTCTGGCTCTGCTTGAGAACTTGAGACAGTGGGAAGAAGACATAATCAGCTAGCTTCTCGTCCAGCGGAGAGCTCTTGCTGGTGAAAGAGTTGAGGATTGTCCGCAAGGTGTCCAGATCTCGCGTGAGGGCTGCGATGCTTCCTTTTGGTCCGGAAAGTGCTAGTGCTGTTCGACTGAGGGCGACGCAGGCTGGCTTTAGTCTCTGGAATGCCTGCTGTCGATCGTCTATCTTGGCGCCGAGGTGAGGCATAGTTGTGACTCTCACATCCTTTTGATCGTCACGCGCTCTTTCCAAGTGCAAGACTGAAATCTCCGATGTGTTTCCGAGGGTGTATCTTGCTTCATTACTTCTACTTGCCAGTGTTCACATGTCAAGAGTGCCCTCGCCGGAGAAACTTACATCCGTGATCCGTCCTCTTGCCTTTGTCATGCTCCTGCACATTGCTCGTGCTTATCGACATCTTCTGCCTTCACATGCACGTATCACTTAGCCGATCATGGCACCGAATGGCACGACGAGTCGTAAGAGTATGTTGTCACGTGCCTACTCGTTGATAAAACACACGACTGACATCATTGCAGCTCCCGCCGCGCCTCAGAAGTCTGGCGCAGGCAAGCCAAATGGCACTGCGGCGGCGTCCCTCTTCGAAGACCTACAGAAGACTCCCAAGATCAAGTCAGAGGTCGTCACAGCTCTCCCCGTGGTGAAGAAGCCGGGCAACTGGGACGACGAAGTGCTTGCGAACGGTACATTCACTTCTTTGGTTATCCAGCCACTTCACCCACTGATCACATCCCCAGGCGTCAAGAAAGAGACCCCTCCACCCCACCAATCACTCCTCCGCCGCCCTCCAGCAGACCTCATCCGCGCCTTCCCCAACGGCAAACCCATGTCCGATACCCCGATAGTCCTCAAATGCAACCACTGCAAGCGCACCGTGACCGAGACCGGCATGCCTAAACACATCGAGCGCTGTTTGAATAAGAAGCAAGAAAAGTCGCGCAAGAAGAAGGAAGCGAAAGAAGCCCGCGATGCCGCCGCGCGCAAAGAGCGAGGCGGAGGTGACTCGGATGAGGATGAAGACGGCGAGAAGAGCGCCGTCAAGGGCGGGCAAGCAGGCAAGAAGCGCAAAGCTACGGCAGATGAAGATGATATGGCTGCGCCGGCCTCGAAGAAGAAGAAGCTCAAACTCGACGCTGGACCGAAATCGAAACCTTCCAAGCTGAAGGCGCCAGTGGATGTCGAGAAGCAGTGCGGTGTCGAACTTCCTCAGGGTGGACAGTGTGCGCGTAGTCTGACTTGTAAATCGCATTCTATGGGCGCCAAGCGCGCTGTACCTGGGCGTAGTGCGCGGTACGATAAGCTACTGCTTGAGTACCAGCGCAAGAACCAGGCGAAGCAACAGAGAGCAGTCATGGACGCCAACGCGCCTGATCCGGATGACGATGTACTACCACTCGGGCCTGTGGATGAGGAGGTGGAGAAAGACGAGTTCATGGCTGGGATTGCGAGGGCTTGGGGTGGAGCGCCTCTTTGGCAGCCGAGTTTCGTGAGTCAGAAGAAGAAGTACGAGAATGTAAGACTCAAAGGAATGTTGGCTGCGGCGCTTGGAGGGAGAGGAGGCAATCTATTTGCCGTACCTGGTGCTCCCGCGCAAGTGGTGCCAGCAGTCAGACCTGGGCCGATTGTGGACGCTGATGGGGTGGTGCATCCTAGGCGTCCTAGCGTGGTGCCCGGTGCGAGGAGCAGTAAGTTGTGAAGTATTACTCGCGGTTCGGAGCATTGGCTGACAAGGATACAGTGATGGCACCTGCAACAAGCCGGAAAGCTAGTGTCGCTTCGGTCGGCGGTGCTTGAGATCTCCACCCACCTCTCACATCTGAGAATCACGTATGCTAATGGCGTGGACGATCCAGACGCGACGCCAGCACGACTATGGAAGACACGAGATCGCGAACCTGATGCGCTACGCACGCCGAACGAAGCGCCGCCGCCAGCGCCCGAGTCGTCGCCACTGACGTCGCTGTACTCGGTGTCTCCTGAGCTGCAGCGGTCAGCAGCGCCCTTACGAACGAGGCCTGAGCACCCAAATCCGCTTGTATCTTTGCAGCGGCGTGACGAGCTTAGAAACAGCTTGCCGAAATTACTTACTTCGCCCCTCGAGTCGCGGCGTACAAACGTCCCGACCAACGACGCTGTGGGCGAAGGGACTGTGAAGACGGAGCGGATGGAGGCCTGACCGCCCCCCCACACTGATGGCGTGAAGGGCAGTATATGAAGGCTAGAGTGTTTCGAGGTGGAGGATGGACTGTTGGACATGGAGTTTACGGATGATACCCCTGGGAACGATGGACATTGTTGCGACGTGCCTATGACGAGACTCCAGACACTCTGTACTATGAATTGACCCGATTTGCATTTGACACATATGTCTTCCTTGTTTTTGACTTTCACCCCATATCCGCTACTGCGATCAGATCCTTCGCGTCTCCGATGGCATATCACTGGCGTGCGATCGTTGCAACCTTACTTGGCATCGCGGACGCACACACTACTTCAGATGCACGCCCACACCATCGAACGTGGACCACTGCGCCCGAATAACATACCAAAGGGTTCTGTTAGCAGTACCGCATGCAGAACGTACCCCCCACGTCGTCCTCGCGCACGTGAAAAGCGGCAGCCGTTCCGTAAAGGCTTGGCCCGAACCTAGCGACGAGCTTAAGCGCCATGACATCGGACCCTTGTAGATTTGAATGGCTCCGCCTCACCCTTGCTTGAAGCCAGCTGCGAGCTTCGCAAATGGACATTAGGCTGCACCTAACCACTATTATATTCCTTAACGGCATGTCCTCCGTTTCGCAGTTATTCGCTATCAACTCGCTTCCATCTCATATTCCTGCTTGAAATCACGATGCCCTGGATCTAATCTGTTGAATGGCTAAGAAGGTCGGAATTGCCCATTGAAAGTCAACCACGTGCGCTCCACCGCGCAACACATCGCTCTTTCCCACAGTCATCACGTCCGATATGGCACTCCGTCCTCCGGGCGAGGAAGAGCATCACCTGCTCTCCCATGTCCCCTCCTTATCAGGCAGCAGTCTACTCAGCAATTCCGACGATACAGCCTCCGAGTATGAACTTGAGGAAGAGCCTCTGGATCACGAGAAACACCCCAAAGTCCTCAGAGTACGTGCGCGAAGATGGACACTTCCATGGCGGCGGAGACCACGCAGAAAGACAGGATCGACGGCAGCGTATTTCTCCATGGCGCCTGGGCGACGGCGGAGAGGCTGGGCGGTACGAGCAGTGCAGTGCTTGATGCTGCTGCCTTACCTGGTAGGCATACTGGTACTGGTCACGGGGCTGTTCTTTCCATCTTACTCGCACCCTCCGAAGCAGTATGTGGCGCTACGGAGTCGCATTGAAGGGAGCGACAAGAGCGGAAGAGGCAATCCGAATAATGAGAAGGTGTTCGTCGCTACGAGTCTCTACGATCACGAGGGGGAGCTGCTTGGTGGGAAGTGGGGTGAGAATCTGAAGGAGTTAGTCGAGGTGCTGGGCGAGGACAACGTCTTCCTGAGCATATACGAGAATGATCCTGATGATGGCGCGGAGGCTGCGTTGTTGGATTACGAAGCTGGTATGGCGGCGGACAACGCTATCGTGTCCGAGCATCTGGATCTAGCTGAGCTACCGCACGTCACGACACCTGAAGGAGCGAGCAGACTGAAGCGCATTGCCTTCTTGGCTGAAGTACGGAACCGCGCTCTCCTCCCACTGACTGACCCGGGATCCATTGCCTCGAAGACGAAGTTTGATAAGCTCCTCTACGTCAACGACGTCTTCTTCAGTCCAGCCGACGCAGCGAATTTGCTCTTCTCGACCAACCTCGATGATCCTACGAATCGCACAGATTACCGCGCTGCGTGCGCGGTGGACTTTATCAATCCATTCAAGTTCTACGACACCTTCGCTACGAGGGACGCCGAGGGAAATCAGATGGGCGTGCCCTTTTATCCGTGGTTCACGAGAACAGGAAATGCCGCCAGTCGAAATGACGTGCTTGCTCACAAGGACGCTGTGAGGGTCAGGTCCTGTTGGGGAGGCATGGTGGCGTTCGAGGCAAAGTGGTTTCAGCCGCAACTCCATGCACCGAAAATTGCTTCGCCAGCAAAGTCGAAAACCGCAGTCTCTGACCACGCCAACGATACGACAGGCCTCCGCTTCCGCGCCGAAACGGACACCTACTGGGACGCCTCCGAATGCTGCCTCATCCACGCCGACCTCGCCGCACTCTCTGCTACGTCTCCAAACTCCGAAGACACAGGCGTCTACATGAATCCCTACGTGCGCGTCGCCTACACACCCGCCACCCTCCGCTACCTACCCTTCACGCGCCGCTTCGAGCGCCTCTACCCCTGGATTCATCACCTCATCAACGTCCTCGCGAATCGCCCGGGGTACAATCCAAGGCGGCTGCAAGTGGAAGGCGAGAAGGTGAGAGATGTGGTGTGGAGTAAGGAGAGAGGGGTGTTTGAGAGTGTGGAACGGGTCGCGGGCGCGGGAGGGTTTTGTGGCGGGAGGATGATGGAGTATCTTAAGGAGGGAAAAGAGGGAGAGGGAGAGGGGGGAGGAAAGTGGGGGTTTGAGAAGGTGCCGCCGGAGGTGCTGGATGGGTGATGAGGGGGAGTGAACGGGTATGTCTGGGCTATATGGAGATCTCACCTATGGAGGAGAGCGGTTTTGTCGTTTTAGCGCTGGCGCTGGTGGTGATTTTGGGTCTTGGCATATACACACCTCACGCACCTGTATTGCATCGCAATCTGGCGTAAGCCGACTGCTCAATATGGCCCTTCGGCCCTTCTATCCATCGCGTGACGCCGATATGACTGATGCCGAGTACTGATGATACACCGAAGAACGCCGACCTGGCCTGGTGTTTCGTCCAAAGAAGCCCGCCTCCCCGCAGTGACACAGACGGCGGCCTCAGATACCGAGTACATACAGCTGCCGTATCCGTTCTGGTGCGACGCTCCAGCGGTGAAGATCCCGATGAAAGTGTGTGCAGGTGACTTGATCGGTCGTTACACGGCATGCGCAGTGAGTCGATCGATGCGACATCATCTGCTTTATCAGGTGCGGTAGGAAGCCATCAAGGTGACGCGACACCGAATTCGATGTCAGAGGGGTATCATGGGTTGCGATCTACGTGTCTATATGCCTAGTGTCAAGGTCCCAGACATGTCGACTGCTGGTGTGAGCATGAGTGCTAGGCGCTCGAATGACCTATACTCTCGTCGTACCGAGTCATACCTAAATTGACTTCTCTCTCCCCCAACACTGCGGCTCTGCCCTGTATGATGGCTGCGATCTCGAGCGCAAACTCTTGTAGCACCACCACATTCGTCAAGACATGGTTCAGTGTGGCCGTCCTCGGACTGACTTCGCTGTCTGATGATGAAGGAAAAGTAAGGACCTGCATCAAAATATCTGTAGTCGACGGACTCTCTGGCGGAGGTGGTAGGAAGAGCGATGCCTTCGCTGCTGATGGCGACGCTCCAGAGCTCGTATCGTCAGATGCTGGAACGCGAGCAGGTGAGTCACTTCGTGATGCTGATACGATACTGTTGCCTGGCGCGTCCGGATTCGCATCATCATACGCTAGCACGGCGCTCGAAGGCACATGAGTCATCGACGCGTCGACATCGGCAGCTTGTAGCATATGCTTACGCCCGGCGATCAGCTGGTCGAGATTCGCAACGTCTTGACGTATTCCATCAAGCTCAGCTGTGAGGCTGAGAAGGATGCTATAAAGTCTAGGCAACCGTGCGGCGTGGTCATTGAGCCAGATAGGCGTGCGATACTCTTTCTCCAAGGCAGCCAAGTCGTCGCCCTCATCATTGGTGAGGTGTGTCTGCCATGATCGCTGAGTGACAGCATGCTGCGGCTCAGCATATGCGTAGTATGCGGGATCGAGGCAAAACCAACCGGTGAGGCACAGTGTCGTGCACAAGGCAACAGACGCTACCGACTGCGTAAGCGCTAAATTGACATCGATACTGTTGGTCCAGAAGGTGCTCAATTGTGCCTCGACCAGGCGCATAAAGTTGTCCCCACTAGGCAGCGAATAGCTGTTAGAGACAGCTTCGTCCGATCGCCTGCCAGGCGTCGTATCGGGAAGCTGCGCTTCGATAGCTGTACGGGCGTCGTCCACGAGGTCGATAAACGCATCATCGAGTGCCTGATCGTGCAATGAGGCCGCTATTTGGGCGTACTTGCCTACCTCGAGCTGTAAGGCTCCTGCAGTCCGAGTCAAGTCTTGAGGCTTCGTCGGTTGGACACCGAGTAGTGTGCCAAATGCATAGCGAGGCTGACGGACCAGTATCGTTGTAGATAGGCGAAGTGCGGCATAGACAGTCTGGGCGTTGCTAGAGGTCAGGCTACTGCGGATCAGGTCCACGAGGTTGAACAAGGCTGGCTCCACAGTTTCTTCGGGATTCTTTGGGGCCGTAATGAACAACAGACTCTGTCTCCGCTTCAAGGCTGTAGGCGATCGAGGTGGCATCGCCGGTCTTCGTGGTGTTGTAGGACTTGCCTCAGGCGTAAATGCAGACGGAATTGCCAACAGATATGTGAGGATGCTGTGGACCAGATCTGGGTAGTCCAAAGCTTGCAAAATAGTGTTCACGTAGGTTAAGACCGCGATAGACGAGCCAGCGTCTGTGTCGCTCGACTGCAAGATCGAAGGGTAGAGCAGCTGCTGTAGAAACAGTATTTGGAAGTGATCGAGCAAAGTCTGCTTCACATCTGCACTCCTACAGTGATCGAGAACATCCTGCCAGAACGCGAGGTAAGAGAGAAACGTCGCGACATGAGCCTGGTGCCTCTCCGAGAAGGCGGACTCTGCAGTCACTCGCGGATGCGTAGTGCTGTAGTCACTCATAGCAAGCACGGCGGGGAGCGTTGCATCGGGGTGCAGTATGCTAAGCTCGCGCGAAAGCTGACTGTACAATGCACCGAGCCCAGAAGCCATCAGTGTTGGCAGATCGCTCGACACGACCCACTCCTCTAGGTCAACGGACCGTCCTGTAGCCTCGAAGATGTAGAGAAGGCCGGTCCTTGCGAAGTCGCCAATGCGACCCTCATGATGCACTCGTCCCATCAAGAGATAGCAAAGTGGAAAGTCATCCTTCTGGGTAATACCCACGAACGACTTCTTCTCCCTCACAAAGACATCCTCGAGCTCAGGCTTCACAGAGGATGCAAACCAGACTGGTAGGATATTCGGCTCCAGGCGTATTTTCGCGGCGATGGAGAACAACAGCTCAAGTACCGCAGCCTCTGTCTCGACTTCGAGCAAAATCTCACCGCTGTCAAGCAGTTTCGTGACAAGGCGCATCAAACTTCTCGCAAAAGGCTGGCTTGACAAGAAGTCCTCTTCATCGCTATCGACGAGCGTAGACAGCAGTTCGACCGTGGCGTAGATGACACCTCCATGCTGGCTGATGACTGCCACCCGCGAGGCTAGTGCATGAATTTGCTGAGTAGCAGCGTACTGCAAGCAAAGATGCGGTGATGGTGCTCGAGACTCGTCCCTAATCAACTGTGCAAGGCGAGTGAAGAGCTTCTGGAGCTCAGCAAGCGTGATGCCATCCTTCGCGAGATTCCGAGGCTGATCGCATAGGCGTTGGATCTGGGCGTATGCTTTTTTGAACCGTGCTAGACGAGCACTTGGATCTGATGCACTCGAGGACGGGACTCGCTTTTGCGGTGCTGGGCTGCCGATCAGCCGTGACCAGAAGTCCATCGCCAGTACTTTCGCATCATGGCATTGAGTAGTCGATATGGGATACACTCGATGTCCAGCTGTTGATCGGGGTGGATGGGAATTGCAAGTGAAGCCGGGTTCATGGCCCGGAGCTTACGTAATCCAATGTGTGTCGAGTCTACGACGGTTGCACACGCATGTATGTTTCACATATTTGGGAATGTTGTGTGGCAGACCGCTTCCTCCGCATCACCTACTCTTCCTGCGCCTGACTCGTGCAATGGCGCTGCCCCTGCTAGGGGCAGCACTTGGTCAGCCTTGTCCGGACCAGTCGTGGTTTCATTCACCTGCCCACCGGACGAAGCAGGGACAGTCATAGTGCAACAATCGGGAATCACGACAACGGAGCGCTTCCAATGCAGGATCGAGCTTCGCCACGATGCGAAGTCACTGCGCGAACGCATGCTGCAGGTTGCTTGATCGTCCTGTCGAAGCGTCTTTAGCGATGTGACCACCGCTCTAGTACCTGCAGGGGTGTCGGAGTCTGATCTCGGAGTCTGATCTCGGAGTCTGACAGCCCCCTGGCTCTGGCCGCGATAAGCTTGCCCTTATAGCACGCGGAGGTCGCTTATGACATACGAAGGCAGTTTCACTCACGGACCTTCAGCATTTTGCCCTGGGTATTTCGAGTTACAGGCGTACGACTTCCGCGCCTCGACTAGCTTCCAGCCGATTGCACGCGACGAGAGCTCGGTACGCTCACACGGCTGTCGAGATTAAGGCGTCTTGCATGACGCGAACCACACAAACTAGAATCGACTAAGCGAGTGGCCCGCAATGTTGTCGACTGGGCGTGACACCTTCACATCTTCGAAGGCCCCTTCGTAGCCCTATAGAACGGAAGGCGAATCGTTCGGATCCGCATGACGTAGATCTCTACCAGAGGCTCAATGGAAGACGGCTACGATGCTCAAAGTCTACAGGACACCTTGGAAGGTAATTTTGAACATTCTTTTCACTGAGCGATCTGGAATGTAACTAAACCTCTTCTCTCTCCTCGATCGAACGACTTGTTCGCCACCATCAGCAGAAACATGGGGCCAACGAGGCAAACTTTGTACCTCGTCACCCGGGAGCTCACCCTACCCTGGCCCGTCGGTCACGTCGGTGCTCGTTTCGACAATGCCGCTGGCGTACCCAATGCACCACTGAGCACAGCATCTTACACGGCGTAGGTCTCCGGCAAAGGGCATATGCGAGCCGATAGGTGCGTGACAAGCCGTGTTAAGGCTGGATTTGGTCATAGAGACCTTATCACTGCCGACCTAGATTATCAGGTCCCCCAGTAGGGCAGCGTGCGACCACAATGTAAACCGTTCCCACCATACAACTCTCGTCCGGCTCCTCCACTCGGGTACCTCAAATGTCCACGACGGGTAGCTGAACGAATACGGCTTCAGGTTGAGGACCGAGCTGATCGGAACACAATGTAGGACGTACTTGCAATATATCTATGCAAACTATCGGCGCATGAAGCTGGCAACAACGGGATGCAAGAAGAAGATCCTGAACGGCAGGTACCGTAGGAGACCTTCGGGTCTCAATAATGGCAAGCTACCCGACGTGGAGACGTCACGGGGCGGCAACGCCCAAGGTGGGGTGATTAACGGCACGTGCCTGCTAGAACTTGTCGCGAGCAAGGACTCCCAGTGTGCGCTAACAGGCTTTGAGGCGTGACTTTCCACCCTCTCCCAAGTGTGCATGAGCGTGTTTGAGGCAGGATTAGGTCGTATGGCGTCGCACGTAGCCGCTCGAATTACTAGAGAAGCCCGTTGATGCACTAAGTCACCTCGCGACATTGTCAGAAAAGCTGCCAAGCCATACCATTCGCTAATGACGAGGCAGAAGTCAGCCACGACCTGCAACACAGTGGGTAGGCCTTCCAGTCATCGCACCGAGATGATCGAAACCAGCTCCTGGTCGGCCGCTGCACGCGGCAGCCGGCGACTGAAGCTCAGGAATGAACTAACACGAGGCTCTAGTCGACACGAGACTTTAGGCATAGGTAGGCAGATCGACCTGATGCTTGGTCGCAGGGGCAGTCTAGCTTGACACCAGATGCATCGCAAGGCGCTTGCGCGCGGGATAACGAGCGATAGGCTTGAACAAGCTGATCATTATTAGCACCATGGATCAGAAGGCAAACTCATCCAGTGGCGCCACCCAGCACTGAGTGTCCTAGAGGGTCGGCATCGTGCGTTTCGCCGGTCCCAATACGATTACCAGCCAACATCGGACGAGGCAACTTGACTTGACTACCTTCATGATCCATCACCAACGCACGGCTGAGGCTGGCGTACGGTTTCGAGGCTTTTCTCGCTCGACCCGCTGTGAGCGGCACACGACGCCGACTCGCTACACTGTTCGCCGTGATGGTCGCAGTCGGTGCATTGCTCACATCTGATCACTCTCGTCTCGCTCATATGGTTGTGCGGCTGAGACTGTGACGCTGCTCGAAGGCCGCTCGACATTGCGCACGCTCGACTGGAGCGTCACTGGGCTTGGGATAGCAAACGATCGCTATGGGTCATACTACCAGGCATGTATGAAGCATAGAATCAAGTGTGCTAGTGTGCTTTTGCATGGCTATTGGCGATCAGTCCATCAACGTCGCCACCGACCAACAGATCTCTCTACGTGGCACCGCCGGCCCGACTGTGGACCAAAGGTCGACTGTCTGCTCTCCGAGCTACGCAAACGCGCCCTATCGTCGGGCCGCTCGATACTGAATCGAGTTCATCCTGACCAGAACCGAATGACGTGGTCTGCATGGATGTGCCATGAGATGAATGGCGTAGAAAGACGTCTATAAGTTCATGTTCAAAGCGAGCCAGTTATAATTTTATAATTTCGAGGAACAGTGCAGACCCCGACTGTCAAAAGAAGGCAAACTTTTGCCGATAGATGCAACACATGCGGACAAAGCGGCGCGTGTGGCTGCAGGGAGCGTCTGAAAGCTGCCGCCGATGGGCGGCCTCACACTTCCCAGCCTTGCGCCCGGCCCCGCGTGCAATCACAGTCGATGCCTTGCACTTTTACTGCACATCTATCCCGTCCTCGACATCGTTGGTTCGTTCGCATTGCCTTCGTTGCTCACTGATATATGACTTGCACTTGCTCTACATACGTGAGGTGCAATCTCCCTCTCACCTACGAGCAGGCAGCGGTCCTATGTAGGCGCTGCCCTCCGTGAACCAAACTCCGCTTCGATTTCACATGTGCTTGCTATTGAGGAACTCAACATTATCTACATACGAGACTGTACGTTTCCCTGCAGTTCCCGTGAACCCGACGCTACGTGACGATCTGGTGCTGATGCGTCTGCAGTCAAGTCATAGTGCGATACACGCCTGACTTTGAATCCGACTGCAATGCTGCCCGGAGAGCCTTCATGCATCAATCACCATGACGAGTCACCGACTGCTCGCGGCGCGTCTGTCTTTGCGCCTGCGTTGATTGATGCGCGACGTCGCTACGTACGCGATGAGGCATATTGCCCGGTCAGCGGCGGCTTTGCCGGCGAGAGCCGCGAGGTCGCCACCAGGCAGGATATGATACGTCACGCAACCGTGTAAGTCCCAAAAACATCGTTTCATTGCCGCGGTGGTTTGTCATAGACGGCTCCTTTCAGCGTCAACGTGTCTGGTCAGCGGTTGGAGCCTAGCTGACTGGCAGATATAGTGCTGGTGAGATGAGCAGACTTGACTATGAGTCCTCTTCGCAGTCGACAACATCTAGTCCTGGAAAGATGCACGATGACCTGCGCGACGAACACACACCGTCGTCCGAAGCCTCTGGCAGAAGTCGTGCTTCCTGGACCTCATCGCCTGGAGCGCCTAATTTGAATGTATTGCGCCTGAGGACTGAGACTCCACCTGGAGTGGATGGTTTCAAGACATACGAACTTCGACCTGCTGTCGGTGCAGCTTGTAAGCGGACCGCTGATAGTGAGCCAGAGAACAGGGCGTTCAAGAGATCGCCCAGTCGTGACCCAAGCTATGGCCCAAACTATGGGCAACGTAGCGCTGCACCGCATCGTAGATCACTTCTCCGTGCAACGTCGCATGCTACACCCGTACAGCAGGGCGATAAGTCAGGCTGTATGGTGTCGAGTTGTGGGGTAAGTAACGCTGTGCCACTCACTAAGAAGCAAGCCTTGCACTGTGTTGTTCAGCACAATGACTCTGGGTATGGCACCATGGATTGTATTGGACCTGCATCTTTGCAGCACAGCTTTGAGTTCCAGCCTCGGAAGGATGCTTCATACCTTAATGATTACGATAAGACGCCAGAGTGCGGTGTCACTACTACTGGTCGAGGCAAGAGAGTAGTCTCAGCGATGGATCAGTCTGTCACTTCAATGCGTCCTCAGCCAGAGACCATTCCGATATCTCGGGAACAGCTCGCTGTCGAAGTGAAGGGCATTTATGCTGGACTCGTCATGGTCGAGGCCAAGTGTGTCAACATCGACAATCAGAAAGCAGCCGACCTGCAGGAGAACTTGACTGCTGAGCAGTGGCAAGCGCTTATCGCTCTACATCGCACTCTCCTGTATGAGCATCATGATTTTCTGATGGCGACACAACATCCTGCTGCCACTCCGGCACTCCGTGGACTGGCGACGAAGTACTGCATGCCCGCCCGGATGTGGAAGCATGGCATCCATGCCTTCCTCGAGGTGCTCCGTCATCGCAGGCCCCAGTCGCAGGAGTACATGCTTTCGTTCATCTACCTTGCCTATCAGATGATGGCTTTGCTACTTGATACGGTACCTGGTTTCACGGACACCTGGACCGAGTGCCTTGGAGATCTGGCGCGCTATCGTATGGCGATCGAGGAAGACAAGGAGTCGCATGCTGCCTGGGGTGATGTCGCGCGTAGCTGGTACCAGATGGCTTCCGACAGGCACCCTGCAGTAGGTCGTCTTTACCACCACCTTGGCATCTTGCAGCGTCCCTCCTTGTGCAAGCTGTTCTACTATTCAAGGTCGTTAACATCGGTGATACCGTTCTACAACGCCAGAGAGTCGCTCACCACGCTCTGCGCTCCGATTTTGAAGGATGACCAGGCTCTCAAGAACGGCAGCCATTCTGCAGAGGCAATGTCCATTTGCTTCCATGCTCGGGTGTTCGCCGGTCAAACCGAAGAGACCGTCACTCGTGACGGCAACATCGCACTCGCGCTTCTCGAAAAGCAGCCCAGCATCAAGATCGCTTCCTACGGCGTGCACCTTGTCATCACCAGCATCGCCGCTCTTCTGAGCTTCGGCGCGCCCGAGAATCATTACCGCCAGATGTTCGACAACGCTCTCAACTACCAAATGCACGTCAATCGATCCGACTTTCCGACCCCTAAGAATTACGTTATCGGCACTTTCCTGGACCTTTCGCGTTCTTTACGGCCTCTTTCTTTCGTCACGGAGTTTCTGTACACGGCTATCAATACGGTGGTACGGCGGCAACCCTCTAAGCTGGACATCCAAGATCTGCTACCGTTCCTACATATCTCTCTCGCCTGGCTTTCTGCAATTCACACCTTACGCTCGCGCTTCCAACCACACGACCCGCTTCTGCTCACAATCACTCATTTGATCGACGATACTCGCCTGGATTGGTTCGCAGTGGCGGAGTTCCTCAATGCTACGGCGGCCATCTACCCTATCACATCCCGTATCGAGCTCTTTGCCCGTCAGGGCATGTTCCCGACGGGTGGGAAGCCGTTGCATGAGGACTACGCGATACGAGGACTAGTGTGGGCACAGTGGTACTTCTCGGCTGAGTGGTTCGCTGGTATGGAAGACGACGATGGATCTCGCGCATTGGACGACGCTGAGAAGAAGACCGCACGCGCTGAGCGCACTATCTGGCTCGGCCTGAGGATGGCGAGGCAGCATGGGTGTTTCCTAAAATACGATGAGCCGACGAAGCGCTTTTCCGCGGCGTCCACGAGCTCCACGGTCACTGTCAAGACCGAGACCACCTTGTCCTCTCGTGCAAGCTCGACGTCACCCCGTGCGTCCACGAGCTCATCGCTTGAGAGCGACTTCGTCCTCGTCTCCCAGCCTTCTTCGCCACCTGCGGGGCTGACATACGCAAGCGTCGCCGCCGGGACAATTCCAAACACCATGTCTGGCAGGCGCACGCTCAACTCTGCACCTTCCAAGGTACAAGTCAAGCGCGAGTACTCCTCGTCGAGCAGACCCATCAGGCGGTGCTCGGACGCAGATGTCAAGGTGAAGCTAGAGGAAGGGATGGAGGTAAGTTGATACGTGCAGGAACTTCGTCTCGATGGCACCAGCGCTCTCGGTGTAGCCATGACATGCCAGGCGGGATATCTGCTTCTAGGGGAAGTTTGTGGCTGTTGTGGGTTCGGGAGGTCGAGAGCATGTACAGGTCATGGGTCAAAGAAGTCTCTGTATATGTTGTACTTCGAGAACCTGTGTATATGGAGCTCATGGCCTCAAATGACTCTACCCAATGTCACAATCTCAAACCTGCAATGAGTGAAGAATCGTGGGTGACAAGAAGGCAACCATGACTCCGCTAAGCGTCGATGGATGCAGAGCGCTTCAACGACGGGGCCGACTGAATGCCTCGCAACAAAAGGCAGTAGCAGTAAGCCAACAGGCACATAGCGCATTCGGCTCACACACTTGTGGACGGGCCTGGTGCGGTGATAGCGTCAGAGCAGGCAGCACGATCCTGATCAGCACACATTGAGACCGACAGTACCATCTCGAAGCATCATGCGAACCATGACCGCTGATATGCGAGGCAAACCTTTGAGGCTCATAGCAGGCTGGTCGCAAACGAGGCAACTATCCAAGTATGCGGACCAAGGCTAGTCGGCTAGCAGTCAGCACCGAACGTTGCCACATTGGACGTCATGGCCCGAGCTTTTCTAGAAAACGTCGGGCTTCGATTGGTCGGAGGAGAGTCCATATGGTGGTCCGCAGCGTTTGCGATGGGCATGGCACGCTCTCGCACCTCGACTCGGAGCCACGTGAACAGTGTATATAAATCCCAGACGTCGCTCTACACGGAGCATACATCTCTGCAATCACTCCTTCATTCGAACTTCAATAGTAATCGCCAAGCACCTTCGCAGCATTCACTTCGGCTTCAAGGCCGTCTATTCACTCTCTGTGCCTATCGTCGCCCTTGTCATCATGCCTCCTCCCTTCCAGGACCCCATTCTTGCCCATGTCGGCGGAGCCGGTCAACTATGTGGTTGCCCTCCCAATGCCCCTGTTTGCATCGACGGAACACCTCATCCGCTCCATGGACACTACACCCTGGCCCATCCACCAGTTGCCTGCATCCTGGACATAATCTGCCGTTGTGTCGAAGAGCGAACGGACCATGGTCAAGAAAAAGTTGTGTCCTTCAGCAATGATCGTGGTCAAGTCCAAGTCTCATGCATCGACTCCCGGTTGGCGGTTTTGGTAAACAACGCATCAATCGATTCGTGGCTCAGTCGAGGCGCGAAGCCGTCGACCAAGACGCCGATCGAACAAAATCGCCACTGGACCTCAATTCCGTCTAAGAGTACGATGCCCATCCCGGGTCAACAGTCCAAGACAGCCTCCAATCATCTCCTCTCAGCAACGCAGTCCAGTCCAGTAAGCCTGTCTCCCCCAGAAATCTGGCTGAGCGGTGTCGTACTCTCTTATCGATCAATACTGACAAGGTCCGTCGTAGGTCCGAAGCTACGCCATGTCCGAATGGTTCGATGACGCCAACAACGTCCCTGCCCACCACCGCAATCACGGCAACGATTGGCGATATGCTGGCGTTCATCTACCCAGCGTACCAGATGACCGCAAGCCATCAGGAAGGTGGCCAAGGTCGGGGTAGTAGTCAAGTTTATGCCAGCCTTCATATATCTGGGTTACCGCATGATGAGTACTTGGCAGGACACTCGCCGAGGTCGCTCAAAGTGTGTGTTGGCGATGCTGTCGACGGGTGAAAGATGTGGTGGATCATTTTTGGTTGGCTTTGACGCTGATAGTATGAAGACTGGACCCAAGCAGAAAAGAAAGGGAACGGGCATTGAGGATACGGGACAGGAGGGGAATGTAATGAGTCATGACAAGAAAGGAAGTTCCTCGAGATCTCCCAGGTGAGACCGTCCATTGACGCTGCCGTCCCTTCGTGCACATATGGGCAAGTTGACTGGTCATGATATGTGTTAATGAAGACCCCTCACACCTGCCTCGTCGTCTGTTGCGCTTGCCCTCCAGCTTGTGTGACCTTGGGCGAAGGCGCGGGCACGGCTCATGATGGTGGTGGAGGTGATGCGACGGAGTGTTGGGCTCAGCATGTAGACCAACCCCTGACCTTTACCATGCCCACATCAGTCTTGACTAAAGACACAATGTGCTGATGTGCTCGTCAGTGGGGCGATCCTTGACATCGTCGTTCACAGCCCTTCCCTTATGTGCTTATCACTGTTGACGTGTCTCTGTCATATTCGTCGTGATCGCTATCGCATGACGCTCGATCAGCACGCCATAGATCGCGATTCTGCGGCCGGACTCCGTGAGGAAGGCGTATTTGCCGAGGTCATTGGGCCCAGTGGACATCGAGTACACCGTCCAGCTCGTTGGAACAGTCAGGAACGTGTCCACCGCTTCACCCATCGACGGCGGTGTTGTCCTTGAACAAAGGACCGCGTTACCTCACTGCTGTCGAGACAACCCCTTACTGTGTAGCAAGACGCCATGCAACTCCACAGCCTGATGCTTGCGGTCGAAACAGCTGATGTGAAAGGCATGCGGCAGATCGAAGTTGGGTGTGTGATGACCGCTTTCACCACCTCGTTACTCTTCCTCTGTTCCAGACCTCAGATCTCAAGCATCGCAAGTTCCAACTTCACCCCAAAAACCCCCTAACCGCCCCACCAACCCCCTCAAGATCTAGCAAGAAAGTATCATGCCCAAACAAGCTCCTCTCTTCCCCAAGCTCAACATGCGTCACATCCTTGTTCCCAGCTTCCTTCAGCGCGTTCGCAATCTCGCGTTGCTGGAAAGCCGGGAACAGCAAGTCCGTAGATACGCCAAGCACAAGGATAGGGTGATTCTTCAGTGGCGCAAGACCTGCGATCAGATCACTAGGTGTCGAAGTCTTCGACGGCGGCGTCGCAGGCGACGCTTCCGAGGTCGAAACATCAGGAGAAGTCTCCTCGTACGGCTTGTCCGGTAAGTCCAGTGTGCATGCATCGGCAATCGTCGTCGTAGCCGGCGCAGCTGCACTCCGTAGCTTCCACGCATTCCCCTCCCTTCGCTTCCTAGTAGCAGCCTGCATCTCTGCCCCGAGATCAAAAAGATCCATAGCCTTACTCACATACAACAAACTATTCGCATCAAACTCCAGACACCACTTCTCTCCCGCATGATCCAGGTACGTCTCGATCAAGAAATCCGGACACAGCGCCGGCGGCTTGGAGTCATCGACTCGTCGTCGTCCGAATCGGGCCTCCCACTCCGGCCCACTGCGGTAAGTAATGGTAGCAATCTCGCGGGCGAGCTTCATCCCCGTGTGAGGAGGGAGGGAAGTATAATAATTTCCTCTCGTCGAAGACCAAGCAGGATCATGGATCAGGACTTGCCGTTGCGTGTGTCGCATAGCGATACTATATGGATGGCTTCTCGCGCAGCCGGAGATCGATACAATCCTGCCCACCCTTTCTGGCGCCATGAGAGAGATGGCGAGGGACTGCATCCCGCCCATGCTGCTGCCGACGCTGGCGTAGAGTTTGTTGATACCCAGGTTGTCGAGGAGGGAGTACTGTGCGCGAACCATGTCTGCCATGGTGAGAATGGGGAAGGAAGTGCCATAGTGCTTTCCAGTCAGAGGTGAGATGGAGGATGGGCCGGTGCTGCCATAACAACCTCCAAGTACGTTCGTACAGATCACGAAGTACCTATTCGTGTCTATCGGCGCGCCTGGGCCGATGAAGCGTTCCCACCAGCCTGCCTTCGGATTGGACGGCGTGCTATGTGCATGACTGCTCGCTGAGAGGCCGGTGTGCAGTAAGATAGCATTACTCTTGTCATTGTTCAGCGTCCCCCACGTCTCGTAAGCAATGTCGAAGCTCGGCAGCACGCCACCCCAATCTAGCAGTATGGGCTCGCTGCTGTGGAAGGTCTCATGCTCGCCAGCAGTGTAGCTTGGCTCGGGACCTTCAAGGGAGCGCTTGCTGTGTAGTTTTTCTGTCTTGGCTTCGACTTTGTCCAGACATGGGAATGAGAGTGGTGTGTTCTCGATAGCCGGAATCACAGTGTCGACTTCGGGAATGCGCTGACGGGCTGCTGCTTGCGAGGTGGTCTTGCTCGAGCTGTGGAGGCATCGTGGGGTGGGGAGGGACCGAACTCGAGGGTTTGTCTTGCGGGCAGACCGTGCGATAGTGCGTGAGATGGCCGCGCAGGACCTGGGGACGTTCATGTTGGTATTGTACCCTACAATATGACGAGCAAGCAGCTCAGTGAAGTGAGGAAGTCAGAGAATGGAAATGCATTTCTCAGCAGCCAAAAAATCCCGAAGCACGCAATTGCGGGCGAGGTTCTAGGCTCACACAAGCGTTGCCTTACGCCTTGATAAGGTATGTCAACGAACGAGACAACACATTCAACACATACATTCGACTGGAGCGCATGGAAAGGTTCTACAAAAGACGTGGTGACGCTTCAATGCTGTATATGCTCTGCCGTATCATTCATCCATCCCATATGTACCGCTCAGATCTAGTAGGTAATCCAACATCATACAGATCCCGGCTCAAAAATATACATACACCCGATACGCAACGCCATAACCCCAATGCTGCAACACTACTGAGTTGAAGTGATACCGAGGTAAGCAAGAGAGCTCGCGAAAGCTGCCGTCACGGCGCCAACAAGAGGCCCGCCAACGCTCTGCTGTCGCTTGCGTGGTTGAGACGCATCTCCGTCAAAGGGATTGCCACCTTCCTCATCGACAGCCGAAGCCGGTACGGCAGTTTTGTCGTCCTGAAGGTATACTATCGACCATGTCAGCAACAATCCCACACACTGTAGGCGAGTCAGGTGAAGTACTTACCATGCGGCCTCACGAACCAAGTCAGCAGAAAGGCCACCCCGAACGTACTCGTCAAACACACGAACACAGTCTGTGTGAACTTCCCCACCGTAGCAGCATAGATCGCGCTGAAGATGGTAGGCGCCACAACTCTAGCCAGTGCATGCAATAACCCACTAGCCCCTAGCAATTGCCCAGTCTGATCCGCAGGCACATGCTTCGTGAGCGCAGACTGCAGCACCGGGCTTCCAATCCCACCAATAGCCGCCACAGTGCCGGAAAGGATCATCATGTTCCCGCTCCGCGCGAGCGTGTAGCCAAGGTAGCCCAAGGTGTCGAACAAGACGGCGACGCGGATGATAGATAAGTCGAAGTTGTCGCTTCCAGAAGCTTTACTTTGTTTCGGCCCGCCTGGCTTGCCTCGCACAAGTCTAGTGAGCAAAGGCATGACGACTAGCAGGCAGAACACGCGGCAAATGTTGACTATGCTGATAAATCTCGCAGATTCGAAAGTCTTCCAGCCAAATTGGTAGTTAGTATAGATGATCACCACTGTCATGGATCCCATGGCAACGCCGAACATGATCGTGTCTACGGCCGCTAAGACCACCAAGTTCGAGCGAAGTCGGTTCGAGGAGCCGGAGCCAGTAGGCCAGAGCACTTTCAAGGGCGCGAAGAGGTTGAAGCTGCGCAGCTGATTGACCCAGTCCAGATTCTCATCCATGTCCCGCTTCGCTATCGCGTGCTTCGCTCGCGCGGCGTGCTGGCGTTTCGCGGAAAGCGACTCTGGAACGACAAGAGCGATGAAGCAGATGAAGAAGATATGCACGGCCAGTAGGATGTAGAAGATGATGACAATCTTCCCCGTCCACTTGACGATGTAGCCCGCTAAGATCGGTCCCAAAGCCACACCGCTAAACAGACAACCATGGATGTAGCCGAACGCGACGTTCCGCTGCGACGCAGGCACTGTGTCCGTAGCGTAGGCGTTCACGATCGCCATAGCGACTATGAATGATCCCGTCAAGCCGTCAAGCGCAGAGCCCAGAAGTAGCCACTCAACGCGAAACGTATCGGGATGCAGCGCCGCAATGATGGTAAAAATCTCATTTGCAATCGTGCCAAAACTTGTGATGATTAAGATCTTCTTCCTGCCGTACCGATCGCTGAGCGCGCCCAACCTCGGACTCGTAACCGCGCTTATCAGACCCGATATCAACCCAATCCACAGCGTGAATAGTGTGACTTTACTCGATACCTCCGGAATACGGCATTGATCATTGTTCGAGCCTCCCGTGAAATCCACCGGCACCATTGTGAAACCTGGCTCCGTTGCCGCGCGCTCATCGTAGTATTCCTTACATACCAACTGCAAGATCAGGTTGATTTTCGGCGACATCGAACCTCCGAACGCCAATGCCATGAGCAAGAAAGGCGCCAACACCCATATCAGATTTGGGCGTTTGTGCCATGGCAGATGTGCGAAGTCGTCACCGCCAGACCAGCTTTCTTTACGATTATCGTATTTCCGGGGAAGGAGAGGGGAGTCTTCGCTGGGTTCTTCGTCTTCGACGCTGGGAAGTTGGGTGGTGATGGACAGGTCGTTGCCGCCATTCACGAGCTTTGTACTGCCATTGCCTTGGCGCTTCCTGCGCTCTTGCTCTCGTCTCTCCAAATCCATCTCCGTGTCAATCGCATGCTCGGCGGGCTCCATCGTTGTGGCCGGACCGTATATTTCAACGCAATTTCAGGGCTATTGCATGGCTGCTAGGGGATGCTAGGTGGGTGGCGAGTCGCTCGTCGTGAGTGACATATCCACCGTTGATCAGAGGTCGGAAGTATAATGGGACGATACCAATGGGCAGAAGCAAAGGAGTGTCTTGGATGTAGACAAGTAGGCAAGCGAGCGCCACGTTATCAAGAAAGTAAGCATCATAACCATATGCGAGGTGCAGCCTTATCTCCGTCCCAAACGTGCGGGTGTGGCTCGTGGGTTTAAAAAGTCCGGTCACTTTCGAAATGGCGGAAGGCGCGATAAGATCTCCTTCATTCCCATTGTCCGCATATACCCTGCTCTGAATACGAGTCCTGGTCCTCCAACGACACCCGGCTTATCTCTGCTGTTCCATGATAGAAGTGCTATGCTCTCATGTCGATGCTCTCCTGCCCTGTGCAGAAGATGACGGAGAGATCTGAGATCTTAAACGCCACACACGGATATCGGGATAACTTGGACGGAGTCCCGACAGCTCTCTACCGTTTGTCAGCCAAGTACAAGCCCCATTCACGACGACCAGTTCCGCAAGACTTGCGTCAGCAATGTACGGCGGCGTCTCTCAAGCGGCCCTGATGTCGAAGCACGGCCCTGAGGTCGAGTGTGAACGTAGCGTCAACGCAAGTTCATATCCTACATTACTGCATTACTCATGTATCATGCATCGTCCCTCCCTAGTACCATGTCATCCTCAACTACCATTTCTCTTCGCGTCCTGACCTTTAGCTCTCCCGATCAGGAGTTCAGGCCCTCCAACCCTGCCCGCTGCCAGTGCCTCCTCCTCGACCACCCTGTCGTCCGCCCCAACCGCGAGCCCCGCCCCCATGTCTACCCCACCCACCAGCACTCGTTGTAGGCTGACCAGAGCTTTCCGGTGCCCATCCTTCCCCGGTCTCACTTGGCTTCCCGGAACTCTGGGTGCCCCAAACCGTCGTCGAGCTCGTCGTAGGCTGGTACACCGTGCTACAACTCTGCGTCTCGTACACAGTCTCAGTGGAGTACACCGTTGTGACGCCCGTACTCGCGCTAATGATAGTGGTATTATAGCCCTGCGCTGTGGTATAGTACGTCGTACCTGGGAGGGTGACGATCTGCGTTGAGACGGCTGTGATCGTGCTTGCTGGAAGAGGCGTGACAGGACCGGCGGGGAGGGTGACGGTAGCTGTGGCCTCCTGGATCGATGTTACGTACACAGTCGATCCTGGTGCAGACTCATAGCTCGTTTGATAGACGGTCTGGCCTGGAGCAGTTGGCCAGCCCGTTTGGTAGACTGTCTGCCCAGGAGCTGTTTCGTAGCACGTGCTGGTAATAGTCGCTGTAGTCGTGCTCACCCAAGTCGGCTGGACCGGACAAACTGGCACGACAATCGTTGCAGTAGCAGAAACAGTCTGGCCTGGCGCTGTGATGTAGACCGTCCGACCAGGTGCAGTTTCGTACGCCGTGCTAGTAGCATAGCTCGTCTGATACACCGTGATCGGCATCTGCGCAACGGTCGATGTGACTTCCTCGGTGGCAGTGGAGACCTCGTAGATTGTATTTATCTGCCTCCTGTCAGCTTCTTGTCGCATGCTTGCGGATGTCTGCAAGCTACTCACCTGTGTCACAGGGACTTCCCGTGTCTGTGTCCACGCACTATTTACCGTGTACACCGAATTGACGGTAAGCGTGTGTTCAGCAGTCACAGTGCTCGGTGCCTCGTAGGCGGTGGTATAGACCGTGACAGGAGTCGTGACAGTCGCGTACTCCGTGTTGTACACCGTAGTCGGGGCCTGGGTCTTCGTAATAGTCGCATAGTTAGTCTCGCAATATGTCTCCGTGGTGTAGACGGTGCTAGGTGCCTGGTCTTCCTGTCAGCGGGCGAGAAATGCAGTCCGGCGCAGTGCCACATACCAAAGTAGACGTCGATGTAACAGTGAGCTCATCTGTAATCGTCGTTGAGTGATACCACGTCGACGCAGGCACAGTCGTGGTCAGGACGATAGTCTGCGGCGGACCAGCCGGCAATGTGGATGTACTCGTGATAGTCGAGCCTGTGTCCCAAGTCAGCACATCGTCCTATGCTCCACGTGGGCAGCTTACCCGGCAAAGTCGAGTACACAGTGGCCGTCCAAGGCGCAAGTGTCGAAATAATCGTTGTCGTAAGCTCCTCCGTGACCGTCGTCTGCTGCCACACTGTGCTTGCGGGCGCAGTTGATGTCTGCACTATGGTGCTCGGTGGCGGCACGCTGACAGATGTGCTCGTATACGTCCATGGAGCGGCGGTAGATGTGGTAGTTGTGGTGTACGGCACTGTGATATACTGTGTGGCCGTATGAGTTGCCGCTGGGGCGTGTCAGCGATTGAATACAGTGTAGAGAGTACGATAGCATGGGGACATTGTGGAGGTATACCTGGCAAAGTCGATGTCTGTAAGGACATTTAGATTAGCATACGAGCAGCATCAAGGAAGGCATCCTCAAGCTTACCTCGACAATAGTCTGCGCTGGAAGCGTCTCAGTGGAGTACGCCGTAGTCGTCGTACCTGGTTCAAGTCAGTACTCCAGTTCAATGACCTTCGCCCAATGGCAAGTGCCTTACCTGATGCAGTCGTGACTTGCGTGACAGTAATACACTCTGTCGAAGTCTCGTACTCCGTGCTAGTAGTACCTACTCAAGTCAGTAAACGATCGTCCAGCTTCGAGCGACTCTGAAATCCAGGCTTCAGCAAGTCCAACGCCACTCACCTGGCTCAGTAACGACACTGCTCACAGTGACCGTCTCCTCGTTAGTCTTCGTCCAATAAACCACCTCCGTTGCCGTCTTGGTGCTCACTTCCTCCGCAGTCGTAGTGACATTCCAGTTCTTCGTGACATACACCGTCGTTGGGGGGACTGGCGCACAAGTCGAGACGGTATGCCACGCCGTCTCAGTATACGTATAACTATGACCAGGCGCAGTCCAGGTGGCCGTCTCTGCTGGCACGGTGTATGTTACGGTTGGAGTGGACCAAGTCGAGCTAGATGATGAGGGGCTCCAGCTGCTGGTGTATGGAGTCGGAGTGGTCCAAGTCGAGGAAGATGAGGAGCGGCTCCAGCTGGAAGTGTATGGAGTTGGAGTGGAAGATGTGATGGGTGTGTAGGCTTGTACGGAGCTGGAGCTGGAGCTGGAGCTGGACCAGGAGCCCGCTTGGCTGTAGGTAGAGGGCTGGCCAGAGCCTCCCCAGGTCTTGGTCTCCCCGTCACCGCGTTTGACGCGATTGAGTATGTTCCAGGGCGATGCGGCGACACGGCTGGCGTACAGCGCAGCGAGAAGTAGAGGGAGAGAAGGAGACATAGTGGGAAGGAGGGGAGCGAACGATCGGAGCGCTGGAGCGGCGAAGGAAGTGCACACCGGATGGCCGGTAACGAGTGTGAAAGACTTATCGAAGGACACAATGGCATGAACATGGGATTCGACGAGCTACCTACTTGTACCCAACTCCATCGACACAGCGAGGTTGGGAATACGAACGCAAGCAGTACCTACATAGCTGTATCCGTTGCTTGACCAAGCTGATCCCAGACCGTTCCCAGTAATCTAATGCAGGTCCTCTGGCTCGTTCGCATCGCACTGACTGGATCATGCAGTAGCTCTTCGTTGTAAGGTCGTGCTGAGATGTGTAGTGATCTATTCTGGCGTGAGTTGGTGGCTGTCGGCCAATCGGAGCTGTGGTCGAGAAGCTGTGCATGTTCGGTCGGCGATGCTCGCACTATGGCACAGCGATTATGGAGCCATCGTGCAGTGTTATGCACTACAGCAGAAGACATAGTCGCATTGAACCGGTGCGAATGTCGAATTACACGGGATCCATGTGCCACGACGTGTGCTGTGTCGCAAAATAATTTTCGCTTTGCAGCGACTGCGGAACATCGACGTCAGATTCCCTCAGCGAATGTTCCGTCCGTGCCGCCGCGTCTAGTCGTTCAAACGGGCAAGTTCTCAATCGGGCGCTTCGACCACCGCGTTCTTCCGTTCCCGCGATGTCTCTTGTATTGTCTAACTTTTCCAACGCTTATGCAGGTACTAGCTTTACCAGCCTGCAGCGCGGGAAGTACTGTAAGCTCATGCAAGGCACGTTGTTCGCACGAGGCAGCCGGCTGCTGCTGTATTGGATGCTGTGCTCAATGGTCGTTGTGTAGCACAAATACGGAGTACATGCCTGGTCCGTGGATTGCTCGGACCTCTACCATCGCCTGCGTCGTATACCATTTGGTCGACCAATGTTCACTGTTGTGGAGAAGACGACAAGTTGACAAGATGCCGTGTGTTGCCGCAGCAATCGCGCAATGTGCCAGAAGGAGATCTCGAGGATTTGGCTTCCAAAGAGGCGGGCATGCAGGGCAGCTGGAACCCTATCTAGCCTCCTAGAATTGTAATGCGCTGTCAAATCCGTAACATGGAATTGTGCAACGCTGGGTCCGAATGTACCTTTGCGCCATCGGATTGTGTTCCTGCCGTCTTCAATATGGGTTCCTCGCTGGCTAGATAACGCATGGCGACTGTTCTGAATCTGTCCACGTCTGCGTAGAAGCCCGCAGCAATCGAAAGAATCCTCGTTCCTAGTATCCCTTATTCGCTGCTTTCTGCTTCTGCTCACTTGTTCTGAAGATATGTCAGCACACACGTTACACCGCAACTTGATATCACGAGATGAAACCGATAAAGTCGACTCGGGATGCACGCCTTCGATCTTGGGCGTTGTAATTGATACAAAGCAGGCATTGTGTGATAGCCTGCTTTGCCGTCCTGAAAGTCTGCCCTTGGTGAAACTGTGCTAAATGGAAGCGCGAGACTTACCAGCGGAATACCAGCGTTGTTATACCATCTCAACCTATAGCGTATAGCAGCTGGTCTCGAGACCGCTGTCAACGCAACGGGATGAGTAGTGGAGACCTGGGAGGTGATCCAGGCCAAAGATGGTGCTTCACCCACTCTCCTTCGCCTTCGCAGCCTTTCGAGCCAGATACCTTGCCTTCGCATCACTGACTTCAGTCTCGGTCTTCTTGCTCTTCGCTTCCCGCTCTTCCTTCACTCGCTGTTCTTCGTCTTCCTCGCGCTTTCGCTTAAGTGATGCCTCGAGCTGCTCCTCCATCATCTTCGTCTGTCGCTCGCGTTGCGCCTGCTGACTTGTGTGATCTTTACGTTGGAAAGCCGACTGCGCTGCCTTCCGATCAGAGCGCAGATGTTCAGATCCACCACTGCCATTCGTCTTGCCAGCCGGAGCCACATTCAGCCCAGCCGATAGCAGCTCACGCTTATCCGTAATCTGCCCGTCCTCATTCAAATGCACATTGACGCCCTTCGCCTTCAGCTCCGCCGCAACCTCCGCATCCGTCCGTCGCTTCTCCTCAGCAGCAGCCGACAACTTCACCCCTCCCTCCTTCTCGACCCTCTCCGCAGCCTCCAACTCCTGCTGCCTCAACCGCTCCGTCTGATCCAGCAGATTCCGATGAAATCCCTGCATCCCTCCACCCATCTTCCGCTTCCTCGCCTCCTCAGCCTCCCCCTTCCTCTTCTCCTCTTCCTCCAATTTTCTAGTCTCCTCCTGCTGCAGCTTATAAGCGCCCGTGACGAACTTCTCCTTGTCCGCAAACTCGTCGCCCTCGTTCTCGCGCTCGCGCTGGAGCAGCTTCTCCTTCGCGATCTGCTGGTCTTGTTTCCGGCGTGCGGCGGCGTCGAGCAGGTTGTTGATGTACTTTGGCTTGCGATCTATGGCGTCTTGCTTGTCGGCTTCTTTCTTGGCTTCGACTACGGAGGCTTTGGCGTCGTGGAAGGCGTCGTAGTCGAAGATTGCGGCGTCGACTGCTTCGGCTTTCTTGATGCGTGCCTTGTTCGCAGCCATTGTGGAGGCATCTTGGCGGGCCGTCTCGTCGATGTCGTCGTCGAGCGTCTTGAGAATTCGCTTGGGTGGTGCTGTTGGAGGTTTGCCTCTAGCTGGAACAAGCGCAGGCTTCCTGCTGGGCGCGTTCTTCAGGCTGAATGTGTCCAGTTGCTCGACGTAGTCATCCTGCTCGTGAACCTCTTCCACTTCATCTTCGTCTTCATCATCCAGTACCGTCTTCCTCACTGGTCCCGCTTTCTTCGACGCTACCGTCAAGCCATACTTGACATTCCCATTCATCTTGCTCCAATCTATCGCAATCCTGGCACCGACTGACACAGACCTGCTGGGAGAGTCACATCGATCCCTCCATACCGACGGGAGTGAAGAGAAATGCATCTGCAAGTCACTCTGAGTCTGAGCGCGACCCTCCGCCGGACAAACTTGACCCCGTCACGTGCCTGCGCAACCTCACTCAGTGAATCCCCTCGGAGCTCACCAAATGTGAACACCGTGCCTCTCACTCCGAGTCACGCAATAGCCCAGCGTGCGTCTCCCAAGACGTACAAAAGCTCTCCAGCGCTCTCGTAAGTTCGTTCTCAGTCTCATTGTCCATCGCGTCCTCTTCGGTCTCCCTGATTCCACATTCGCTGTCGTAAGATGTCCACCTCAGAGAACTCCGCCCGCGCTCTGCGTGGTGAAATGTACTACGCCTTCACGCCCGAACTCGTAGCCGCACGGCGGCGCTGCGCCGAAGCGCGCCACAAGTTCAACAACACGGCCTTTGCCTCCCGGAGAAAGCAGATCGAGATGTGGAATGAGTGAGTTCAGCATCTACCAACTCACTCACCGCCAAGCCCGTCCACTCAACCGCGGCTATGCAGTATCACGAACGACAAAACGCCCCTCCCTCCACCCGCTGCCACTGAAGCCGAGGACGAAGATCTCCTAGCCTCCTACCCCTGGGTCGAAGCCCCCTTCTACTCCGACTACGGCACCAACATCCACCTCGCGGAGAATGTTTACATCAACACCTCATGCACCATGATCGATACTTGTCCGATCTACATAGGCGCTCGCACCTTATTCGCGCCGAACGTGCATCTCTACTCCGGGACCCATCCACTGGACCCCGAGGTCAGGAACGGCACGGCGGGACCGGAGATGGGAGGCGAGATTCGGATTGGTGAGGATTGTTGGATTGGAGGGGGGGCTATTGTGTTGCCTGGAGTCACGGTGGGGAGGGGGAGTACGGTGGGGGCGGGGAGCGTGGTGACGAAGGTACGTGATGCTGAGGTCGAGACTGGATGTCGTAAGGGAGGGTGTGCTGACTCGGCGCTGTGTAGGATGTACCCGAGTACACAGTCGTAGCCGGCAACCCTGCGAGAGTGATCAAACAGGTCCCAAGACATACTGACGAGGCGCGAACCAGTGGTGCGCTGGCAGCATTAGAGCGAGATCAGGCTGCAGGCAAGTGATCGAGCTCCGTATTGTGGCTGATGAGTCGGCGTAGAGCGAGACTTCGCACGCTCGTTGTAAATCCGCTATATGCATACAATATAGACCATGTCCTCCTCCGCCGCAACCCCAGAATCCCATAGCACACTTTTCGATCCTTTGCGAACGCCGGGTATGTACACGCGTCTCCTAGACAGGCTTCTGTGATGTCTCGTGATGAGTTTCCGACCATACCTCACGCATCAGTAATGCACCCTCGACTAGCGTTCTGCACGACCTTGGCGTACTTCCTCAACGTCCCTTTGTCGTACTTCGAAGCCGGAGCCACGAACTCCTTCCTCCGCTTCGCAAGCTCCTCTTCACTGGCATCCGTGATATCAATGACCCTCTTCTCGCTGTCAATGCAAATCGTATCCCCATCCCTGACCAGCCCGATCGGGCCACCTTCTTGAGCTTCAGGCGTCACATGGCCAATGAGAAACCCGTGACTACCACCCGAAAACCGCCCATCAGTGATGAGCGCAACATCGTCCCCGAGCCCATAGCCCATGATAGCCGAACTCGGCTTCAACATCTCCGGCATGCCTGGCCCGCCCTTAGGACCTTCATAGCGGATGATGACAACGGTCTTCTCGCCTTTCTTGAACGTGCCCGCTTCGAGCGCTTCGATGAACAGGTCTTCGGCGTCGAAACATCTCGCCTTGCCTGTGAACACCGTGCCTTCTTTGCCGGTGATCTTGCCCACTGAGCCGCCTGGCGCGAGCGACCCGCGGAGGATCTGGATGTGGCCGGTAGGCTTTATGGGATTGCTAAAGGGTCGGATGATGTCCTGATCTGCGGGGAAGTCTCGTGCGTTCTCGACATTCTGGGCAAGGGTTTTGCCCGTGACGGTCATACCTGAGCCGTCAAGGACGCCTTCTTTCAGCAGGAATTTGATGAGCGAAGGTGTGCCGCCTATGGCGTACAAGTCCTCCATGACATACTTGCCTGAAGGCTTGAGGTCTGCTAGGAAGGGCGTGCGGTCTGAGACGGACTGGAAGTCGTCTATCGTTAGCTCTACGCCGACAGAGTGCGCGATGGCGATGAGGTGGAGGACGGCGTTGGTGCTGCCGCCGGTGATGTTGACGAGAATCATGGCGTTCTCGAAGGCTTGGCGGGTGAGGATGTCTGAGGGCCGAATGTCTTCTTTCAGGAGGTTCTTAATTGCTGCGCCGGCTGCGAGGCATTCGAGTTGCTTCGCTTTGCTATCTGCAGGATTGGAAGACGAGCCGGGGAGCGTCATACCCATCACTTCGATCACGCTGGCCATGGTGTTGGCTGTGTACATGCCTCCGCAGGCTCCGCGACCAGGGCAGGCATGGCGGATCACGTCCTCGCGTTCGGCTTCGTCGATCTCGCCGGAGATGAACTGGCCGTAGGCTTGGAATGCCGAGACGATGTCCAGCTTCGAGTTCCTGGGTTTCTGACCGCAGCCTGCTGCGATCGTGCCGCCGTACACCATCAAGCTGGGTCTGTTCACCCTGCCCATGGCCATAATCACACCGGGCATGTTTTTGTCGCAGCCGGGGATGCTGATGTTCGCATCATACCACTGCCCACCCATGACAGTTTCTATCGAGTCTGCGATCAAGTCTCGACTCTGAAGCGAATACCGCATCCCCTTTGTGCCCATGCTGATCCCGTCGCTCACGCCTATGGTGTTGAATTGCATGCCCAGTAGCCCGGCCTTGTCCACGCCTTGCTTGATCTTATCGTTCAGCTCTAGCAAGTGCATGTTGCAAGGGTTCCCGCCGTACCACACGCTACTTATGCCGACCTGAGCCTTGTTCATATCAGACTTCTCGAGGCCGAGGGCGTAGAGCATGGCTTGCGAGGCACCTTGGGACTTTGGCTGGGTGATGGCGCGAGAGACTTTGTTGAGGTCTTTGGCATCTTCGGGGATTGGAGTCGAGGCATTGAGGCGAGAGGTCATGGAGAGGGCCCGTCTGGTCGCGTGGTCAGTTGCTGAGTGGCCATTGGGGGGCGAAGGGGGACGTACATTGGCCGCCATTGAGTTCGCGCGCACCACGCTGGGCGCAGTGCGCTGACTGCCCGACTTCCTCCCAACATCGTACCGCTCAATGAATGCTGTCGCTTGTGAGGATGTCAAAGGTTCCGTCAATCCATTGCACATGCACAGTCACAGCTTATAATTTACTGGGCATCGCAACCAAAATCCGACCGTACATCTCACGTACCTGAGCCTGTCAGACTTCACCTCCTCATCTTCGTATGATCTTCGCCTCCGCATCATCACCCTCGTCCGCGCTGAGAGACCGTCTTATCGATCGCGCCTATGTGAACAATTAAACATGGACCGAGATCATCACTGATTATCGACCTTGTGCAGTATGGTATGGTCCGCGTGCGTCCACACTCGGTTCTCACTTCAATCCATCTCGTGTTTCTTACTTCTCTTTGCTTGCATATCATTGAGCAACGCGTCTCGCACGGCTCAGGACATCATTGTATCGGTTTTCGTCTGACGTGGTGCGACGTTGAAGGATTTTCAAGCTGACAAAGGTTAGCACTGGCTATGTATGCCGTTGGGGTGATTGAAAGCAAGGATGACACGACCTTGCAATGGTGGTCAGGCATTTTCGCTCTTGACTCTCCGTAGGGAACGCGAGAGCAGTTGGAGACGACACGAGTATTCTCAACGAGCGCGACTGCCACCGATGGCTTTGGGCGACACCAAAGCGGAGTGCGACGTAGGTGTCGTTTACTTACGAGTGGTTTACGACGATGCCCTCGCTCGACCACACGATAGAGCAGGGATGAGGTCTTGATAAGGTCTTGCTCGATGTCTTGTGTAGCACGGCGACACTTACGACACTGTAGAAAGCATTCTACATCCTACATGACATGCGGCCTATCGAGGACCTGAACTGGTAACATCGCGCCGCCTCCTGTGCATCGAACAAGCTGCATACCATGCACAGTACGCTTTCGTGGAGCTTTCAATATTTTCGACTTCACTACCCTGTCTCTGCCTGAGAACATGCCCTGAGGCCGTAGTATGTTGACCCACCAGCTCGCAGATCGTCTCGGCGCTCAGATGGAAGACCACAAAACCGAAATGGAATCCTGCTTCCACTTTGTGACACTCCACACAAGGCGCATCGACAATGGAACTCCCTTCATGGCCACCAAAGTTTGTGGGCTTGCAGGAGCTCGAGGTGACAAGCACCAAGATAATGATCGTAGACCTGGTCGCCCTCGACGATGCACTGCAGTTGATCTCGAAATACAGCACCGTGGATGCGATCCCATCGATCGAGGCCATGGAGTATGATCTGACCGTGTTCCATGCGCTGCAGTGGTATCGGTTTCATGGTCGGAAGGAGGTCGATGACTTCTTGTACAAGTCGCGCGGACGTGTATTGACTGAAGACATCGTCGTAACGCTGCCGGTCGGAGAACAGCAGGTGTTGGCGTGGGAGAAGGCAAAGCCGAAGATGCAGTCTCGCGACTTGTCGGCCAGGGCCTACAGGCAAGAGGTCCACAATGTCCTACAATTTCACATGGATGCTGAGAGCTAAACCATCCTCCAGATCAAGAATAAGCCCTTCCGCTTAATGGATCTGCCAGCTGAGCTGCGCAACAGGATCTACCGTTACTTCTTCAAGAACGGCGGTAAGGCCTCCCCAATGCTGTTCATATCCACAAAGCTCATTGTCTAACATTTCCCCTCTCCCAGACAAATCCCACATCGACATCCACCGCAAGGCCCACGACAAGCGCCACTACACCTCCATCCGCTCGCGCCTAAATCTCACCTACGTCTCCAAGCAACTCCGCGCCGAAACTCGCCTTATGTTCTGGCACGCCTCCAGCTTCCACTTCGCCATCAACAATGCATCGTCTACGCATGTCATCGCAGGCGTGCACACCCTCAACAACTTCATGGGTCGGCTGTCGCCTGATTGTGAGGGGCTCATTCAATCCATCGTATTATCATACGACAACTCTGTGCAGCAGCCAAGAGCACCGAGACGTCGTGCTGTGCATGTTGCCAGGCGCATGGGTAGGGATGATCTGTTCAATGCTACAATTGGGTTTACGGCGATTTGGAGGTTTGATTGGGACGGAGGATGTGGATGTGGAGGTTGTGAAGCAGGCTGGGAGGGGGTATGTGGTGCTGAATTGATACAAGGGTTTGGTCACAGGCGAGTGACTCGGACCGGCGAAATGGTCTGGAAAATGTTTGTGACAAGCGGTCGATGGCAGGGCGGTCTATGGACCAGCAGTCCACAGATAGCGACACGCCGGCTCGGCGAGCTCGCTGCTGTAGCCATGGCTCCAATATGCAGCCCTGAAAATTCCATCGACGACACGTTCATTCTCAGTTCGTGGCCCTGCCGAGCTCATATGTGTCTGAGACGATGTGCCGGAAACCTTGTTTCGAAACCTTACCGTATAGACTAGCCATCGACGAATCGCGGCCCTGCATATAAATTACATATCGTCTCGCCAGTCTCCATCCACATCATCAGGACTGTTCACACGTCTTTGACGATGATTCAAGAACCACTATGCAATTGGGGACGATGTCAACCCCTGGCAATCCTTCCGCACTTTGCGGGAGCCGATGTCAGCGTACGGGCCATGGCAGCCAAATGCCTTGAATTCGGGCCATAGCCGATGAGGCACAGTGCAGCACATATACGGTACCGCAATGCAGCACCGCTAGGCTGCGAGTGTGAGTGAGTGGTTGCCTTAGTCGTACGAAGAAGTCAATGATGGACTGCTCGTGCAGCAACACCAGCACGCCAACACCGGGCCCAGCTGCGCGGTAGCACAACGCAACAGGTGGCCATGCGGACCCTCACACTGTACAGCTTGATCTTTGGCGCGATCACGACAGTCCTTCTCATAGCCTTCACCACGACAAACAGATCACACTATGTTCAGGCACTCGACCCATTGGACGCAGATCCCTCCCTCACACGACCACCGCACCCACCGATAGCCCACCATAAGCCCCGCCCTCACGAACCATGGACCTACCCCCGCGATGCGCGCAATTACGGCCTCAGCGAGGATCAATGTACCGAAGCCTTCCCAGACCTGTATGTCGAGATCGACCGCGCAGTTGCCCACCGCAAGAAAATCGGCAACATCACATTGGATGAACTCGATGTAGGCTGGCGGGGAGATGGCATAGTCCGCGCCATGATCCACGACAATCAGCTCTACGTGATCAATGCAGCAGGAGTATGGGACCACAATCACCGTCCGCGCGCCATTGGTACGCTACACAGCCTCCACCGCGCTATCAGTGCCTACCCCGACCCGCTCCCAGACATAGAATTCACGTTTGTGACCCACGACGATGCCCTCCGAGGTCCAGACGACAAGCACACGACCTGGACATACACCCGTCTCCCGCACCAAGAATCCATCTTCCTAATCCCCGACTTCGGCTTCTGGGGCTGGCCGGACGTCGGAATCCGCAGCTACTCCGAACTCCAATCCGTGCTAGCCGTCACAGAAGAGTACTTCATCGACAAGCGGCAGCAGCTCGTGTGGCGGGGCGCCATAGGCGGGCTCGGCTCCTCCGACGTCCGTGAAGGACTTGTCAAGGCATCGAAGAATAAGCCTTGGGCGGACGTGCAGGTGATGGAATGGCATAACGCGACCGATATCGCGGCGAAACTGCTGAGCATGGAGCAGCATTGCGGGTACATGTTCCTCGCGCAGACGGAGGGAAACTCGTACAGTGGGCGGCTAAAGTTTCTCCTGAATTGCCATTCGGTGCTGCTCTCCCATCCGTTGAAATGGGTTGAGCATTTCCATCATTTGCTGCTGCATGAGGGTGGAGGGCAGAATTACATCAGGACAAAGCAAGATTTCTCCGACTTACCGAGTATCATGGCCGAAGTCCTCGCTGCGCCGGACACGATCATGAAAGCGAAGCGGATCGCGGATAACAGTCGTCGCGTCTTCCGGGAACGGTATCTGACGCCCGCGGCGGAGGCGTGCTACTGGCGGGCTCTTATACGCGGGTGGGCATCAGTGCAAGGCTTCGAGGTGAACCCTTGGCGGGAAGAGGTTGGGGCAGAACACGAAGGCGGTCTGGTCGATGATACGGGGAAGCGAAGAGGCAAGGGTCGTTTCAGGGGCGTGCCGTTCGAAGGCTTTGCGATTATGGAGGAGGTGCAGTGGGAGATTCCCGCGAAGTGGAGACATCTTTGCGTTGAGGAATGAGAGCTTGGCGGAAAGGGAATCAGATCACGATTGCGCGATGAAAGAGTCCGGCGTTTCGGTGTGGGCTTTTGTAAGATACCCTTTCAATGCATTACATGGACAAACGGTACAGACGCGACCAGAACAGGCCTCGCGTACGCATTGTTCTTACTGATCGTCAAACCTTCCCCAACGCCGGGCTAATGTCATGAGTGCTGTCCCTCGCAGTATTCACAACCTCCGCATCAACCGATGTCCATCTTCGTCTCAAAGTACCTCGTCACCGCATCCACCAAGTCGTCCTTCTTCCCGACCCCCTTCCCAAGACCCTTACCATGTAAGAAAGTCTTCAGATCCTTCACAGTCAGCTTCTTCAATGCGTCTTTCTCGTACGCAGACCTGAAATCAGCTTCCGACGGTCCATCGTCGCCGTCCCCGCCATCCTCGGCCTTGATTTTCTTCCCCGCGGCCTGAGAAGCAGGTGCCTTAGCGGCGCGCTTGGTAGCGCCGGTGGAAGTGACTTTCTGCCCAGCGGAGTTCTGCTGTTTCCACGCCAGGAACGCGGCGTCCAGTTTCTCGCCCCACTCCACGACATAAGGTCCAGCACGCTTATCGATCTGTCGATACTTCGGCAATGTGAGATCCACAGCCTTCTCTGGCACATCCTCTTCCAATGCCAGCGCCTGCAGAATCCGGTAGAACCACTGCAAGCTCGGATTTGGGTATTTAATCGGATCGTACACTCCTCTCGGTAGTTGCAGTTGCTGTATGACAGTGCGCATACTGTCTACCACCTCATCAGGCGCGGGAATGTGGTGGACATCAGGCGGCTGGCGGATGTCGTCTGCGAACGCGAGAGGCTTGATCCACAAGCCTGCTGGCACGGACTGAGCGCCATCTGGGTGGATGCGTTCGGCACCGGGCAGGATCGCGGCGAGGACCGGAGCAGCATTGCGGCGGGGAATGAACCATGCTAGGCCCATTTTCTTGCTTGACAAGAGCTTCTGATATAGCGCAGAGAAGACGCGAGTAGAGCCGATGTACTCTTCCTCGCTCGGGTAGATGAAAGTGGCGGGTTTGAGGTTCGCCCAGACGGGAAGCATGGACTGAGGCTTAAAGCCTATGATGCGCAATACTGGATCGCCGTAGTTCTTGATCTTGGAGAGCTCTTCTTGCGAGAACGAGATCGTTTCGCCGCCGAATTTGAATGCCTTGCGGACTTCGACTTTCTCGACTGTGCGAGCGGTGTCATCTGCCATTAGTGTGGAGCTGTGGACTGCGATCTGCGCTTTCTCGCTGTCGGGTGGGAGGTAGATGTACGATGTGCGTTTGGGTTCTTGACGTTTGAGGATGATGTAGGCTCGCACGCTGATTTTCAGACCGGGCCCGATCTCGAAGGGAAGGTTGCTAACCAGTGCTCGACGAGGGGCGGCGCGGGAGTTTACTGAGGTGAGAAGGGACTGTAGCAAGCTGATGCCATCTTTGGCGGTGGACGAAGCGGGCTTAATGTCGGCTGTCAGTGGCGCAGGAGCATCGGGATCAGCTGGTGTGTTTGAGTAGATAATGTCGTTGTAGAACTTGCTTCTGTCGAAGGTGTGGCCGCGGTCCGGATGTGAAATCGGGAATAGCTCAATGGTCACGCCCAGGTCATACAGATCCTTGGCTCGCACAGCTGCAGAGTTGCGTGCGTCACGACTGCTGGCATGTGGGTAGTCGTTATCTGTCACCAGGAAGAGTCGTCTCGAGGAGAAATTGGGTGCTTTCGTAGTGAAGATCTGGTTCGCGCAGAAGAGCACATTCGCCATGCTGACCTCAGTCTCGCTGGCTTGCAGAAGCTCTTTGCTCTCCTCTTCATCCTCGACCAGATTCCGCAAGTTCTTGACGTCTACCGCAGCGGGAACATCGAGATCAGTCAAGAGATAGCAATGCGGGTACTGGAGGCCAGGTCCGGTCCCATCGCCGTCTTGGAAGCGGCTCTTCTCGGTGCCGAAGAGGAGAATGCCCATCATGTCGCTGGGATTGCTGATGATGCGCTGCTGCATGAGCGCGTATGCGCATTTCAGTGCTGCTACAGTCGGAGACAGAGCCGTGTCAGGCTTCTTGGGATCGACTTCTGTCGGCCTGGTGAGCATAGACGCACTGGCATCGATGGCGAAGAGCACAGCATCTTTGATCGTCTTGTAGCCGGTCTCGTCGATCTCGTCATCTTCTTCGTCGTCCTCGTCCGGCTTGCGGTAGTCGGAGTCAGCCATTCTGTCGAACACGGAGGGCGAACTCCGCAGCGCGTCGATGTTGATATAGTCGTCTGTCCTCTGCTCGAGTGACTACATTGAGTGACTGGCTCACTAATTCGATGTTTGGTTGCCACTTCATGCGCAGAGCTCTAGGCTGCCAACGCGATAGTGACACGTCGGAACGTGATGTCAAAGCTCCAGACCTGCCCCAGGCGGCACCTGCCTCGGCTCGGGAGATCGCTGCAGCTGTCATCATCATCGTAAATTATATGGAGCTGATTAGAGGCAAATGCACACTGTAAACACACCACTCATATTGTATCAATCACCGGTCGTTTTTGGGTTTAGTTGCATTGGTAGTCCGACTCGACGGTCGTTGCAAGTCTGGAAGCAATCATGAACACCCTTCAGCCCCTCCGCCTCCTCGCCAAACGAGCAACACCCACTCAACACCTTACACAAAGCTCACGAGCATGGCGGCGATCATTCGCAACACCAGCTGCGACACCAACGATTACACATCAGAAGACTGGCTCGCAAGGTCCCACGGCAATGGTCTTTATGAATATGGGCGGTCCCGCCACAACAGACGAGGTGTCCGGCTTCCTCTCACGCCTCTTCGCAGACGCTGATCTCATTCCCCTGGGACCCCTGCAAAACTACCTAGGCCCATTGATCAGCCGAAGACGGACGCCCAAGATCATGAAGCAGTATGCGGACATAGGTGGCGGGAGTCCAATCCGGAAGTGGAGCGAGTATCAAGCAGCGGAGATGTGCAAGATCCTGGATGTTGAGAGGCCAGAGAGTGCACCACATCTGCCATACGTGGCATTTCGGTACGCGAATCCGTTAACGGAGGAGATGTACAACAGATTACTAGAGGATGGGTTCGGTAAGGGCAAGGGAGGCAGAGCAGTGGCGTTCACACAGTATCCTCAGTACTCGTGCAGTACAACCGGCAGCTCGATCAATGAACTCTGGAAGTGGAGGCAACGGTTGGAGGCACCCTCGAAGACCAGTACGGATCTCACGCAACCGCCTAAAGAAGATGCAGGGAGCATCAGCTGGAGTGTCATTGACCGATGGCCGACCCACCCGGGATTAGTCGAGGCGTTCGCGAAGAATATCAAGTCAGCCCTCGAGACCTACCCGGAGGAAGAGCGCGAGAAGGTCGTGCTACTGTTTTCCGCGCATAGCTTGCCGATGAGCGTCGTCAATCGCGGCGACCCTTACCCGGCAGAAGTTGCAGCAACGGTATGGGCAGTGATGCAAAAGCTCGGCTTCAGCAACCCCTACAGATTATGCTGGCAGTCGCAAGTGGGGCCTTCAGCATGGCTTGGAGCTCAGACATCCGACACAGTCAAGAACTTTGTCAAGAAGGGTCAAAAGGATCTAGTCTTGATTCCCATCGCCTTCACGTCAGATCACATCGAGACGCTGTTTGAGATCGACCAGGAGGTGATACACGAGGCGAATGAGTTGGGTGCTGAGGGTAGAGTGCGGAGAGCAGAGAGTCTGAATGGGAGTCCAGTGTTCATCCGCGCGCTGGCGGATATTGCAATGGCCCATCTGGATAGTGGCATGGCCACATCAAAGCAGATGGGCCTGCGCTGTCCGGGATGCAAGAGCGAGCGCTGTCTCGAGTCGAAGAAGTTCTTCGGTAATCAGCAGCTGGAGACTGAGCGACCCGCGGTGATCATATAGACGACCTTGTAAAAGTATTGAGCCTTGTACAGTATGGCAAGATTGCGTTCTACGCGCTCAACAGATCCCATTCTATGATTTGTCAGTCCACTCCCCACTACATCGCGCGAACATCCGGAGCAGACTTACTCATAGCGAACGCTACCTCTCCCTTCCCTCCATCAACGACCCTCACCTTCCCCGGCTCAAACCCTCCCAACTCAATTAGCTTCGCTAGATCAACTTTCTCCCCACCCACCTCCCCCTCGCCTCCCTGCGGTGGCAACACAACAGCAATGCCCTTCCACACAAGGCTGAAGTGCAAGAACTTCAGCATTTTGACCGAGGTCTTGAGGTCTGACGATAGCTGCGCGAAGATGTGGGTGTAGTGAGACTCGGGTTCCGACCAGGTGGAGTTGAAGGCTTGGGTTGAGGGGAGTGAGGCGAGGGACGCGGGCTGGGAGTGAGAGTCTAGGTTGGAGGAGCACCAGGGTTGTACGACGTCTTGGAGAGGCGAGGAAAAGCAGAGGATCTTGGATGCTGACGAGATGCGCAGACGAGAGCTGTACTCATCGAGGAATGGGGCGAGCTGGAGTGATGCTTGAGATGCCATGGTCGTACTTTTAGAGCTCCTAGTTCCAGTGAGACGAGACAACAATTGGGCACAGATAGACGCGAACGTGGAACAAGCTGATAGTATCCAGAACCAAAAGATGCTGCTGCTTACCTAGATACGCTACATAATTTGAAAAGGGCAGTGTTACTTGACGCCCACCATCTACCGCGGCGATCATCTGAAGTCCACCCTAGGTGCGGACGATCGGCCCGAGACGTTCCGCTCCTCCGAAGTGCGACTTCTACTTTTCAAGCTGTACTGATTTTCCCCAAAGCAGTCCATCCTTAGATGTGCAATATGCAAGATGTGCTTTGAGCTCGACTCAGGAGCGCATCTTCTGCTGGAGGGCCGCCGATGTCTATGACGATAGGTTGCATAGCAGACTTTCTCGCTATCGTATTGGCTAACGCGACAGGAGATGTTGCTAAAGACCAGCACTGCTGAAGCGAGTCTTTGTCGCAGAGCCGAGTAACGGACGAACCAAAGCATATGCTTTACCTGTCTGGAGGGCGAGCGAACTGATGCGCTTATACTGACCGACTGGCCGCTGATACCGGACCGCTCATGCTGGAGTCAGCACAGATGAAAGGTATGTGGCTCTCTGCTTCCTGGCCCCCTTTCCCTTCCTATGATGCTATGCAAAACATAAGAACAGCCATCATAATCATGATGTTGATAACCTCACCAAGCAACTCTGATCTGCAGAAAACGTCCTGATCATAAGTCCGAAAGATCGAAGGTTCACATTGCTGACTTGGATCTAGTTTCGTTTACTCTCCCGTGGTACGCGCTTGATTAGACGGTCTCTCCATCGGAAAGGTCAACGATTCCTAGCTGTGAAATGAGCCATTGAAGGCGAACGCGAACGCTTCGCCGACTTCACTCATGTCGCGCGACACTGGCCTCTGCTGGCGGGTGTAGAGAGTCGTCTTTGAATTCAAGGGAGGTGTCTTTTGGTGCTTGCAATTGATCCAGAGCGTAGACCTCTCCTGGAGATATCCGGGACATTCTGCGTTCTCCAGCCTGACTGTTGTCAGCGTTCATGGTAGGTACTCGCTCCGGCTTCCTGTGGCTGTCGATTGTGGAAGTACTCGAGAGAGGGCAATCGCCTTCCAGGACCGGGTAGCGTGGAGACGATGTCCTAGAAATGCGGTCACACCCAGCAGTGCTAATGACTGAGACTTGGATGAATACGCAGCAATATGTGAGCGAGGCCGAACTTCGATCATAGGATATATAGACGGACGGAATTGGTCACTCGAGTCCGATCAGTACACATATGGTTTCAATGCGGCCTTAACCATCTCAATGCGTTGTCTCTCTTTCATTTCTGATTTTGGTGGGAAGGGCGGATGGGCTTAGGCGGTTTCGAGGTACCGATCTTACAAACAATCGTTTTATCTCGCAATAGAAGGTTGGGACGAATGATGGACCTCGAGGGATCGGATCTCTTCGCAGTCAATATCAGTCGGGATATGTGTTTTACATATCAGAGATGTACTCTCTAACTTCTTACGAGTCCAACAAGTATATGTATGCATATATGAGCTCAATTCTGCTGTTGATTGATGCGATGTCGACAGTCTGATGTAGTCAAAAAAGCGGAGGAGGAATAGTGTCGGGCGATCCCGTGGCACAACCCTGGCCACCATGCACTTCCGCGAAGACCACGCAGGACTCTACTCCCATTCCCAAGCCCCACAAAATGACTACCCGCGACGAGCGCCAACCTTCGTTCTTCCTTCCGACCTCGACTTCACCGCCACCATCCCTCCCCCCACCCTCGACATCGCCAATACCCTCCAACACGCTCAGCAAGCTCCAGTACCACCTTGAGCCTCATCGTCCACTGACTCGCGCCCTCACCTCGTCACCGCGTCGGGGTCCTCCGGCCTTGCGCGCGCGCGCTTTGCCCGAACACTTCCTCTACCACTCCAACACCCATCCACCTTAGTCCATCCTCGAGAAAGACCATCATCAACATCATCGAAGGGATACGCGTAGCTAGTCGTTACATTGATTGGTGCGCTTGGGTCCTCAGAAGTTCTCCAGTACAAGGACAACTCCGCGTTTGGCTGCCGCGATCATGGTATGTCATGGAGATAGCCTCGAGGCACAAAATGAATATCATGCTCACGCCTGGCAGGTCCTATATAAGCGCAAGCCTGTTACACTCATCCCACATCCACCGATCGTCAACGATGCAGCAGAGGTATGGACGACCCCGACGGATGTTACCCCGGGCAAACTGACACGTCACGTGCAGGTATGGGTTGTCGACGCGACTGGTGAGGTGTTCACAGAGTACGAGAAGTATCTGAAGAGGTTCGTGCCGTCCGTGGTCACAATTGATGCTCATAGTAACATAAGTCCAGATACGACTATCTTCATCAGGCAAGCCGCTCACGACAAAATCCCACGATTGGCAAGACTAACATTGAAGCAGAAGAAATTCACAGATGCCGTCAACGGCAAGTCAGGTTTGACGTATGCAGACGCCATTGCATCCGAGGTTTGTCAACTCCTTCTTGTCCATCGAGTTTACCACAATTTGATGTGCTGATGGTCTCCACAGAATCACAGCGCCGAAGCTATCGATGACATCTTCCCTCGCAAGCTGCGGGAGCCTATATTGCGCAAAGTGCAGTTTTCGACTACCTCCCGCATGGACGAGCTGGGTTCGTCCGATCCATTGCGCGTCAATTGAGGGATTATCACTGACTTCTGATAGTCAACATCATCTACGACGAATTCAAGCATGAATACTTTCCTGGCGAGCACGTGATTGTCACCCTCGACAACTCTGAGGCAATGCCTGGCTTGATCCGTGAGAAGGCCAGGTTCCCTCAGATCAAAGGCCCTGACGGCCAGATACAACGCCATGCTTTCTCCCGCTACTTTGTCCGCATAGAAGAGATCAACGCCGAAGAGGCAATTCTGGACTCCAAGCATCTCCGACGCGACCGCAAGGTCTTCACCAAGCTCAATCTCCGCGCATTTCTCAAGAAGTCGCTTGCGCGCGAGGCATGGAACGGCGCACCCTGGCTAGTCAACGAAAACCTCGCGTTACGATATCGCTTACCGATGGAGATTCCACATCACCTGATGAAAGAGGCTCAGAGCTTGCTCAAGGTACACATGACTTTTCCTCATCTCACACAACAGCATCAGACACAAACGCACGATGGATTCGGATGGTATCATCCATGCACCATCAGCCTGATCTGTCCCAGCAACAGCAGCCACAGACGAGCCATCACCCACGAGAGCACCCACGAGAGCATGTGCAGTTCACTGGCATACCTCCCTCCCAGCAAAATCCCCTTCAAACCGTATCACTAGTCGCTTCACATCCCAGTTTGGGCAGCTTTAGGGCTTATGCTGAACAGTCACAACAGACCCATCTACCCAAACCACGTCAACGCCGCTCAATCAAGAACATGACACCGGAGGAGCAGCACCAATTCCGCTTAGAACAGCAGGCACGCGGCCGTCAGCCTAACGGACACGGTCCTCATCCGGTAAGATCCAATGCAGCATGTTTGATTAGCCCGAGACTAACAGTTGTGCAGCATGGACCGCAGCACGCAGGTCCGCCCCCCGGTTACATGCTTCCGTCCATGCCAGTTCGCCCACCTCCCCCACCTGTCATCAAGTACCCAATCGAAGACACCGACATCTCGCCCAAGAACAATGGCGTTGTCAGGCCTCCGTTGAAGGCTCTCCCGGAAATCGACATGTCGACAGTCGGCGCCTTGCTCGAGGTGTGGAACACGCTCAACGTGCAGGCCGAGGTCTACGTGCTGGACAGCTTCACTTTCGACGACTTTGTCGCTGCCATGCGCTTTCAGCACGCTGATATCAAATGCGAGCTACTCGAGGAGATGTTTTGCGCTGTGCTTAAGCAGCTCGTGACAGCCCAGGGGACGATCGAGGCGGAGCTGCTCCGATCGCTTGTGCTGAATGAGGATGAGACGCCTGATGAGTCGACTGAAGCGACGCCCAACGAGAGCAAAGCATCAACACCCGCTGTCGACGATGTCCCAGCTCGCTCCACCCGCAGTAGACTCAGCCAAGTCGAGAACGCCCAACAAGCTACGCCTGAACCTCTTATCCCACACAAAGCCAAGGAAGTGCTCCAAGGCTTCGACTGGAAGAGTGCTCTGGCACTTCGGGAAGTGGAAGACGGCGGCTGGCAAATGATACTCCTGGCTGTCCTCTACCAGCTGTCGCGCGTCCCGTCACAATCGGAGAGTTGTGATAGAGTGCTTGCGTTCCTTGCTCCTCTCGATGAACCAATTTCGGAAGATCCTAAGGAGCTCGTGCGCACCCGATTTGTCCATATGGAGGTCGGTCTACGCATAGCTGCACTTCAGGCAATCACACTATTATCTGTCACCACCAAGACACTGAAGAAGTTCCTCGAGCAGTGCAGCGAAGATCAGACCGATGTGCGCAAAAAGAAGCTCGAGCTTCAGCGAGAGCGCAAGACAGCTATCGAGGAGCTGACTAACAAGGAGCGCGAACGTTCAGCCTTGGCTCCAATCACCCTGCCACCTTCGCCGACTGTAGAGATCCCTGCCGATGCCGACACAGTCATGGACACTACGGAAGGTAGCATCGCGCCCAATGGCGCCGGTAGCTCCGAGCCGGAGGAGGATGCTCCCACAGCGAACAGATCACTGAGGCGCAGCAACAATGACCGGAAGCGGAAGCGTGACGAGGAGACTGCGCGCCGCAATGCTGAAGAGCAGAAGCGGAAGCAGGCTGCTGCACTGGAAGAGAAAAAGAAGAAGCAGTACGCGGCCCTTGTCCGCGACTGCGAATTGCTCAAGGAGCGCATCATGGATCTGGAAGCCAGGATCGCCGACTGCGACGATGACCTTCGTGAGGCTGATGTTCAGCGTACGAAGCTGCTCGGCAAGGATCGCTTCTGCAACAGATACTACTGGTTCGAGCGTAATGGGCAGCCATTCGGTGGCTTGCCGAGCAGTAGCACCTCCACGCGTGGCTACGCCAATGGCCGCATCTGGGTGCAGGGACCGGACGACCTTGAGCGTGAGGGTTTCATCGATTTGCCGAAGGATCTGCAGGCAGTCTACAGAGCCCATTGGGGCATGACTGTTCCAGAGCGTCGCAAACAAGAAGAAGGCTTGACTTCGCTGGCGGATGCACACGAATGGGGCTTCTACGAAACTCCCGACGAGCTCGACAGCCTAATCGGCTGGCTCGACGACCGCGGTGAGCGCGAAAAGAAGCTTCGTAGGGAGTTCTTCGAATGGCGCGAGAAGATCACCACTTACATGCGCGCTTACAAGTCCTACAACGACAACGAGGCCGCACGCAGACTCGAGGCGGAGGAGGAGCCGAAGAAGGGTATCGCCACACGCCGCCAGACACAGGAGAGCGAGATCACTGCCAAGGAGCGGTGCATGGACTGGAGGAACACCATGGTGATGGATGAGCAGAAGCGCTTGCATTCTGTGAACCCGGTCAAGAAGCCGACGAGGAAGGAGGCGGCTGCCGCGGCGAAGGCTGCGGCGCCGAGTGCTATGATTGGCCGTTCGGGCAAGCCGTTGACGAGGCAGTGAGCTGGCTTGAGGTGATTCTTTGGCCTGTTCTACGGAGAACGAGGTCATCTCCGGGCATCCTCGCAGCGATACAACTCTGAGACACAGGGCTTGCCGTCGGCAGCTGTCGCATAGCAGACACTAGCTACAGACACCGACGAAAAGATGAAGCTGTGAGTCTGGCAGCATAGCTGTAGCAAGTTGACTACATCGTATGCTAGAACGACATTAAGCGATTCCACGTACGACGAATTACCTGTTTGGCATCTCCTGACTCAGATCTTACCTGCTTTCGCCTGTCTCACCCTCGCCGCTGCTCTTTCCCTCCTTCTCCTCGACGCTCCCTGTGCTTTGTCCTATCGACTTCTCATCCTTAGCAATGGCTTTATCGCCAGCCCCTTCAGGCTGCTCCGGCGGACGCAGATGCTCAGCTAGGAAGCCTCTGCCAAGGGCGCCAGCGTGGGTAGCCGCGTCAGGGTACTGCAGTGCTGCCCATATTCGACGCTGTTCGTTACGCTCAGCCTCCCGCTCCTGCCGCGATTGCATGTAATTGGGTCGAGGCGTGAGTGCGTTGGCTAGAGAAGGCGGCTTTCTGGACCAGCTGGAGGACTGGAGTTTTGGGCTGTCATCTTCGGGTGGAGTGGGCTTGGGGTTGTTCATGAAGGTTTACGAACAGGATGCGGGAAATATGGGCAAGAAGAGAAGTTATTGAAGAAGGCTGTATGGCAGCCTTATGACTGCGGCGGTTGGGACAGAGATCTGCTTGATGAAGCATAGGTTTGTACGATCGATGCAGTTGGCTTGGTGCGGATTAAAGCTCCTGTGGCGTGGGCGATTGCTCGTTTGCCAACCGGTGGCTGCATTCATCTTGATTGCCCTACAGTTTGAAAAGTATTCGCTAATCACACCGCATCATTAGACAAGAGATCCACTTCAAGATCGGACGACATCATTCGATTCCGCACATGAGGAGTCAACTTTCCGGGTTCTCGACCAAGTAATATCTCATTTCCCCTTTGCTTTCTCACCATCTCCGTTCTCCTCTGCATTTCCTTCGTCGACCTTCCCTTTCTTTTTTCGCGGAGATTTCCCAACCTCAGCACTGCTCTCAGCATGTGCCTTCTCTGGTCTTACCGGGGGCCGAAGGTGCTCAGCTAACCCACTCCTGCCCACAGAGAGAGCGTGCGTTGCCGCTTCTGGGGACTGCGTCGATGCTAAGACATGCAGATTCCATTGCCACTGGTACTCCTGCTCTGAGTGTGACTGCGCAGGATCCGGGCGATAGCTAAATGCATTAGCGGCGAAATTCTTGAATTGGGACCAGAATGAAGGCTTTGGCACTTGCTGGTATTCATCAGGCGAGGAGGGCTTGGGTTCAGTCGTGAGAGACTAGTGGAAGGACATAGAAAATCATGTGAGACGACAGGTGGGTTCATGCTCGTCTCGTATGCCTCTTGCGATCGGGACTGGAGATCTGGCTGATCAACCATTATTGCATCTTGATACAGCGACAATCATTATTGTCTTCTGATCGACGATCCGGTCTGCTTTCACGATCTGTACCATTACGGAGCTTATCTCGCGATGTAAATTCAGTTTGGTCTGAAAATAGGTCGTCTGATGGATGTGCAAGGCTAGTGGAGCTGCACCATGTCTGGACTGACAATCGATTCAACAAACGAGTTTATAATGGATGTAAATCTCAGATTCTCGTCGCGGCTTTAATGGTCTAGTGGTATGACGTGTCCTTCACACGGACAAGGTCCGGGGTTCGATCCCCCGTTAAAGTATTCACGGTCTCCTCATGGGCAACGTAGAATGAATTTAACACGCCGTCTTTGTTTTGCCATTTTGATGTCATGGTGTGTCGAGTAAGTATCGTCTGGTCTGTGAACAGACGTTCGACTTTTGGGATGGTGCGAACAGCTTGGCGTCAACTACAGAACCACTCGCCTCGGTGGATCCTGAATGAGAAATATGAGGTACTGCTGAGCTTAGAAGCTCGAACACCAGGGCTGAGATAGCCGCTTCTTGGAATGCACTGTTTCTGCAGTAGCTAATGCGATGGCCTTTCGAGGAGTTGTCTGCGAGCACCAACTCGGCGAAAGCATAAAAAGGCTGGCCGGCGGCGGTACGGTTCGATCCCCTGTTAAGGAAGTTCTACCGATTTCGGTTCAACTCCCTTGCACTCTCACTAACATCATGCAGAAGTACTCAAGTTCTCTCATCGTCAACTTGGTGTAAATTCAACACGCCGTCTTTTTTCGCCTTTTCCTACATTCTCAAAGATGGCTCTCGCCGCCACGGTCATCTCAGTGCTTGCACCGTCGAGGTCAGATGGTGGTATACGAATGTAGGCTCTGAAGGAATGCTTCGCGGGCAGAGAATCCGATGTAGTGACCTTGAAGTGCTGGGGGCGTTTCGAAGCCAGGACTATCGGAACGTATGCCTCACCTAGGAGCCCTCATACTCATGCCTGCTGAGTCGTGGGTGAACAGGGCCGGCCTTATGTCACAGTCTGCAATGCTTCATGGGACTACTGCATCAACGATTGCCAGGAGCGGATTTAGAGACATATACATAATATCCACGACTAGTACGCTGAGATATACCCACGGCCGCATTACCAATATCTCAATCTGTCGATTGTCTCAATGCATTCCCTCGACCTTCGCAGCAGCGAGCTTCTCCTGAAACGCACAGTGCTTGATCGAGTCAACGTACTCGACCACCGTGCTAATCTTCTCCCCATCGTCAGAAAATTGAAAGAACAAAACTCCTTCCACGCCAAACGGGCCTACACTCGTCTCTGCATGGTTGCTGAATTCAACCACAGATTTATGCGCTTCGGCATCGTGAACGTGGTTATGGAACTTGTACTACAATCCGATCAGTCAGTGCCGTGTACCTCAGCCGAAGCACAGAGGCGCCAGGGAGTTTGGTGAACGTACGACGATCGGCGTTGTGAACTGCTGTCCGATCCGATTAAGGCCGAAGACGAGTTGCTGGGTGTTCAGCTGGTGCGGTTCGACGGACGCCTTGGGCTGTAGGTATCTTATGAAGTCTGGCGTGAAGAGCTCGGCTAGGCCGTCGAGGTTGTAGGCGTTGAGGAGGGTGAGGACTTTGTCCAGTGTTGCCTTTTGGGCTGCGAGGGAGGACATGGTGGCGCTCGGCTATGGGGCGGAGGGAAGGTGGGATGAGTGAGTCCGGGTGGTGTTGTTGGCTGTGGGTGATATAAGTGATGCTTAGAGGAGTGGACCAGGACGATGCTCAGGCTATATAGGTGAGTGATGCAGAGGCAGATGGGAGAAAGGTTGTACCGCCGGGAAGGAGATTCTGTCTTAACGCCATGGTAATTGCTTCGCTTGCCTATCTATCGCTTGAATAGGATAGCATTGCGCTGGGAGGACGTGCTCTCTTGCATTGCTGGGATTAGATTAGGCTCATGTAATCTGTGCAAGGCATCCATTTTCGGTGTTAAGGCTCGGCCGAGGTCGCACGAACGCCGTGGTCACCCTTCCATCACTTCGGCGGCCCATCCTTCATCGCAGCCGCGACCTTCTCACGGAACGCCATATACACCTTCGAGTCGACATACTCCACCAGACGAAATATCTTCGTTCCATCTTCAGTGAACTCCAATATCATGACACCTTCCAGCCCGAAGGGTCCGAGCCTAGTCTCCGCCGCGTTCGTGAACTCGAAGCTCGACTTATGCGCATCGCCGTCATGCACGTAGTTGCGGAAGTCGTACTGTCGCGCCTTGTCAGTCATCAAACCGGGAGATATGGCAAGTAGTGTGGATCTACTTTGACTGGCGTGATAAAGGTAGATCCCAGACGACTCAGGCCGAGAATAAGCTCATCTCCATTGACTTCGCGAGACTCGACGGATCGACCAGGCTGCAAGACGCGTATGAAGCCAGGCGCGAAGAGGGTTGCGATAGCTTCGAGGTCCCAGGAGTTGACGTGGGCGAGGAGCTGAGCAATCGTGGCTTTCTGGGCGGCGAGTGAGGACATCTTTGCGGTGCTGTGTGCCGAAGGCGGGATATTGGAGATGGTCTTTGGTGTCGAGAGCTCATGTTGTTGTTGACCGACTGGGCCATTTTATAGCGGTCACGGCGGAATGAGGTCTGGCATACAGACACCTGGAACGGGAGCGGAGAAACAGTATGTCCTAACACCAGTACCAGTGCATGCTTGCGCTAGCCATCTTTCGTATCTGTGCTATTGCTCGTGGGCAACACCCCATGTGCAAGTGGTGTAGAACTTAGTCGATGGGATGACCCAGTGGACGCGCTCGCTCTCGGGCCTTGGCATTCGGCCGAGAAGACGCCCGCCTAAGCTCTCAGCTCTGAGAAAATGTACGGGAACAGCACCGCGCACGCCTTGTAGAACACCATGGAGCTACCGATCGTAGCACGGAACGGCGCAGCCAGGATGCCTCCGCTCGCTACGTAGATCCAGATCGCGTAGACTGCGACGGAGAAGAAATGGTAGATCAGCACGAAGGGGTTTCTGATGATGCCGGCCAATAGGCCAACAGGTCCATCGACGCAGTTGCCGCCTAGCTTGAAGTACTCGAAGCAGCCTTGCTGCAGTGCTTTGAGCTGCGTGTCGTTGGCGGCGAAGAGGGAGTACAGGGCTTGAGCGAGGATGTTGATGACTGAGCTGAGGCTCTTGCGCTGCCAGTGCAAACGCTTGAGCTGCTTCAGTACGAGGCCAGTACTCGCGAGCGACGGCACGACTGCTGGATCGAGCAAGTCTGAGAGTAGGACTACGTCGTTGAACGCCACAGTCATGCCGCCGCCTGTTAGAGGATGTCGCATGTTCAAGGCGTCTCCAAGGATCGCGAGACCGGGCGTGATGTTCGTCTTGGGTGGAAGGAAAGAGTTTGGCATACTACGTAATCGGTCCTTCTCGATCGCGGCCTCGAAGCAGGGACGTACAGCCGGTGGGAGGGATGGTATGACCACATTGCGAATGTGGCCTTTGACACCTCCATTCGCAACTGAAGCTGACGTGGTGTTCTCGGGGATGTCGACGAGCGCTCTTGTCTCATGGGTGCCGATTTGGTAGAGCAGAACCGGTGCGCCATCTCCCAGTATCACATGTCCGTGGTTCGGCATCGGCAGAGGCGCGTCTATCAGCTCCAGTCCCCAAAACTTCGACCTTGCAACTGGGGTGTCGCTTCTGTACTCCTTCCTGAACTTGCTGGCATACCCGTCCGCAATGATCGTGAGATGTCCGAAGAAGCTGTCCGGCTTGCCCTGTACATTGGCTTCCACGCCAAGCACTTGTCCAGTATACCCGCTTGTCACCATCTCCGTTGCCGTAGCCTCGATGACCGTGACGTTCGGATGTGCCATAGCCTTCTCCCTCAGTCGCTGAATAAATCGCCCATGATGAAATGATCGTCCCTCAGGCCTCTTCCGCTTCGTACCTCTCATCTCATCACTCGCCTCTCCGGCTCGCGCGTCTTCAGGATATGGTATCGCCACCTCTTCACCATAGTAGATCACATCATAGCCAAAGACCTTGACCGCATCAATGTCTTCCAGACAGTCTCTCAAGCCTAGCTTCTCCAGCGCCTGCACGCCTGCTGGCTGAAGAAGTTCACCGACTATTCGGTCGGGCTCTTTGAGGGAGCGTTCGAGGAGTATCACAGAGCGATCCTGGTTTCCCAGCGCGACAGCAACTGCGCAGCCCAGTATGCCAGCGCCTACGACTACAACATCTGCCTCGTGATGCTCGTCTCTGCGCAGTTGCTCTTTCTCTGAAGGAGTGTACATCGGATGATGGATTTCAGTAGTGTTTCGGAGATGCTTTGTCACGTTTCGGATTGTAACAGAGGGGTTTATCCAGTATCATATATGAGATGGGCAGTGTTAGGTACTATTACATCAAATTGCAGACGGTCAATGGCAGAAGATGGTTCCGTGTTCTCAACAATCGTACGTTCGGTCAATTTCCTCGATGACGGTCGCCCTGCATGTCGTCCCTGGATCGGTTCGCCCGCGCCACATCAAACTCAATGCGGCCAAGACATGCTTCTCCTACATAAACCACGTGTGTACCACGATCCCTTCACTCCAAACACCCGCTTCAGCGACTAAGCAGTCTGGTCTACAGAAAGCGTGGTAAAGCTGTGTTCGTTGTCACGGAAGGGATTCTGTATGAGACTGCGAACCGGCATCGCCGCGAGCTACATCCTTCCGTCGATGTACCTGCATCACCTTCCCCTTCGAGAATTGCATCATGCAGCGAGCGGGGAGCTATGAGAAAGGTAAGACTGGTGACTTCATGTGCCTTAGCCTGGTCGCTACAGTCTTCTCTTGTTCATCTCTATCTAGGTCAAAAAAAGCTATGAAGTTGCTAATATCCCTCATCTCCCTGGCAGTGGCCAGCAGCGCACTTGCGCCACCGAGCGGTCAGATCCCCTTCACAGGTCAAGCTCCCAAGCCATTGACTAGAGAATCGATCCCACTTCTCGGCTTCGGCACCTGGAACCTGGACCGCAGCAATGCTTCAGAGGCAGTGTCATTCGCCATCCAGTCTGGTTTCAGACACATTGACTGCGCAGCCGCATACGGCAACGAGGAGCTCGTAGGTAAAGGCATCGCTGATGGCCTTGCTAAGACTGGTCTCTCAAGGGAGGATCTCTGGATCACGAGCAAGCTGTGGAATGACCAGTAAGACCATGAGTTGCACGATCTAGCTTTGATTGGTGCTGATTCTGTCCTAGTCATGGTGCTAAGAACGTCCCAACCGCCATCGCCACCTCTCTGCAAAAGCTCGGCCTCGATTACCTCGACCTCTACCACATGCACTGGCCTGTGAACTCCGTCAAGCACAAGATCGGCTATAAGTCCACCTGGGCAGCGATGACCAAGCTCCTCGGAACAGGCCAAGTCAAGCACCTAGGTGTTTGTAACTTCTCTCCCTACCAGCTCGATGATCTCATCAACAGCACCTCTCACCTCCCATCCGTGCACCAGATGGAATTGCACCCGTACTTGCAACAGACTGAGTGGATCAATTGGCACTCCAAGCACGGCATCCACGTCACAGCCTACTCGCCCTTCGCCGGCGCGAACCCGACCTACGATCCCGGTGAGCCACCACAACTGCTACACAACGAAGTCACGCAGCGCATCGCCAAGAAGCGGAATTGCACGCCCGCACAGGTATTGCTCGTGTGGGGCATCAGCCGTGGGACGTCAGTGATCCCGAAAAGTAGCCATGCGAACCGTATTACGGAAAACGTGGGAGCGCTTACTTGCAAGCTTGAGAAGAGCGATTTCAAGGCGTTGAATGGCTTGGGGAAGTGGCATCATCGGTTTGTCAATCCGAGTAAGTCTTGGGGCGTGGAGTTGTATGAGGGGTTGGAGGATTCGAAGGGGAAGCATGGGAAGAGTGCTTGAAGCGAGGATACCATCTCCCAGTTCAAGAGCTCCAAGGAATATTTCGCCGATATGGATGACCGCACAGTGGCGGACTACAAATATGATGTTGCCCAGGTAAAAGACAAAACATCATCCCTATACGTTTTCAAACTGCTGAACTTTCGAAGGCGCCGTAGCATGTGTTATCACTGAGGCTGCTGGGCTAGTTACATTACCTACTCCATGCCAATGAATCTGGTGCTACTACCTATACTCTGCGCTGACTATAAGTCAGCAAGAATTAACATGCTGAACGCTGTCAGGTAGCTATTGCAATACCTAGACATGGGAAATGCAACGCAATTCCTTTCTGCCAACCCGGTCCGCCAAAGAGGCAATAACCTTCGGAGTCAGTACGGCATGTTTCGAGCCCGATGTAGCCGCCGTTCCGCAGCGTACAAAGGGAAGACTATCGCATATCAACCTATGTCCATACCGGATCTCTCACGCGGTCTTTGGCGTCTCCTGCACGCGACCGAAGCGCGACAGCCATTTGACCCATTGCTGCTGGTGGTGCGCCGACTTGATTGATGATCGACCCGGCCTGACACATCCAAGATACGTCTCCATTCTGGTCAACTGGGCAAACTTGTCGTCCCCTTCGATACCCTCACGCACGAACTTCAGTTGAGCGTTTCTTGACTCCGCTTCGATTGGAAGTCCGCCGGTCATACGTTGAGCGGTATCGTGAACCCACCGCGGGTAGTCCTGAGTTCTCTCTAGGCCGCTGGAGTCACTCAGATCTAGAGGGAACAGCGAGTCAAAATTAGGCACCCAGTCGAAGCCTACGCGTGCGATGGCAAGCCTTCTACGGTCCACGAAACCTACGATGTGCTCTACATCGCGTTGTGCTTGAGGCGACGCCTTCTGGATCCTAGTAGTCTCATCAGCTCGTTCTATGACGGCCTGTAATCTGGTGCAGAATCCTGTGTACACATCGGCTAGGGGACGACTACCCTCGTCTTCAGCGTCAGATAGTACTGTAAGCGCCGTACGCAGAATCTGTACACCATCATAAGCCAGCCTAGTGGCACCCTGCGGAATAGGGAAGTGTTCGATGTGCACGACATGCTCCTCGGCTACAAGACGTGCTTGTTCATCGACTCGGGCAGCGTATAATAGGGTATCGGTTTTACTCTGCAGAAGATCGAAATCCAAGTATTCGATGCTCGCCTGGTAGGCCCGAGTCACTGCCGCTTCAAGCTCGGTAGCGTCTCGTACAGCCGCGGGTCTGACAGTATTGAATGAGTCTAGGAGATTGGCAACGAGACTAATTCGCTTCTCCGACACGTGGGGGACGGTCTTGTGGTACCACGAGCCCGCCTTGCCGAGTAGGGTATCGGTTCGACAACCATGGAATTCCTTCCAGTTCACGCCCATGATTGCCCAACGCTTGCTGACGTTGCGAAAATTCAGTCCAAGACATTTACACACGACTTTGATACTGGCGGTAGTGGCCGGTGAATGAAGTTCTTCTCCCATAAGTCCGAGGAGGCGACATATGTACTGACCTGATTTGGCTTGCCACCTCAACATGTCCCTGTCGATCTGAGCAACAGACCGGATCTCGACTAGACCAGCTACAAGTGCCAAGTGAAGGGTACGATGTGGATCTTGGTAATCAACTTTTAGTGGACCTTCCCGTGGCAAGACGCCATACAGGCCATAGATCTTGTCGCACTGTAACGTACAATCTTGTTCAGCGTAGGAGTGTATTGCATCGCTGAGCATAATTCTGCCAGCCCGAGCTATTTCTGTGGACCTGACTTTCTCTTCTAGCAGCAGACAGACGCGGATAGCATTAGCACAGGGCCCTATATGTGGGAAGATTGGAGTAGACAACAGACGATTCAGTGGATCTTGACCTGTTCGCGACTCGCTCCACCTGTGTAGTCCACATCGCAGACACTCATAAAGAACTCTCCACGGGATCGAGAGCCTTTTGTATCGAATGATCAGCCGTTGAGCCAGGAGCATCTCCTGGACTACCCATAGCCGTGTCCAGTATGGACCGTCCAAGATAGGGTCCAAGACACACAGTATAGCGCCCTCTGCGAGCGAGGGATCAATCCCAGCGCTCAACCATTCGTGGAGTGCGTCCGGTCGCAGGGTGGAATCGCTACCGCGAGGCTCTGGTGCCTCTGTCGCCTCAGGCACCAACTTCAGTGCTGCCATATCAAAGTACAGCTGCCACAACTCCGGGATTCCATGTACTTTTACAGGCATCTCACTTACTATCGATTCGGCTCCTAGCCAAGCGACGACCTCAGTAGCATTGCGATACACATCTCCCATCAGTGCGACTTGTGTGCTTTTCTCGAGCAAGTCAAGCTGATTGATGCACACAGCATCAACATATAGCCAAGCTCGATCGTTCTCATCTCGCCGCAGGCGCAGGTACCTGTAGAGATTTGGCCGGATCTGGACTGTGCATCCATTTATGATGATGGTACATATCGCGTCTTCCGTTCCCCAAGTGTAGGACAAGGCTTGGTAGTGCGGAGTGTCACTCAGCGAATGTACAGTGAGCTCGAAGGCAAGATCGTCCGATTCGCACAGTACAGTACCCGACAGTCGCAATAAGCGGATCTGGCGCCGTGAAGCATCAAGCCCTTCGTAGGCAAGTGACGGCGCCCGATCGTCCAGTGAGCGTTCGGCCAACTCCACGCTCCTGGGATCATGCTCTGGGCCGTTGAAAACGCTGTCTTGCGCCCTCGAGCTCTGATGCTGGGCGGACGGCAGTACTCCACGGACTGCTTCCATGATAAAGCCGCCAGGCCTGAAGTCGAGCGGCGCCGAGCCACGCCTTGGGATCAGATCGTGGCAGCCGTAGAGAATCAGGTTGGCAGCCGCATCTTACAAGCCATATTCTGCCGACGCTATGTGCAAAGCACGCGATCCATGCCTATGATGGTGGGGTTGAAGACTTACGCGTGATCGTGACTTCGTGAAACTTCCAGACCGAATGATGAGCATGATCTGTAGTAGCAGGTTGCTGCTGAGTCGCTATTGCAGAAAGCTGCATGTGTCCCTGTCCAATCACATCTGTGTTAGTGACGACCTGCTCAGCCTGCATTGTCAGCGACCGGAACATCTCTATAAATGGCTTCGAGTAGCACAGAGATGAGCAGCAAAGGGACTGCGTGTTGCGTCACCCTCTTCCGTTAGAGCTTCGGAGACGTACAACGGCTAATAGGTAAGGTTTTGTTCTCGTCAATAGTCATTGCGAGACATACAGAGACAACGTTCATCCAAATGTGCGCACCTTCTTGGACACACAACCAACGACAGTGTGCAGCGCGCGTATACAGAAAGATCATGCCAGACAGTGGTCAAGAATAACCAAGACGGCAGAGGAATCACTGCTGGGCAGTCATGACTTCGTGTCTTACGCTATGCCAGTTGTTACTCTACAGATACCGACCGGATCCTGACAATGCTCACCGGCCTTACAAGCGGCTGGACCTTTCAACCCTATGACCTCTTTGGCCTTCGACGGCCTTCATAGCCCGAGTCCATCTAAGAATGCTGAACCGAAAAGCTAGGTTGTGTTCATCAACAGATCGCAATACTGCAGGTTCGACAAAGTAGCCGAGTAGAAATGAGAAAATCAGCCAATCGCGACCCACACTTGCGAGAAGGACAGGTCATAATGCGGAGAATTGCAGTGCATGAGAGCTCCAGCCATGTCATGCAAGTATGCCCAGAACGCCACATGCATCCCAGTACGCCGTTCGGGGGGCTTGTGCAACGTCGCACAGCTGTGCGACCCCATTCCGATGCTGCACCATCAATGTATGGTGGGAAGTTCCGGATGCTCATTCAAAGCTGATGCGTCTCACGAGTCCCTCCTTCGCCGCTTTTTGGTCTTGCCCTGTCGCGCAGCATTGGTGCTTGCGACTGCAGCGATCTTTGCAGCGACCTCCCCTCCGTCTCCGCCTGCCGTATTCCCACTACTTCGCCCTGTCTCCTCCTCGTCGCTCGCTTCATCCTCATCGTCGTCCTCCTCATCATCACTCCCGCCCTTCCCTCCCTTCTTCCCCTTCCCCTTCCGCGCCTCACTCCCCTTCTTGACACCCACATTCAATCCCTGCCTCCTGAGTGCCTTCAACAGCGCGCTGCTAGCCCTCATACCCGGAAAGTCTTTCGCAGGATAAACATCAAAGATATCCGTCACCACGCTCGCCACAGCACCATGCACCGCGCCCTTGGTCATATTCATCGGGTCGATTCTGAGCAGTTTGAAATGTAGTCGATGTTTGCCGGGGTTTCTGCAGCTTAGATCCGGGAAGACGAAGAACGTCCCTGCTACCCCATGTTCATCTTTGGCAGGATAAGGGCTAGCTACTAGCGTGCCCATGAGTTTGCGCGTTGCTGGCATCTCGGGTCCGCCAGGTGAAGCTTGCGTCTCATCTTTGTCCGTGGACTCGTGCAGCAACGTGCAGTGCAGAGCGAACATGGCGTTGTGATCTGCGGCTGGAGCGCCAGTAAGACGATCTGTGGTGCGGAGTTGAAGGATGGGTGGAGGATCTATGACTCTCCGATCTCGTTCGCCAAAACCGCAAGCGCGGGCTGCGAGAGGTTGTTGCCGGATTGTGAGCGTGTATACGAAGGGCAGTTCTGGGAGCGTTGCGGGAGGGGCGGGACCGGTCTGAAGCGATGTGGCGATTGGAGAGCTGAGGTAGCTGCGAGATGAGGAGTGGGAGCGTGAAGTAGGACTGTAGTAAGAATCTGCTCGTTCGGCTGGACGAGGTTGAGGTTGTGAAGGCAAGGTCGTTGGTCTATATTGCTGTGCATGATGTTGTGGAGGTAGTTGGCCTGGATAATTGGGAGGATGATCCAGACGATGTGACGTGACATGACGTGGGTGAGGCTGTCCATGAGGTTGCGAGTGTGGCGAGATGGAAGCAGCGTGAGTGAATGCTCTGTGTGACGACGGCGGCTCACTACGGTGCTGGCTAGTCTGCGGAGGTGGAGTCGCCGACAGCAATGCTGACACTGGAATAGCACCCGTCCTTGGTGGTGCAAATGAGGCTGGCGTGGGCAACGATGGCTCTAAAGTGGCGAGTCGCGTCGGCGGAGGTGCAGGTCCCCGAAGTGCATGTTGCTGTGCTGGCAATGTACGCAGAGGTGCTAGTTGGAATTCAGACGCAGCTCTGAGATCCGCCCGGACAGCATAGCCTGTGCTTGAGAATCCTGGTACTCGTTGAGTCTGAGCCATCTCGCCCGGGCGAGGAATGTCCGCCTGTCTATGAGACCAATGTGTTGGCTCAGGAGAGCTGCGTGGCGGTGACATGGACACAAATTCGCTTCCAGTGTCTCGAGCAATATAGGCCGCGCCTGTCTAGAGGTCTCGACAAAATCCTGGCAATCCTGCGTAAGGTAATTATTTGCGTCACTGATGGCGTCCACAAGCGTTGGTTTGCAGTCGTCCACCGCGTCTTTGGTCAGCCGATGGATATCGCAAGGCAATTTGAAAGCTACCGCAGGATCGGAGCATATATCGAATGCTGTGGCCACGAGCAGTGCTTATGGCATCGCATATGTTAAGCGGCCAATTCGAGTCATGCAAACCGCGGACTAACGCCGTGCAATGTAGTCGGTGAAGGGTAGGCAGGTCGGTGGAGTAGGCTGCAGATAAGGTGAAGGAGTGCGCGCGCCTTGTGCACGAGTGAAGGAAATGAAGTGGGTCTTTGAAGGTAGCACTGAGAGCGCACAATATCTGTGCCCGGACCTTGGAATTGCGATGCTTGCAGGAAGCGGTGCTGCAAAGGACACCTCCGCCGCGGACAGGGATAACACGAAGATGATGTGTGAACAAGAGAGGGTACTTAGTGCGTATGTATCTTACCTTGCTGATGGCCAACCTGCGACATAATGTATATGCAGGTCTCTGTCCATTTTCTCACACATGCATGAACGTGAACCAGGTGCTGCAAGCTAGCAGTTACGACCATGGTGGTGCTGCCAAAGTCGGCCTGGCACCGGCTGGAGAGACGTTGATTTTCTGGTAGCGAGTACAAGGAGTTTCTTGACCGGGGTGCGAAGCGTCTGTGAACCGGGGCAAGTCAAGCGGGCATCGCTTCGCGTTATTGTTGATGTCGTAGTGCAGCACAGCCCAAGGTCAGACCAGACGCGGGTATGTCTGCAAGCGAGCATGCCCCGATCTGATGAATGTGTCGGCGAGCCAGGCAGTCGGATTTCATGTCGAGGTGTGACCAGGAGACGGCCCAGCCCAATTTGTGGGATCATGGAAGTGACGCTCGGTGCAGCTCGGGTAGGTAGAGTGCTCAGAAATTACTACGCAATCCTGCATGGGATCATTCATCAATCAAACCCAACGCCGCCGCTATGGCCCGAGGATGCGCGCGTGAACCGGGTTGGTGGTGTAAGATTCTCCACCGCTCTGCAGAAGAGTGTGGCGCACACAGTCGCGCGCAAGGTGTCACACGCCCGCACTCTGAGCCGTCGCCGTGCACGGGACGGACGCTGTCGCCGAGGCTGATGGGCCTGTGACTGATCCTGAAGGTCGCCGCGATTATCTGCAGACTTGCCAAGTGTGATCGTGTCCAGGATTGTGATGTAGCGACTATGAATGCTTGGATACGAAGGTACGCCCGCGGGCTGTTAAATGCTGCTCGGGGGTCGAGCCGAACAGACCGAGACGCCTCCATTCTCACCATGATGGCTGACATTCTTCCGGTTCCGTCAGCACCTCCACCTTCACCGCTCATGGATCGTGTCATAATTGCGCGCTTTGAGCGAGCACTGACCGGGCTGTTTCTGCACGAATCAGACGTGCAGCTACAGAGTGGCCAGCATGCCTTAGGTTGGAGCAGTCAGATGGTTCGCTTGTATACAGTCATCTCGGCACTTCACTGCGCCTAGTCCAGCAGCAACATGATGCGCAGACAGCATACCTGTATCTGGAATATGGACAGACCAGACCGCTATAGCAAGGACACCCCAGAACACTGAAGCCAGCATGGCTGTTTTATCAGTGTGCCTTACTCCAGACCTCGACTTTGAGCACATCTACAAACGTTACAAGCTCTGGAATCACGTCCTGGAAGCACTGGAGTGCATAAATCACGGAATTCCACGCGACTCAACCAATCAGGAAGCTCCGCGTAACCACAACGGTTCGAGCGTACCCACGTGGTCTAACGCCCGCCACCATCGTACAAGGTGCATTCATCGGTCGAACCAGGTCTGAGGCCGTTGCACAAATGGAGCTCGCTACGATCTCCCTGTCACTTTGCACCCACACACGGCTCGACCGTGTTGCCGGTCCTCCGAAGCAGCCCCCTTTCAGCCTCCCACGCTTTCGAAACGGGTTTGGTCTGTCTTACTTCGACATCCGAATGTGGCCCGCTTCGCTCGACAGTCGGCGTGGGACTTTACGCGAGTTGAGAATGTCTCACCTCTTCTAGACTTCACTGCGATTATTGGACTGTTTCGATCGCACTGGAGGACTCGCTTCCGGGTTACATCGCTCGAGATTGGTTGTTTCGGACGTGTGGAAATGTCCACTCTTTCCGTGTTGCCTACGAGCGAATATGTCCCTCTCGAGACTGGCTCGCAATTATCCAGTCGAGCGAATATTAAATTGCTGGGCACTGACTCGTCCGCCATGCGCCAGCGCCCCGACCCTCTGCTGGCAGAAAACGGTCGCCCGAAACCCGTTGCGGAAACGGGTCTAACGGCTCGACTGTCATGGCCGAACGAAGCCGTTGGTTCAGATGACCCTGGTTTCGTTACATATCCTCAGGAGCAACTACACGGCCCCGAACGATGTCTGGCACATGGTCCATTCCTCGTGCGGCTGGAGCTATCGACACACGCGACTCATGATGCGCTACGATGACGGAAGCCGCAGACTGCGCTCGGAGCGCTGACGAGTCCCAGGCACCGTCAATACTCAGAGCAATACCACAGGGCGCTTTCCATGGTAGCGACATGGTCATCTCGGAATTCGCCGCTTACGCGCAATGAAAGGTCTTACTGATCGCTCGGAATCATAATCGAACCCCGACGGGAGCGCGATCACGCGGGGAGGCGCTCCGAACTATGTGGAGCGATAGGACGTACTACGGTACTAGCTGACTTCATTGCAAAACTAACGCATTGCCGATGTGGCCCATTGCCGCGCGATGGAGTAGCTTGCCAGGAATGTAGCCGACAGGCTTAAGTTTCACTTGTGTCAACCTCGCCTATATCACTCTTGCAAGCATGTCGACGCGATGCCGTGGAGAGGTACCATCCACGAACTGACCGTGATAATGCGCTTTGATGTAGCATCGAGCTTGTTGGCGCGTAGCGGCCACTCGCAGCTACTGCGAACTCGCCTTGCACTCACGCTGTGACAGACAAAGTGCATGTAAGTCTGGACCGGATCACAACACTTATAGGTGCAGCACGACACTCGAGCGATCTACTGATACAGCGACATTGACCCGACCTAGATCAAGCTGTGACGATCGTAAAGACTCTGGGTACTCCGCTCTGCGACTGCCGAAGGACCGACATGGGACGTCGTCAAGGCACTCCAACGACATTATGCGAAGCTCGCGTCGCTGCTTAGCGCTGCAGACAATAACCGCGTCGTATTATTGAATCGATCAATTGGCGGCAAGAGTAAGCGGCTGCTTTCATACATTCCCCGTCTCCTACTGCGAAGCCCTTGGACTTCTCCCACATGAGCTACATTTGTCAGCGCAAATGGTGAACGTTGGTACAGCTACAATAGATACTATGCTCCGTTCTCCTCCATCCGTCACATGATGAAGCCTGACTTGAAACGACACTAGATCGTTGGTAAGTGGATAAAGCAGTCAACATCCATAAAGTTTAGTGTATAGCCCATAACGCGAACGTGCGGTACGAGCATATCCGGTAAAGTCCCAATACCACCGTGACGAACATCCTCGCAACCGTCGATCCCCGAGTCAGAATGCCCCGAGGTGTACCTATATGGTACCGAACTTCGGGCATTGTGAGAGCCAGGTCACATGCAGCTGACTGCATGGTCCAGCCTCGCTACCCTTGTAGGCCGGAGGAATCCGACCAGAAGATATTGCAGCGAGAGGGTACTTGCAGCGAACGAATATGACAGCTGTTGCCCGCATCGCTGAATACGGCAGACGAGTTTGACAGGGTGGTCGTACACGTATGACAGGGTATGGTAACGATGTTCATGGTGCAACTTTTCGTGCACGACCGTGGCTTGCTGTGCTATTGACTAGGATGGATTTATGTGCCGGTAGCTGCATGCGGGCTGAATGGGTCGCGCGTATTCGGACTCTCAACGTCGGTTGTGGTTCGCGACAGCAAACACTCCGACATCTCTGAATGCAGACAATGGTCCGAGTGTCGACCATGGTTATCGTGTCGCGAGATGGCACATCAGTCTGTTCGACGGTTTGCGGTGCATCTACCGGCATATATGTCCGTACTCTAGTCGCCGCTTCGCTTGCAGCAGCGCTGGTATGCCGTCACTGTAGACGGCGGCTCTCATGGGTCTCGGCAGAAACTTATGACTTGCATGCGCACTTCTCGTCACCTCCAGCTTCGTTACTGTGCACTCTGTCTCGTTCGCATGCATGCCACCTGCTTGATCCCGTAACACTCAACTTCCTACAGCTCGTCCAGCCATCTGCCTCTCCTGTCTCTGTCCTCCTCCCACACTCCTCTTGATGCGCGCTCTCCTCTCTCGCCCGGCAGCATCAACAATGCATACAACTTCTCCACGTAGACATTCCAAGCGTCCCACGGCTTCTGGCCAGGAGGCACAACCATCATCCGTACCTCCTCGACGCCGTTCTCGTCCACCATGCGACCGTACGCTCTGCTCGCACGTCCATTACAAAGCTTGGTCGGCGGCTGCTTCAGCCAAATTCGGCGCTGTGCGTGAGCGCGATGGGCGATGATGGGATTGTTCCAGAGACAAGGGTGTGTAGGTAGGCAGAGGAAATGGTCAGCTGCTTCGAGAGGGCAGGCAGCACAGCGAAATGTATCTGCTTTCAAGCCTGTCGTACATGGTGTGCGGTCTGTCCTGATCGTGGTTGTGGGAAGCGACGCCGCAGCCTGGACTTCCAGACCGGGGAAGATTCGTTCGAGCGTCGCGATACTTTTGCCGCCTATTCTTGGGCGTGTGGCGGGCACTACGTAAGGCTTGCGTTTGCGTGCTGTTACCTTGGCCATATCGTTGATGAGAGCTTTCTGGAAGTTTATTGAGGATGCGGCATCTCAATAAAGCATCTCGAACCTGATATCCCATGGGTACAAAGGACGTGGTTTGCTGGATCTAACGATCCGATTCTTTGAGCTCCTCTTCAGGTCTCCCGTTCGTGTCTCTGTCATGTCATGGCTTGGCCCGAAGTATGGGGATTGCATCACCCCAACACCCTCACATGATTCGCCGGAAACAGGCCCTTCATGCCAGCGTAGACTCCCCAGAACCAGTCCTCGTTCATCCTCTCCGCCTCCCTGATCTCAGCATTTTTGGGGAACGAGATCTCGTCTCCGATCCCATCGCCCACGAACCTGTTCCACAACGCCAAACACCTCATGCCAACGCCGCCATCAGGTGGCACAAGCGGCGAGGTCTGCTGAGCTGCCAGCTCTGCCTCGTCTTCTTTCAGCGCCCAGCCGCCAACAGGCTCGCGGACGACGACTCGCTGCTTTCCCGTGTGACCAGCGTCTTGGGAGCCGATGACGGCCATGCGATGGCCTTTGAGGCAGCGCCGCCATCCGGTGGTGCCATTTGCGGCCGAGATTTTGCCTTGCGCGACGAGATTGTGGTAGCACTCATTGCAAACGTCATAATCGCCGTCGTTGCAGGTGCTGCAGTGGAAGTGGGTGTCATCGGGCGATAAGCCACGATGGCAGACATCGCAGTCTTGCTGCACGAATAGCACAGCGTAGGTGTGCTCAGGCAAATGAGGCAGAAAGACGAAGTTTGCTTTAGAAGTGGCGTCCTGCCCTTGTCGGAGCGTGCTCATGTGCTGAACGGGGAGGAGAGGGTGAGTGCAGTGCCAGCCTTTGTTCACACATGAGCTACAGTAGCCCCAAGCGCCTTCGAGGCAGATGTAGCAGTGATAGTAGCAAGCATTCGTGAATTGAAAGCATCGTTCACAGCATGCGCCGGCTTGTAGTGATTGAGCCGGATCTGTGCCTTGACCAGTTTGGTCTGTCTTCCTGAACCTGCGTGCCATCAGTATATGCGGTCTTTCGACACTTTGTTGCCCGCCTTCCTGTGTCAAAGCTTGTTCCCATCGCGCCCAAGCGAGGAAGCCAAAGCCGAACCAGTGTTTGCAGCCCTGACCAGAGCGATAGCATGACAGACAGAGGTCGAAGTTGCCATCATCGCACTCCGCGCAGTGATAGTGCAGCTCATGCTGGATGTCATTTCGCCCACATCGTTTGCAGACGACTGCCGGCACCATCATGCTAGGCTCGGGCTGTGACTGGACAATCTCGGGCGCAAAGGCTGCCAAGGACTGTGAAGGGCGAACAGACTGATCTGGTGCAGGCCGGTCTACTGGATATGGAGTCACGAGGTTGGGTGAGCTGTTGTTAGTAACACCTGACTGCTGTCGCACGGCCTCCAGCGGATGGATAGTGGGTCGAGCAGTGTCAATAGAGGATCGATGTGGTCCCGAGGACTGACGAGCCCTCTCTGCATGTATGACTTCGCGTTGTCCTTCCGGATCAGTGACTCTTCGATTTGAGTCTGATGGTCGCCTGTGGCGAGCTGGCCGCTGCTCTGTGGGTTGAGCAGATGTGAGATCCGTCGCTGATCGCGCAGCTGAGTGAGTCGTGCCTTCAGATGTTCGATGAGAGGATCGATCACTTCGTTGGCTCGTGTTACTTGTAGATCTGTTGTGTCTCGTCCTAGGTTCCTGTAGTGTCTGCTCAAACAGATGTGGTCGCGATATAGGAGGTCGATTTCTGCTTTGACTTGAGGCAACATCCGCAGCACCACGATCCGTAGTCACATTCACTGCGCCGGATCGTGCTTCGCTGTCAGTCCTCGAGCTCCGATCACGATTATGTGATCGATCTCTACGTCGCTGTCGTCTACGATACTCCGCAGCAATACGCTCAGTCAATGCTTCCTCCTGTTGAGGTGTAAGGTTCTCGATATCGATTCCGTCCAGTACACCTGATGCCATGATCGACTGCATGATCTCGGATTGCACTTCCTGCGAATCTGCTTCTGATGCGCTCAAGAGGCTGCGCAAACTTGGCTGATGCTCAACCTGTCTCTCCTCGACGTCTCTAGCACGCTGCGCTGCCCAAGCACTGGGCTGCTGTCTGCTCGTCGTGTCTCGCACCCGAGGCGCGTTTGTCTGCTGCTGACGAGCGCGGCGGTCCACCCGCTGCTCGTTGACACGAGATCGTCTGTTCGCTTCCACAGCTGGGTCTATGTCCGCCATACTCAGCGCCATAGTCTGGCCCAGTAGTCGCTCGTCCTCACTGTCGTCTGAACCCTCTTCTGTATCGACCTTCGGGATCACATTATCTCCAGGCTTGTAGTGCCGGCGCATCTCAGCCATCTCTGCCTCTGTCTTCCCTCGCGCCGGGTTGGCTCTCAGGAACATATCTAGCAACGTCGTGACGGTAGCATTTGGCCTCGTGTCGCGCACTTCGGCTCGACATGATGGGCACGAGTATGGCTGCGTACGCTTTCGCGATCGCGCTGCTGCGGTCGCCTGCCATGTGAACCATTCTTTCAAGCAAGATCCGCAAAAGGTATGAAGGCAGTCGAGGAGGGTCAAAGGTTGGTAGAGGACGTCTGTGCAGATCTACGGGCAAATCAGTCTCCAGACTTCTTATACGTCTGAGGAATGCTAACATACCGAGCACGATAGCTCCTTCTCTAGATCTACTCCCCCATTCCCACTGCCCTGTGTTGTTTCCGCCATCATGCGTAATCTAAGTTGAGGTCTCGCGCCCGGCGTTTGTCTGACGATCCCCGCCAAGCTGAGCAACTGGTGGGGTGTGGAGGCCTCGGTGGCGTCGGTGAGGTGACGAACATGCGTGTGCCAGCGCATTTCATGCACGATGAATCTCACATATGCTAAGCATCAAGTCACGGAACCGATACATTGACCTGGAGAAGCTCGGGTTGGCGTACACCAACTGCATCTCAAGCAGAGATTATCGGTGATCAGTTGATATCTGTTGCAGTCTACACTGCGAGTATACTATATCATTACCGACGGCTTATCGGACACACACTGTCTCCCCTTCTCTGTTCTCTGCTGGTGCTCCAGCAAGCCATCTTTCCTGGCGAATCGCTTGCCACATCCCCACGCCATGCTTTCCGTCGCCTCGCCGCAGATGAACCGCTTCTCTTTGGCATGTACCGTCCTCTGATGTCGATGTTGGTCGTTCCTCTGTCTGAATCGCTGCCCGCACCCGAAATCGCATCTAAATGGCGTCTCGCCAGTATGTGTACGTCGATGATTTACGAGGATCGAGCGTCTCGAGAACGTTTTCTTACAGATACCAATTGTGCAAGCGTAGCGATTGTCGTGGGAGGCAACACAATGGCTGCCATGCTCGGGGGACTCGGTCAAGTCATGCACGTCGCCGTGAAGTGACGAGGGTATGTTGTCCAGGGGATGGTCGGCTTCATTAGGATTGTCTCGATCGAGAAAGAGCTTCGATCCATCAACGTCGTCAGTATCGACTTGGGAAGAATCGGCAACGCTGTGCCTCGACTGCGGGAAGGTCCCTCGGGCACTGGTCGATGTGACAATCGACGGGAGACCGTGACCTGCGACCACCTCGCTGAGCCTGTCTGGCCGGAGTACAACCGATCCAAGACGTTCGTGATCTTCCGCTGGTGTGATGCGCTGCTCACCCTGGGCCTGCGCCTCATGCGATTGCGGGCGATGGAAATCACTGGGTCTGTCCACTGTGGAGAAGTCAACGGATGTCGCTCTTGAGATGCCACTTCCTAAGCTCGAATCTTGCGCATGTCGCTCGCCAACCACGATCTTGGCGTAATATGAACCATGTGAGCGCACCATATGGTTCTTGAGGGCGGCGCGCATATAGAACCCGCTCCCGCAGTAGGTACATTTATATGAATGATGTGGCCTTCGTCTGGTTACATGCGTCTTCCAGTGGCAGTCTTGCTGTGGGTCGTTTGCAATTTGATCTATCAATGGAGACCACGTGTTAGCGAGCGGAGCCGGTGACGAGTACCAGCTGTGGTCATTCGTCAGCTCAGCTGGAGATACACTACCCGTGTCGTCAGCATGGCTGGATCTTGGAGAATTGGCCGCAGAATAGAATGGTGAGCTCTCCCGGAACGGCGACATTGGAGGTGTGGCGCTGCGGCCGACGGAAATCGATCGCTCTCGCTGCGCCCACACCAAGCGCTCGTCGATCATGCGAGTCGCTGGAGATGCACTTGCACGCCGAGAGCCAGCAGCTCGCGCTGGTGCTCGACCACGAGGCTGCTCGTCCAACGACGCCGAGGCCGAGTATGGCGTGGACCAGGTTGCCATTGATGAGTCAGAGGATAGATCATGGGTGGCGGTTCCTCTGGCATCATCCGATATTGCTTGGTGGGAGTCCAAAGAGGGATTGTCCAATGTACCATGGGTAACTTGGGTCGATGCCGCCCAGGTCTCAGCTTGCCGCGTCAGCTCATTTAATCGTTTCTGCAGCGCGGAAGCTGCAAGGTGGTGAGTATAGGCTCCGCAAAGAGCGACACCGAGCGAGTGACTCACGGTATTGCCGCTTCGCTACCCGTTTCTGCATTGTCCTACGCTCTGCTAAGTCCGAGCTCTGGTGTAGACGTCGAGACAGATGCGCTAAAGTCAAGTCCCCAATCCGAGTACGGAAGCCAGGGAATGTTCAGATTCGATGCGATTTACAGTGCCAGGTCAATATGCTCCTACCAGTGCTTGAGTGCCGCGAGCTTCGTCCCGCTGGATTGCGGTTACCAAATGTCTGCAGCAGCACCTGGAAGAGAGAGATCGCCACAAGCTTTGCAAGGTCCAGGATATGATACACTGCGTTTCTGCGGCACTGCTTGCATGTTTGATTGCCAGAAAGTTTGGAAGATGCTTGAGCAGGGTACAGAAAAGTGATAAGCAGCAATCGACAGAAGCTTAAAAGAAAAGTAGAGTGATCTGCACGGCCGATCGTGATGAAATTGTGGTTCTGCACGGATGTTGAAAGCGGTGGAAGCAGCGAAGCTGTGATGATGACCGCCAATACCACGTCCATAGCGCGCTGCTGCGGGAGCGGCGCCACGAAGCATCGATCAGCGTCAAGCGAGGACCTTGTGCGTTCCTCGAGTGTGCCAACTCTAATCATGATTGCAGAAATTTACATGCAAAAATGAGATCTCTTCTCTGCGACCACATGACTCCCGTCCGGCAAGATCGCCCTCCTGCTGTCGTACGGCCTATCTCTAATGTAGAATTTCGTGTCAAGAGTGCAACGTCGTAGTGAGGCTCCGCCGCACAAGATCAACCTCGAATATGGCACGGACCATGCTGCATGCGACCGCGCTGCAGGGTGAGTCTGGATAACATCATTGGCTGGGTATGTTGACAGCATGGAGACAGGAATTGAGGGTTCTGGCAGTGAAGCCCCTCCATGGCCGTGCAGTGAGAGCAATACCGGAACTGCTATGACCCTCGACGCAGAAAACAATCGAGAGCGAATGTTCGCGTGATGGCCTGCCGGAAAGCTGCCTACAAGATAGCGCTGCTCCCTACGCAAAGTACCAGCAGTCAGGATATTATTTTTCTTGCACATCATGTCGAGCAGCAGTGCAGAGCTCAACCTTACAATCATTTTTGGCTGCCTTGCTACAGTCCTCGCCATCACCGGCGCTATGGTCGCCTTCCTCCAGTATCGACTGCAATCCCGAAGTACTTCGTCAATGTCGCCGAGCAACCTGGAAGCCGGCCTAGCCATGTGTACATTGAGTACAATCCTCAAGGGGCCAACAGCCACGCCCGGTATTGCTCCGAGTGATGTCGATCGTGTGCGACTCCGAGACTTGCAGAGTCGAAGAGTGCTCAAAACTGTTGCGCGTTCGAGGTAAACGGCCAGAGACGCTGGTTCACTCGGCGTTGACTGACCGAACGGCAGTATGCATCCTAGACTACGCATCCGCTCGGCCCGTCGAGTACGTGACGTGATTTGGCCGCAAGCAACGAGAAGATCCATCGCTGCGCTTCGCTATGGTGTGCGAAGTTCATCAACTCGAAGGGACTCCAGTGGTGGCGTGCATGGGATGTCCAGCATCGAGCTGTCGTCGGAGCCGGGTGCGGGAACGGGGCGGGAAGCTTGAGTCGACTGTGTCAGATGCAGTATAACATCGTCAAAGCACCTAGCAGAGTCGCCTCGTCTTGAGACCAATACGTCGTACATGAAGCAGCCTTTCGCGCCTGTGCGATATGGTGGTCGATGTCCGTCTACATGACTAAGCCAGCTGAGTGGCAGGATTTTTACCATGTGTCGACCGCGGCACTTCTAGCGCTCCACCAGCATGTTCTTGATACTCTGCCAGTACTTCGGCGTCACCTTCTCGGCAATCTCCTCCTTCGCAAGCCACTGGAAGTCCTGGTCATCGAACGTGTTCTTCGCCAGATCGGCCTGGCCGGCCATGATGCGCGACTTCATGAAGAACACTTTCTCGCCGTACTCCTCTCGCCGATATGTGACGATCTTATTTTCGCCCTCGACGTCCGGCTTCTGGTACGGGATGTCCTGAATTTGCAACTTGGGGAACTCGAATTGGAAGTGGCCGATAGGATGGTTGCCGACGACCCAGGTGTTCATGTTCAGACCACCTGCTTGGACGATGATGCGCTCGGCGGCCTGTGCAGTGTTAGCAATGTTCTCGTCATGCGAAAGAATCAAAACGCACTTGATGCAGATTCTCACGCGCATGCAGACGATCCTCGGGAAACCTCCACCTGCCCTCCTTGTTCCTCAACAATAGGTATAGACTTCGATCCAGCTTGCGATTCAGACTCTTCACGTCGTTCTTCTCATCAGCCTCTGTCGCTCTGGGCATTGGCCGATCGATTCGAGATTCCAAGTCTTGCCTTGCAACTTCGAGTGCTGCAGCATCTTCAGCTACTGCGTCGCTGCCAGGCTCCGCATCTGTCACCTTCTCCGCCTCAATGATCGTCTGCCCAGCAGCGTCCCTCAATAATGCCTCTCTCATATTGTCTGGCTCCGCTGTCACGTCTCCCACGAGCACTTCGTCGTTCCATGCCTCATCGCCATATCCAGAGTACACGCCAATGTCCCTCGCAGCTGACTTCCTCCCTCGTGCCTTCCGCTTCCACTCCAGGTCCGCGGGGTTTGCCTTCTTGAAGTAGAAGTATCTCGAGAAGGGCAGGGCGAGTCGTTCATTCAGTCGCTTTTGATAGAGGTAGAAGGCTTTCTCGAAGTCAGTCAACTGTCGTGTGAGGACTGGTGGTCGAGAGATCACTGGGGAGGCGAGGATTCGGTAGGCCTTCCGGGGCGCAGAGGCCGTGACGGGTGGGATGTGTTGTGACGATGGATCGAGTGTAGGTCGTTCAACCTCTGCTACAGCGGCAGATGCGTATCGTCGGGGCTGTATCGAGAGGCGGAGGAGACAGGATGTGCATATGGACTCGGAGGAGGGGGCTGTCGCGACTGTCAGTAAACGTCGAGCTCAATACTCTAGCAGCTAGTCCATACCACTGCGACTGGCCAGACGCCTTGCGCTTCTCTGTCCGGCATTCATATTGACCGTAATGACCGCAGCAAGGATTCTACTCAGGGTCTGGCATTCATCTCAATGTTCCCCCAAGCACAAAGTCCATCGCGGTCTCGGGAATGCCAAGCTCCAAAGCGGACAGCTTCCGCACACAAACAGTACGCCAAAAACTCACCACAACCACACACCCTCTTCTCTCAATACATGGCACTAATCCTTATCATCGTGGCTCTTAAACAATACAGCTCACCGACCATTTACAGTGCCCAGATGAAATCTCTCGCAGACTTTTTCGCTAACCGCACCCTCTACAATAGGGCGGCAGTTAGATAGTTTATGCGTACAGCCCTCGACTTTGACTATGTTTGCAAAGTCTGCCCGGGGAATTGTCAGGACACGCGAATGCGTCGGAAGGAGGAACGGATCTGACCGACGACTATAAGCGAGCATTGAAAGATTCAGCTAACTAGTCGTGCGTTTCGCGTGCACGCCTTCAGCTCTGTCATGACTAGTGCTCCGCGTCAAGGATCGCAGAGTGCAACGCAACACTAGCTTATTGATGCGTAGCTCAGCTGGCATGGGTAGGATAGTCGAGTGGGTTGTAGTAGATGTGGATGAGTATAAGTTTCAACGCATTCGGTCAGCTTCTCTAGCCATCCCCTCCATTGTTCGCACAGAAGTCCACGGATACCATCTTCGTCAGCCCTTCGCGTTCTCTCACCATGTCCTCGCTCGCCGCACAAAAAGCAACAGTCTCCGACTTTATCGACTACTTCACCAAATGGGAGCTGGATGCTGTCGCAGGTCTCTGTGCGCCAGGCTTCGTCCGCGTACAGCAGCCCAGCACATCTCTCGGCGAAAGCGAAGAGACTGCTGAGGTGATGTTTGCGCGCTTGCAAGGCATGAGCGCACTGTTCGACTCACCCCTTACCGTATTTCTCTCTTTCTACCGCTCCGTCTCTCTAAAGCTAACAAGTGTTTGACAGTACGGGACGAAGAACTTCGTTCACGACGGCGAGGCACATAAGTCTAGTTTCGAGTTCGTGATCAAGGTAGACACGAAGCTCGGACCGTTGGAGCTACAGGGCGTGATGATGCAGACATTTACAGAGGACGGGAAGAAGGTCACGAGGGTCGATGAGTTTCTGGACTCGAAGATGTTGGAGGCGTTCATGGCGAAGGTTACAGCGGCCATGGCCGGAGAAGTGAAGGAAGCATGACAGCCAGTGTCACGATGATAGGATCAGTGAAATAGTATCGCTGTGGAGTCGCTCCATCAGAAGGCTGATGCTGACGTGGCGGATCCTCCTCCCACAAACGGCTTTTGTCTATCCCAGCGGTCTACGCTTGCGCTGTCTAATCGTTCATCCACCTGCTCATAATGCAGTCTCACCTTCTCCACACACCCATTCCCCACCCTCCCCTCAACACCGCCAACCCCACAGCCATCCCCAGACTATCCCACACCACGTTGAGCTTACTCCCGCCTACCTCCTTCCAGCCCACAGGACACTCTACCATGGGGATGCCGGCGCTCTCGGCCAACATCAGCATCTCCACGTCGAAGATCCAGCCCTCGGAGTGCATATAAGGTATTATGTAGGGTAGCGATGGGCGGGTAAAGAGCTTGAAGCCGCACTGTGTGTCGCGAATTGCGGCTGTGGCTGGAGGCGATAGGAGACGAAGGAGGAGGTGGAAGGCATGCATAAGGGTGTTGCGGAGGAGGGATCGCTGTGAAGGTGTCAGTGAGTGTGTTCGGCGCATTTGAGGTCAGGATAGCTTACTTTCACCACTGCTTCCGTGCCGACCATGTGTGCTCTGCTCCCTACCGCCACTGCACGCCCGAGATTGTCTTTGGCTTTCTCGCATCCTCGCACAAGACTCCCCAGATCGGTAAATCGACTCGCGCCATCCGCGTCTGCGAACACCACATACGTTCCCCGTGCGTGCCTCATGCCGTGTGTGACAGCTCCGCCCTTCCCTCGGTTCTCCTCCAAAGTGATCACCCTGATTGCTCCCGGCGTAATCCTCGTAGGCTTCCCTACCCCGTTCCAGGGACCTTTCGGCGTTGGAGGTGTTGCCAGCTGATGCGTCTTCGCGAACTGCAAAGCCGTAGCAACAGTCTGATCCGTACTCCCATCACTCACAATTAGCACTTCCCAGCCCCTCCTCGCATCAGCTTGCTGTCCGCTAGCTTGCAGACTGCCGTTACTGCTGCTTTTACTATGTGTGCCATGATGGCCGTACTCTGCTTCCAGATACTCGACGGCTTCTTCCAGCATGCCGCTGAGGCGGTGTTGTTCGTTGTAAGCTGGGACGACGAGCGTCATGAAGAGCTCTGCTTCGGTGATCTGATTGGCTTCGGAGGGTGGGATCTGGCGTTGGCGGGCCATCTGGCGGAGGGCGAGGTGGTTGTCGTGCCAGCATGGTAGGGGTTGGGGGGCTGTTGTACGGCCGGAGGCGTCGACTGTAACGTACTGCTTCTCTGAGGTCCGAGCTGGTCTAGGTACCGGAGCTAGAAAGTAGAGTCCAGTATATGCCTGGTGAAGATCGTATTAGTTTGGGCAATGGAAAGGTGTAGAGAATTGGGTCTTATGTCCTGATCGAGGGAAGAATGTGCTATGAGATACGGGCGAAAGGGAATACCAGGACTATGATACCAAAGAGGCCCAACACTGCTCCCGCTGCCCATGCCCATAGCGGGACTGCAGCGATTCTGTCCAATGCCGTCCACATTGAGTCTGACACCGTGTCGGACGAGTCCATCTTTGCGAGTGTGTCGCTAAAGTTCAAGCAAATGGCTGTGGTTGACCGTTGGTCGACGCTGCAGCCATTGACCACAACAAGTGTGCTTCTATGTCCTGGAATGAGTTATGTATACCTTATGTTCTCAATCGAGGCCAATGCCCAGACGTCCAGCTGTGCAGTAATGTGCGGTCTCGGATATTCAACGAGCGGTATATTTCAGTACGACTCACTTCACTCACCCGGCGGTCTTCTCCACATCACTACAGTGTATGGACATTTGATATCGCTGCGAATTGGAGCTAAGACATTACCCAGAGCTCTCGGATATCTGCTAGCTACTCCAAAACGACTCCTGAGGCTCGGCATTCCATCCAGCAATCAGACGCAACCTGCCTTTTCACGCGACTCCTGGACGCGAAAGTATAGATTGATGGTCGCATTCTAGGACAGTCTACTCGTCCACGGTCTAGAATATCAGCGCTAGCTGCGGTCCATCGTAGACCGCGCTCGCCATCATGGATGGCGGGTATGATCATGGCGGGTTTGACGGTGGACGATCGCGCACAGGCGGGCGACCCAATCGACGTGAGAGTGATTCGTGACCAGCAGGGTGTTTCCATCGCTGACTCTGGATGCAGGCAATGCTACAGACATCGGCAACACATATGTTCACTACTTGGAGAACCGGCGACCGAAGCATCGAGCATCGCGAGGCTTCGAGGCGGAGCGACCGACGTCAAGTTATATTCACGACGTGAGCATTCCACTTTGATGTGAGTCGAACGATGGGCTGAAAATGTATAGATGCTTCCACCTGCAGGACGACGAAGTCGACCAGTAGACTCAATCCCAGCACGGCATCTTCATTCGTCACTCAACAAAGTTAAGCACCCTGTCAATGTGGTCAAGTGGACGCCAGAGGGGCGTCGACTCCTGACTGGATCCACGAGTGGCGAATTCACGTTGTGGAACGGCACTGGCTTCAACTTCGAGACAATCATGCAAGCGCATGACCACGCGCTACGAGCTGTCACCTACTCACACAACGACGAGTGGCTGATCTCAGCTGATCAAGCTGGCATCGTCAAGTACTGGCAGACAAATTTCAACAATGTCAAGGAGATCCAGGCGCATGCCGATCCCGTGAGAGACTTGGCATTCGCGCCAACAGACTCGAAGTTCGTCACAGCAAGCGACGATGCATCACTGAAGATCTTCGACTTCGCAGGCGGCACGGAGGAGTCAGTGTTGACAGGGCATCAGTGGGATGCGAAGTGTGTAGACTGGCATCCGACGAAGGGTCTGTTGGTGTCGGGGTCGAAGGACCATCAAGTGAAGTTATGGGATCCACGGACTGGGCGATGCTTGACTACGCTACATGGTCATAAGAACACAGTGGCAATGACAAAGTTCGAGCCCACGAATGGTGTGCTTCTCGCTTCATGTGCCCGAGACCCTGTCGCCAGAGTCTTCGATATACGGATGATGCGTGATGTGTTCTTGCTTAAGGGTCACGACAAGGAGATCAGCTCGCTTACCTGGCATCCCATACACTCTTCCATGCTCACGACAGGCGGTGGAGACGGCGCAATGCATCATTACCTGCTCGATGAGCAGAACCCGCCACCAGGTACAGCCAGCACATTGTCCCCATACGACTCGGTCAATCCTACAGAGGCATCCGCTCAGACCATCTACCCAGCCCACAAGACCCAGTACGCACATGAATACGCCATCTGGGCTATGGACTGGCATCCTCTCGGCCACATCCTCGCAACGGGCGCCAACGACAAAGTCACACGCTTCTGGACCCGCCCACGACCAGGCGAGGACAGCTACATCAATGATCGCTGGCATATTGGGCAAGCCGCAGCAGAGGCACAAGGCACTTGGAAGAAGTCTGAAGCCGCACGCCTGCGCGAAGAGGAAGAAGCAGAAGCCGAGGACGAAGCAGATGCCCTCCTTGATCAGAATGGACCAAGTCGCTCCTACCTCCCTGGTCTGCCCGGTATAGGCATGCCAGCCTTCCCACCACACCCAGACGGCACAAGTCTCGGCGGCGCACAACAGCTCGACTTCCCTCCTCTACCCATGGGCTTCCCACCCGGCGCTCCACCTCCAATGGACATGGAAAGCTTGAAGAAAATGTTCGGCGGTAATTTGCCGCCTCTGCCGCCAAATGGGATGCCTCTACCACCGCCTCCGCCGGGCTTCGTGATGCCACCAGGTTTCCCGCCACTGCCTGGGATGGGAGGGCCGGTGGGTGACGCTGCAGGTGTGAGGAAGCGAGGACCACTTCCTAGTCAGGAGGAAAGTCTGCAGGCTGAGATGAGGCTGGGTCGGTATACGAAGGCTCGGTAGTGACGGGTTTCGTGGAGATCTGCTGAGATCGAAGTCGTCTAGGAACGAGCTTAGGATTAAGGTGTACGATACGAGTCGCTGCGCGTACGCTGGAGTTTGAAGCAGGACGTCGATTGCGGGAAAAACGCGAGCCGTGAGCTTTGGGCTGTTGGTGAGTTCCCGGCACACTCGGCAAATCATGGGCCGAGCAGACGATGTGTAAATGTGCGAGCGATGGCTGTGGTGGGGAAAGCTTACCTCAACCTGAGTAGTGGCAAAGTAGGTACTGTGTCATTAGCTCGGCAATGGCAAGTAACCGCACTCTCTATCTTCCGGTTATATACTCTCCCTATTCCACTTCGTAGACAGCCCATACCTAGGAACCTGAATTCCATTAGACTGCACATCACCATGGCTCCCTCAGCGACCACTCTACACGCCGAAACGACCTCCAATGCCACAGTAGGCGCACTTGGCAAGACGAAGTCAGGCAAACAATTACGAATCCGCTCATACCCCAAATTCAATACTCTGGAAGATGAGCGTCTGTACCGCAAACAGCATCTCGCTGCCGCATTCCGGGTCTTCGCAGAACGAGGCTTCGATGAGGGCGTTGCCGGGCACATCAGCGTCAGAGATCCCGTGGAGACGGATCATTTCTGTAAGTGTTTAACTCCACCGTGACACCTGAGCCATCGACAAGACGTCTGACAATGGAGACAGGGCTGAACCCACTTTCCATGCACTTTTCTCAAATCAAAGTCTCCGACCTGATCCTCGTCAACGAAGACGGCGACGTAGTCGAAGGCGATGAGCCCATCAACGCCGCAGCCTTCGCAATCCACTCCGAGATCCACAAAGCCCGTCCAGACGTCCACGCCGCCTGCCACGCCCACAGCGTCCATGGCAAAGCTTGGTCAGTGTTCGGCAAGGAACTTGATATGATCACGCAGGACAGCTTGCGATTCTACAAGAATCACGCAGTGTATCCGCAGTTTGGTGGCGTGGTGTTAGATCGGGAGGAAGGGGCTAGGATTGCGAGTCATCTGGGGGATGGGAAGGCGATTATTCTGCAGAATCACGGGTTGTTGACTGTAGGTGCGACGGTTGATGCGGCGGCGTTCTGGTTCATGAGTCTTGATAAGACTTGTCATGCGCAGCTGCTCGTTGACGCGGCGGCGCATGGGAGTGGACTGAAGAAGACGTTCATTCCGGACGAGGAGGCAAGGTTTAGCTATCAGCAGGTTGGGACGCCGGAGAAAGGATGGCTGGTAAGTTGCGATCGGATCGCAAGTCCTTGACAGTACGATCGCAGTGTGCTGACGCTTCACGTACAGGCCTTCCAACCCTATTACGATGAGATCCTAGCTAAGACTGGAGGTAGCTTCCTGAAGTAGGAGAAACGTTCGCGTCGCTCCGGAACATCCATTATGACCATGTACGTTCATCTGCGCGAGTGACGTTGCTACTGGGATTGCAGTGAGAAGTCTGGGCAGCTCTAATAGCCATCCTGAGCATGTTTGTTGGCGATCTCGGCGGCCCTGTACCCCACAATAGTGTTGCTGTGAGTCGGTCGATGATTGCGCAGGAATTCCGAAGAGACGACAGCATGCTGCCGTAGGCCAGCCACATTCGTGCCTGGTCAAGTCCGGCATGCAAGTCATGGAATCGTAGGAACAAATGTTGTCTTCGCAGCTATCTGGAGATATGCCTGTGCTCCTGTCCACGTACTCGGTACAATGAGTGTGTCTTCTCATTCCTATGCGTCGGCCGCTGGTATGACCACCTTCGGTGCGAGGCGATATCACTTCTCCGAGACTTCAAGCCATTCCTGTGCTTCTATCAGTATGCTCAGTGCAGCGAATCTGAGTATCAGTGATTGTGACGGATCGCCGTATCCCATCAGCTCTCACAGTACCCGAACCACCGTGCTGCACTTATACAGCTAGACTGATAGTAGCACAAGCAGTGTCCCGCGTACGCGGAGAGGCAGCAGTAAATGCAGCCAATTTGAGCATACACATTCTCTCTTTGCACATTAACCACATTCCCCAAAGTCCCAGTCTGAGCCTCCAACACCAACGCTGATCCCAATGCAGTCTAGCTTCCACGATCCCATAGCCGGCTCATCTAGAGCACAGGCAGTCTATACAGCGCCGCGTGATTCCCGTTCGTGAGTCCATTCACCTGTCCACCGTTCGACGATACGCGACTTCCCTCGGCAGTGATCTCGTCCAAGATCTTCGCTGCAGCGGCGATGAACCCTAGATAAGGCTTACTTGGTTCCAATACGCGGCTGAGGTACTCCGGATGGAATTGGACACCAACAAACCAAGGATGATCCTTCAATTCGATGATCTCCTGCCTTACACCAGTCTCGTCCTTCCCAATAAAGGTCAGTCCTTTGTTCTGGAGCTGACCGATATACGAAGGGTTGACCTCGTATCGATGACGATGGCGTTCGTTGATGCTTTCGTTGTTCAAGCCATACAATGCACGGAGCTTTGACCATTGTGTGTCGGGCTGCCACAGCGTGGGTCGTAGTCCGAGCCTCATAGTGCCTCCCAACTTTCCTGGGTGATGCTCTGGCATCGAAATGATCACTCGATCGTCGCTGTTCGCGTCGAACTCGTACGATGTCGCTTGAGGGACAGGGACATCGCAAACAGATCGCGCAAATTCGACGACCGCCAATTGCATACCCAAGCAAATACCGAGATATGGCGTTTTGCTCTCGCGGGCCCACTTGGCTGCTGCGATCATGCCCTCTGTTCCACGAGCGCCGAAGCCTCCGGGGACCAGAATGCCAGCGGCGGTGCTAACGGCGTGCCAAGCTTTGTGGAAGGAGGCTGGGTCAGATTTGTTGGTTTGAGGCTCGAGATGCTCAGCATCAATCATGATGAGGTTGAGCTTCCGTCGGCAACGCATGGCAGCGTGTTCGAGAGATTTGATGACGGAGAGATACGAATCGGGACACTCCAGATATTTGCCGACGAGCACAATATCGAGTTTGTCGCGGAGATGCTCAAGACCGAGACAAAGGTCTTTCCAAGTGCTCCAGATATGGTCTCCCTTCTGCTTCATCGCTTGAGGAATGGAGATCTCATCGAGGCGTAATGTCGTGGTCATCAGGGCTATCAGGTCTTGCTCATACAGCAGAATAGGTACTTGATATGTGCTTGGCATATCCCTCACGTTCAGTACGTGTGGCACCTGGACCTGGCAGAACCTCGCTATCTTCTCCACTGCCGCCGTCTCGAGCGGCTTCTCGCACCTGCAAGCAATCAGATCCGGTACCAGACCAGCAGATCGCACGCTGCGGATGGCCATCTGGGTCGGCTTCGTCTTCTGCTCGCCATGGACCAGAGGTACGTATGACACGTGGATCTGCATGAAGTCGTCCCTGCCGCAGTTCCGTCGCAATTCACACAGCGCCTCCACAAACGCCATGGACTCGATATCACCGACTGTACCACCCAATTCGATGATACACACGTCCGGCTCCAAACCAGTATCGTCGACAGGAACCTTGGCCACCCTCTGAATCCATTCCTCGATCGCTCCAGTCACGTGAGGCACTACCTGAACCGTCTTGCCCAGATAGTCGCCTCGCCTTTCCCTCTCGATGACCTGAGAGTAGATCTTCCCGAGCGTGATATTGTTGTCCTTCGTCAAGGTGACATTGAGATAGCGCTCATAATTCCCAAGGTCGAGGTCCACTTCTCCGCCATCGTCAAGCACGTACACCTCACCATGCTCTTTCGGATTCATGGTTCCCGCATCCGTGTTGATGTAAGGATCGATTTTGATGCTTGACACCTTCAAGCCCATCGTCTTCAGAAGCAGGCCGGCGCTCGAGGCAATGATGCCCTTGCCTACGCCGCTAATGACACCTCCGGAGACAAGAACGTACTTCATCGTGGCGCCGGTGAGAGAGAGAATGTGGGAGAGATGGAGTACACCGTATGGTGGCCTTGCTCGCTATTGACGAGGGGAACGAGAGGGAAGAGGACTCGACGCGAAATTCGAACTTTTACATGGAAGTCGCGTCGCGTGTCAGAGTGGGGCGGAATTACTTCGGTTGGGTGGGAAGGCAGGAACAACCAAGCAAAGTGAAGTCAATGACCAAAAAGTAACAGTATCTTCTGAGACTACCTTCCGATGTTAGTGAGTCACGAGTGATCGAAGTATCTGGTACCAGTGCTCAAAAGGTGAATTTACTACATAGACGAGGTGACGAGCTAGTGACGAGCTCATGCTTTGCGCTCTACCGTAATGTTTTTATCGGACTCAGAAATGCTGACTGAGCGCGAAGTTAAAAGCTTCCTGTCATTATCGTGAGCACTCCATTCGAGTCCGTCGCGGCAGACTACCAGGTCTCTTGTTTGTACCTCCCTTGCTTCTCCATACCATCAAGATACACCTCCGCGTCCGTCCGGGTCATCGGACCCTCCTTCTCAAGTACCTCCAGTAAAGCCTCACGGACGCCTTTCGGCATCGCCCCAGAAGATCCCGAGAGGTATACCTTCCCGTTGAGCTCTACGAGCGTACGATAGACTTGTACAGAATTTGCTCGCAGCAAGTCCTGAACATACTGCTTCGGCGGCGTCTTATCTCGAGAGTACGCAGTGTACACCTGCAATCCCTCGTCACGGACCAGCGGCTCCCACTCCTCGCGAAAGAAGTCATCTGCATCGCTGCTCCGACAGCCAAAGAAGAGCAGATCGCCGGCAAGTCGACTGCCGGCAGGCTTGAGATCGAGTCCTTCAGCCCATGCGCGTCGTTGATGGATCATGGACCGCATTGGAGCAAGCCCTGTGCCAGGTCCGATCATGATCACTGGTACTTCGACTTCTTTCGGCTGTACGTCAAGGTAGCCTTGCTGCATGCCGATGTTGATCTGCTGACCTGCCTGTAAAGTAGTAATGTATCGCGTGCAGATGCCGTACCGTCGACGGTACTTGATGATTGGACTTGGCGGATCGGCTATAGCGACAAGAAGTTGCACTCTCGTTCGACCAATCTCATCTTGCATGTACTTTCCGCCGCTCGCGATGCTGAACTGACGACCACGCATGATGGGCAGGACAGACAGTGCGTACTCCCAAGGTATTTTGATCGTTGTGAAGTCCATCATGACTTCGAGTATGGTCCGCTTGGGTCGTGTAGTGTAGTCCCATAGCTCATCGATAAGCTCAGGATTCGCCAACTCAAGTAGTCGATCGCGTTGGTAGACCTCGTCTTCAGTACCGGTGCCGGCGAAGTATGCCAGATTGGCAAAGAATGACCGTCGAGGTATAGACATGATGTCGAGGACATTCTCAAGCAGCCATCTGATCGTGCATGTTGTACCTGCGAGATCGAGATGACGCAGTGGAGAGGGCGAGCCGACTTGACCAGCTAGTTCGCCGGTCGCGACTACATCAAGTGGATGATCTGCACAGCTCTGCCACTGCATGAGATCGATAAAGTCGTTCACGTCTGTCGGGAAGTTTTTCGGATACACAACAGCCACTGCGCCCGGTCCGTGTTTGTACTCGCGATCGAGTCGCAAGTCTAGCAAGCGCACGTCTTGAAAGTGTGTCCCGGAGGTCGCTCGTTTATTAGAGTCAATGAAGGCTGAGTATGAGTCGCTGACAGGAAACAAGCACTTTGATGGACCAGCCTCTCTCTCGTGAGGCCCTGCTGGATGTTCGTGATCTACACCATCCTCGACATTATCTTTGACGTGATGACCGGTACCATTGACTTCAGCGGAGATTGGTGGTGACTGATCTTCAATTATAGCCCGTCCAGCAAGCATCCACTTGGGCTGTATGAAATCATCATCGGCAAGCGGCTCCAATGACTCCGGCAACGGGAAGGCGCTCAAGACAGCATCTTTCAGCGGCACAAGCCACTCGCGGAATCCCGCGCTGTGCCCCTCAGGATGCTGCTCGTTGCCCTCACCTCGTTCGCAGAAGAGAGATGCGCCCAGCTGCGCGAGTCGTCCGCACAACATGCGGTGAGCAACGTTGTAGCGCAAGTACGAGCTGTCGCCAATGCCGAACGAAGTGAATCGCAGCCGTCTCAGTACGCCAGGTTTCAACGCACCGCTGAGCAACGTCTTCCAGAATGATCTGGCGTTCTGTGGCATTTCGCCTTGACCGGCTGTAGATACTGCAAATATGACCATGCTGTACTTGAGCAAGTCACGCATCTGTATCGAGTCCAGATCCAGGACAGTGGTGTCGAATCTGAGCCTCTCGGCCATTCGACTGATTTCTTCGGCTACATCTTGTGCGTTACCTGTCTCTGATCCGTAAAGAATCAGCGCAGTGCGAGCTTGCGTTTTTACATTGCTGCGGCAGTGTCAGCGTCTTGTCTCGAGCGTCGCCCACGTGACGGCTTGGTACCTCCTGCCAGCAGACTTCAAGCTTGTATGGTGACTTCCTCCATCTTCGCCACCGTTCATCACCGGCAAGCACGAGCTTGCTGGCGGATCGCTTCACTACGTTTCGACTGGCTGTATCACTCTGAGCTCTCAGAATAGTTGATTCAAGGCGTGAGTGAAGACAAGGCACATGACAGCACTGTCACAAGAAGTAACAATTCGATCGCGTGAGCACATTATGATTGGAGCGCATAGCAGTTGCTTCATTAGCGTGTATGCACGGAAGGCTCGTTTGGCAGACCCGTGACTGCCAAGCCTGCGAGGCCAAACAGTACAGAATTTCTGGGGAGCATCAACTCCTTTCCCTCGACACCAACAACTGATCAATCAACACACCTCCCACACCACTCCACATCTCCAGGTATCTTGGGCACGTAGCTACCCAAACCAACCACCTCGTCAATCTCGTTTCCAACCAACCCGGGCGGCCTCGACAACCACCACCTCCGTTCACAAAGGTAGACCATCAGGCCTTCCGAAGGACATCCTCAATCAACACACGACCCGAAGTCAATCCTCGTGTCATCAACAGCACTTATCTTCAACATGTCCGTCGAAGCTGCCACCGCCCAAATGGCCAACACTTCTCTCAACCAGCCCCACGCCGAGGGTGCCTCCGTCGGCACCGGTGGTGACAAGCCCATCAATGCATCTCAGAATGAGGCTGTCATTGCCAGCGCTGCTGAGGGAAGGAGACTGTATATTGGAAACCTCGCTTATGCGACCACCGAGGGGGAGTTGAAGGATTTCTTCAAGGACTACCTTGTGTATGTGTGCTCTTCCTGATCGTGATCCTCGATGCAGGCTTGCTGACTGTGTGACTTCCAGCGAGACCACTTCCATCCCCACCAACCCACGTACCACCCGCCCTGTCGGCTACGCCTTCGTCGATGTGTCGACTTCTTCCGAGGCTGACCGTGCCATCGAGGCTCTTAACGGCCAGACCATCCTCGACCGCAAGGTCTCTGTCCAGCTCGCCCGCAAGCCCGAACAAGCCGGAGAGTCTGGAGAGGCCGGTGAGGGTGGCGAGGGCCAGGCTCGTCGTCGCCAGTCCACTCGTGGCCGTGGCAGCCGTCGTGGCGGTCGCAATGGTCGCTCCGGACGTGGCGGTCGTGCCCGCGAAGGCGAGGAAGGTACCAATGGCGAGACCGAAGGCACCGCCAACGGCACCACCCCGCTTCCTCTGACCGACACTACGAACGAGGCCGCTGCTCCTGCTGCCGGCGAGGAGGCTGCTACCACCGATGCACCAAAGAAGAGTGGCAGGACCCGTGGTCCCAAGACCGACGGTCCTCGCGTCTCCGAGCCCCGCGAGCGCAAGCAGCGTGGCCCACCCGAGGACGGTGTGCCCAGCAAGACGAAGATCATGGTCGCCAACCTACCCTACGACCTGCACGAGGAGAAGGTACTGACGTCTGAACCCTGATCGCGGTGATCGTACACTGACACTTCATCACAGCTCCTCGAGATCTTCGCCGAGTACCAGCCCACCTCCGCCAAGATCGCCCTCCGCCCAATTCCCAAGTTCATGGTCCGCAAACTCCAGGCCCGCAATGAGCCTCGCAAGGGCCGTGGCTTCGGGTTCGTCACCCTTCCCTCCGAGGATGCGCAGCAAAAGGCCTGTGCCGATATGAACGGCAAGGAGATCGAAGGCCGCGAGATCGCCGTCAAGGTTGCGATTGACAGCCCGGGCAAGGAGGACGAGGCGCCAGAGGACCAGACCGCCGGTGGCACCGCCGAGGCCAAGGCTGAGGGCGCCGAGGCCACCACCGCTGCTTAGATGGTGGTCGTTTTGCACACACAACAGTCGACCACGCCATCAAGGTGACCATCATACGACACTCATTTACATCGATGGCAGCTCTCACTCAACATCACCATGCGAACGGGCTGAGATCCGGTAATGATGGCGCCGCGGCGAGCACGACAATGGGGAAGTAAGACAAAGGGGAGACATGCACTTAGCTCTGCATGTCAGTGGAAAGTTTACCATTCTGGGGATGTGTATTTGAGAGTGTACTTCTATAGATCTTCTCTGGCAGAATGACAATCTTGCCTGCCTTGCTTGCCTTGTCCTTCCTTCCGTGACATTGTAGTCTGCTCTTACGGTGATCTGCCGGTCTCAATGCTTTCATAGTGGTTGCTGTCGTCCAACAGGCTATGCATACAATGCTGCTTTTTGACAGCTCAAATGTTCAGCCGAGGTGCACTTTCTTGAGCCGCAACCCGCCGACGTCGCAGACATCACCAATGCTCATGCACACTTCACATCGCGCCTTCCACTTGAATCTTAGTCAGATACCACCAACATGACGGGTTTGCGAATACTGGTACCCGTCAAACGGGTTATAGACTATGCCGTATCTCTCCCTCACCTTCCCTCCGCCCCGCCACCGCCACGTGCTAACGGTCATTCGCCCTCCAGGTCAAACCCCGCGTCAACAAGGCGCAAACGGCAGTCGAGACAACCGGCGTGAAACACAGCATGAACCCCTTCGATGAGCTGTCGATCGAGGAAGCTGTGCGATTGCGCGAGCGAAAGCTTCCAGTAGAGGATATCCTTGCTTTCTCCGCCGGGCCAGCGAAGAGCCAAGACATCTTGCGAACGGCAATGGCCATGGGTGCTGATCGCGCGATCCACGTGGTAGAGGAGAAGGCCGAGCTGGAGCCTTTGGGCGTTGCGAAAGTGCTCGCTAAAGTCGTGGAAGAGGAAAAGCGGAATTTGGTCATTCTGGGAAAGCAGAGCATAGACGACGACGCGAACCAGACGGGCCAAATGCTCGCCGGGCTGCTGAATTGGCCACAAGCTACGAGCGCAAGCAAAGTTGAGATCGACGGGGAGAACTGCACAGTCACGCGAGAGGTAGACGGGGGTGTGGAGACGCTGAGGGCGAAGCTACCCATGATCATCACGACGGATCTGCGATTGAATGAACCGCGATATGCGAGTCTGCCGAATATTATGAAGGCTAAGAAGAAGCCGTTGGTGAAGAAAACGCTGGCGGATTACGGGATTGATGGTGCGAAGCGGTTGAAGACTGTGAAGGTTATTGAGCCGCCGGCTAGGAAGGGAGGAGATAAGGTGGAGGATGTTGATGGGATGATCAAGAAATTGAAGGAGTTGGGGGCGATATAGTATGCCGTTTGCAGCAATGAAGTGTACATATTCACTGACTGTGTGTTCGGTGGCGTTGGCGGTGGCGGCCTCAGGGGTGGAGTACTGCCTGATGGGTGCCTGGTGGCGGGAGGGTGAGTCTTGGCATTGAGGTTCGAGGTTTGAAACCTCACCTTCACTGTTCTTTTGTGACATATCACCTTCACAGGCACTTACTGCCAATTTGCCACCCCTTCTCTTTACACGCTGACCATTACACGGCCTATTAGCAATACCTGCTGACCTTTGCATCGTCATATACAGTGAACCTAGATCTGTGCCTCCGGTGCCCAGAGATTGACGCACAAGCACGTGGCAATCCATCAACTCCGGCTCGCTCTCTCCGAGGTGTCACCTGCTAGAAGGCAACATCTACCAACGACTCCATGAGAGCACAGCCTCGGAACTAGACTTATCGAAAGACTTCGATATCAGCGTCTGTAGACAGACACTTGATATCGATTTTCCAACATGGCCGCTGTGACCGGCCTGACGAAGAAGCAGAATGGCGCACTCGCCGGCCTGGATGTTGGCGATCTCGTCATAATCTATCAGGATGAGGTTCTCTACGATAGTCATGGAAACATGACTGAGTATGACTCCGACGGCGAACCCGTCAACATGACCGACGATGAAGACGAGAGCAGCGACCACGACCGTGATGAAGAGAACGACAGCGAGGGTGGCGAAGACGACGCTAGTGACGCTCAAAGCATCGCTGAAAGTGAGGAGTCAGATGCTGGGGAGTTCAGTAGATCTGAGGAAGGAGCAGATGGGACGCCCGAGGCGCTTGTGACTGGAGGTCTGGACGCGTTAACTCAGCCGGATCAGAGCATGCCTGGAGCGTTCCCTGTCCTGCAGGGCGTGATCGGGGTTGTGGCTCCGATTGTCGCCACTACTATCGTGGCACATACAACCAACGCTCCTGCAGGCCGCCCCCGTCGTGTAAGTGCACCGCTTCCAATACCTTCGAGAGCTGTTCGGGTCGCCATGAACCGCGGTGTCAGTGAGGGACCCGGCCCGAATGGCACCGCGCCAGCGCCGACACTGGTCGTCGGAGCTTTTCCTGCTAGCGTCTACCCCATGCCCAACGGCAACAGCACTGCGGACGATATCGACCCAAACGCTGATCTGGTCGAACCGCGAGTCTATGTCCTTACGAATGTCACCAAGGACGCGAATGGCACTGTCAACGATGCCAAGTTCGTGAAACTACTGCACCGGCTTGCCGAAGGAGCCGCGTCTTCTCCATCTTTTACATACGACGTCTTCGGCGAGCAGACCACCCACAATGTCCCAGCCTGGGTGCTAAATGGCATGGGCATCTCCGGGTTCCCAAGCCAAAGCAACATCACAATGGTCCCAATCACGACTCTCCTCCCCACCAAGCACTTCAGTCTTCTCCCTAAGCCGACTGCTGCTGTCGCTCGCGAATACATGTTCTCCGGCGAGTGCCCTTTCGATTGCAATGATGGCTATTTGCCAACCCTCGCAGATCTCGCGGGCAAGATTCCAGGCTACACCACGGCGGCGACCACTGAGCGTCCTCCTGTCTGCCCGTCTTGCATGGGCGTCACCATCTGCCAGGAGCAACAGGGTCTGCACGCGACACTCGAGCAATTCCTTACTGTCGATCTTGGTCTGGTAGTGGAGTGGCTTGGTCGCCTGAACGCTCAGCGCAGACTGCTGGGCTACGGCTTCATCCAGTTCGATGAGCGTGAGTGGGGCTATATGTTCGATGATATGGCGTCCGATGACGGCGAGGGCGATGGTGGCGATAACGGTCAGTACGAGGAATGGGATGAGGCCATGGACCCAAACGCTGGAGTCGTCACGAGATCGGCATCGAAGGTCACAATCGCGGCGTTGCCGAGGCTGCCATTTGAGAAGGTAAAGGGAGGAAAGGTTGGTACAGAGTGTTTGGTTTGCAGAGACGCTTTCATGGACGACACAGTTGTCGTGCAGCTTCCTTGCGGGCACTGCTTCTGTGAGGGCGGATGCGTGGAGCAGTGGTTGAAGCAGTGGGATACTTGTCCGACCTGCAGAAGGCGGGTGTGACAGTTCGTGGTGGAGAAGAAAGATGTCGTGGTGCAGGAGAGTGAGGTGGAGGCGGACACAGCTGCTTGAGCTGTTCTTCAATCGGGGTGGCAGAGCACATTCGACGAAGCGCTGATTGCGATGCGGTGGGAGTTAGAGAGATTGGCCACGTCGCCATGTTGAATATGAGGACGCTGCAAAGTACGGAGCGATCGAGTCTGATACAGGAGGCAAACAGAAAACCCAAAGAGCGGGACCTGTGGTTGGCCAATGTCCTTTGCATGGCTCAAAGCTGACGAACGCGTTGGCGAACGAGCTATTCTAGGCGTAAATGAGATAGGCTAAGCAGATGTCACATCAATCAGACTTCCGATGAACTCCAGTGTACTATACTGAAGTGCGTCAGAGGTCCGGTCATTCCCCTTCAGCGATCTTGTATAGACCAGTCTTTTTCAATATCTGCAGGCGTAAAGGTACCGCAACACGAAGTCCATCAAGCACGGCCCCGTGACGTCCTCTCCAGCAATCTCATCTACTAGTGCCACGCGCTGCCGGTCTCCCAAATGTCCAAGACTCTCGGATCCGAGAAGATGTCCCTCACTTGTGCATCGCTGACCACATCAATACCTCCCGGACTGTAGTAGCGGGTCTTGGAGGGATTCAGCTCGAGTCCAGCATCAAATGTGTGACCAATCTTAGCCAGGTGCTCTCCAACAGTGTAGTTGGGGTCTGCGAAGTTGACGAGATAGCCACGAGAGCTGTACTTCCGCTCAGGGAACCATAGCACATCCCGGTCACGTAGCCATTGCTCGTCTCCGAATTGAACGATGCTGGCGACGCCGGGGTAGTGTCGGATACGTTCTCGCTGTTCTTGATTGATGACACATGCGTGTTTGCGAGTTGAGTGTTCCATGTTCTCTGTTTGCTCGATCCAAGGGTCATCGGTGTCAACGATACCGAGCCATCCACGGACTGTTATCTGATAGCCCGGCTGCAGGGTAAGATGGTAGTGATCCGGTGCAGCGCTGGTCCCGGGCCATGGTTCGTATGGAGCCGTGTGATTAGGGTCTTCGTGGGCCGACATTGAGAGAGTTCGAGAGGATTCTGGAAGAAGGTCAACAACGTCCGTAGAATCTTGCGGTTTGATGAGCTTTTCTGTAAGCGCCAACTACTTCACTGTGCCACCCGCTCCTCACTGGTTCGTTCACCTCGTGGCTGACTCACAGCCGTGCTCAGTTATTGACATCTCTGCCATGAATGAATGAGCATTCCGGGTGGCACAGAGTGGCTGCCTGGCGTTTACGAGATGTATTTCAACGCATGAGTGCTTGGGCAGATCTCATCACCATTACACTAGCAGTCTGTACACAATACTACTTTCCGCACGGACCACAGGCCAGCAAGATGTACCCGGACGGCTATGAGCTTGTCCCCCCGGATCCTCTTTACACTGCCCCGTATGAGGCATGGCCGGTGGCGAGCGCCGCCCCAGACTGCTATTACCTCGAATTCAACCAGGGGTATCAGATTCACAACTACGGTTGGCTGGATCGCGACACCGATGAGCCTGCGATAGCGCTCAGCGGCAGGACAGAAGAGCAGCTCGCATGTAGCATCACGGAAGATCAGCTGCAGCGCATTCGACATCACCCGGGGGTTGCAAAAGTGACGCAGTTTGGCGATGAGGACTGGCTTCGTGAAAGACAAGTCAGGTGGCATCCGAAGCGTAATTATGGCGCTCGCCATGGGCTCAACGTCATTTTTGTAGACAATACATATACTCTTGGAGAGCATCTCGAAAAGATCGGCTGGCCTCTGACGACAGGCTGGAAAGCATCTAGGACTGATAGCTACGGTCCAGGACGCCCTTACAGCAAAGAGCAACTGCGAACCATCTTCTCTGATCCGAAGGTCCTCATGATCGAGGAGACTTCGGGTGGGATGTTCCACGATGGATCTTCATCTACCAGTACACAGGCTCCCACTGAGACAAGTGGTCACAATTCTCTCTATACTGCTCCCTACGAGGCATGGATCGGGAAAAGTGCAGCTCCTGACTGCTACAACATTTCATTTAAGGAAGGCTTCCAGGTTACTAACTCCGGATATCTGGACTACGACTCTGACGATCCCTGGATCGTGCATACAGGACGGACGAGCCGCGATCGCCAAAGTGCGCTTACGCGCCAGCAGCGGGAACACGCCCGAAACTACCCTGGCGTTGCGAAGATTGTGCAATTTGGTGATGATGCGTGGCTACTGTCAAGAAAAGTCACAATGTACCCGGAGCGAGGCTATGAGGATCACCCAGCGCGCATGGTCATCTTCGCGAATCGATCTTACACAGCCGGCGAGCATTTTGCGAAGATCGGCCAAGTGGTGGATGGAGTGTCACCTTCCTGCTCCCGCATATATGTTGCGGATCGGCTCAGTGACGAGCAAGTACAGCTGATCTTCTCCGATCCAATGGTCATTTGCATAGACCAGAGCACTCCCGGGAAGTTCCATCAGACGCTGAACGACGATGTTGAGTGTCAGTAAGATACGTGGTGGTCCTATATCAGTATTGTCGTAAATGGCGAATAGATTTCATCGCTGCAGCAGAACATGCACTAGAGAGCAGCCGAGCGGTCAGAAAGCCGGTGTGAAGAGGACGGTACTGTGCGGCTGGCTGCGCTGTCATTGAGGTTCACTCCACGCGAGCTACGCTGAACAGCACTCTGGCCCTGTCAGACCTGTCTGCAAGGTGAAGTTGATAATCCGCCTTTGATCTTCAACATAATCGCTGTGATAGTGACTACTCGCAGTGTGCGGCTACAATGTAGTGGATGGTAGTGCTCGCGCAACAAGTGCTCTGTTGTCAAGCGTCACAATCTTCCTGTATCACTTGTCAATAGGTATCAATGCGTACGACCAATAATTGAAGCAGGTGCTGCGGGCAATACGATGCGATAGTTATTCCAATACGAACGCTGAACCAGACTGCTAATTGAGCGCCATAATCCGGCCACGAGTACTCCAGTCAGACTCACTCTACAAATCCACCGTGCAGCCATGAGCTCTCCGAGATAACCACAACGCTATTGTGCTAAACTAGCCAGTGCCGCTGCACTGGCTTCCCTCAGGCGCACCCGCGGAGACCATGGCGTGTTCAATGCATGTCTGCTGCCAGATCGTGATCTGGCCTGAAGCGTGGAATTGCCATGGGTCAGAAGCAGTTTCGAACTTCCACTTCGTGACTTCAGCGCAGCCTGATAGCTGACCGTGCAGACCAGCACCGTTATCACCCAGCTTGGAGGCATCCCAATTGGAACCCCAGATGTCGAATGTGTCCAAAACAAGCTTGTATTGCGTGTGGCAGCTTTCGGTCGGTGGTGGGGTAATAGTCGTTGTTGGAGACAATGGTGAGGTAGACGTGGCCAGGGTTGTGGGAGTTGCGGCGAGACTTCCAAGCGCACCAATGGCTGACAGCAGCGGATCGATATTGAGCGCCGACGACGGTGCTCCTTTGTAGGGTTTGCCGTCTTTGGCCTTCTTGTATCCGGAATTCGCCAAAGCGTTTGGACTATCCTTGACGTTCCAGAGCTCATCCATCTCGGCATTGTCAATGAGTAATTTCTTGACCCGGGCTGGCGTCATAGTAGATCCTTCTCGACCATAGTATATTGCTGCTATACCGGTAACAAACGGTCTGAGTGCAAAGGCCTTTGTCAGTGATGGGTACTAAACAGTGTGAATCGACGATACACGTACGTTGCAAAAGAGCTACCCTCCAAGTCGTTGTGTACAATGCCCTTGTTGTCATAGCCGGTCAATGCAAGCCCTGGCGCGAAGAGCGTCAATGCTTTACCATATCTGGACCCACCATTCTCGAATTTGGCCCTTCGGTAGTCCTTGTCCATGGACCCTACACAAATCACGTCGTCGTAGCTGCAAGGAAAGACCCCAGCCGCGTCCTCGTCCTTGTTCCCGGCAGACGCAATGACAGTTATCTTTCTGCCGATTGCCTTGCCGATCAGGGCTTCGAATTCGGCATTCTGATTGATCTCGAAGGAGATGTTGATGATCGCGCCTCTGTAATCCGCCTTTGCCTTGCGATCCTCGTTTCTATCGATGATCCATTTCATGGCAGCGATCACTGCATCCGTGCTAGGATCTCCGTTCTCGCCCATGACCTGACAATTGATGAGATTTGGCTTCTTCGCTGCGCCATATTTGGCACTACCGACAAAGGCTGCAACTGTAGTTCCATGGTTCTTCTTGTCGTCAAGGCCAGTCTTCTTGCCGTCAGTACCGGGCCCAGTGAAGTCCATTTCATCGGTGATAAGGTCCTTGATCGGATCGATCTTGCTGACGCCACTGTCGATGATGTACACATCGACACCTTTACCGCTGTCGGCCAGATATTCGTAGTTCATGGCAGGAGGATCACGTTTCTCTTCCGAGAGGTAGGCCAATCCCCAGCCAACATCCTGGTCGACTGCTCGACGTCTGATCGTCGTAGCCGGGACATTCGTGACGAAGGGACTGTCAACGTCCTGAGCGCGATGGATCGTTGGTGCCGAGACAATAGCACCGGAGACAACCGCATTGTTGTAGACAGCGGTATAATTGGCTCCAGCTGTGTACGCGGCTGGCAGATGTTGATGGGCGAGTGCACCAGTCGGATATGCTACTACCCTAGTCACCAGTGGAGTGGATGTACATCGGAGAGCTAGCAAAGAGATCGCGCTGATCCAGGTGGCCGGCATCTTTTGTACGAGATGCATGGTAGCGGCTTTAGTCGCGTCTCGTCGATGATCGTATACCGGCTTGTTGTCGCGTTTCGTCGTTGATTGCGAAGGGTTCAGAGAGATGAAGCCTCGTGACGGGCAAGAGCTGACTTGAAGGCAGATCGGATCGAGATGATTGTATGCTATTGGATTGAAGAGGAGAGGATTGACAATGAGCTTCCTGACACATACCTGTTAGGGATATGGTAGGAGACTACTTATATCGCTGCCCGCTCAGACGGCGTGGAGCACTGCGTTAGAGGCAGTACTGGAATAGCTGACTGCGGCTTGTCCTTGCCGCCATAGCGGCAGAGGTGGCGGAGTGCGAAGGGTGCCTATGTCAAAGACCGGCTTCCAGACCATGACATCCAACGAATATCCTACTATCTGTCAGTGCTGCATACCATTCATTGACTTCGCCATGTAGAGACAAAAGCGTCTAGGCAAGGGTGCGGCGCGGAGAATGTATTTCGGCCGATCGACTGCTGAAACATGAGTTCCGGCGGTAAAATATGGCCGCAGTCTGCACCTGTGAGGCACAACATTTCTTAGCGCTTAACGTTCCTGCTTCGAAGGCTTGGCACCGGCGGCTACGAGACAGTCGATTGAGTGCAATGCCGCAGCGGACGTCTCGATTCCAGCATGATCGCTCGGTGAAATGCCTTGAGTGGTATTGCGGTGTAGGTGGCACAGACTATATGCCATATGTCTTGATTCTTCAGACATCGGAGAAAGGGTCTCCCGGGAGCAGCAGGCTCGAGTGTATAGGTGGGAATACTGTAGCTTGATGCTATAGCGTAATGTACCTACTGTATGTCTGTCCTGAGTCTGGCGTTGTCACCAGTGAGGATGCATTCGATTACATCGCCTCCAGTGAGACCGCATCCCGTGAGTGAGGTCGCGTCCAGTGAGTCGACATTCAGTGAGTTCGCGTTCAGTGAGTTGGAGCACAATGAGCTCGCACCTAGTGAAAGCACGCCAGTGAGTCCGCATATGTCCGGTGAGTCCATGACGGATGAGTCTGCATCGAGTGAGCCTGCATCGGATGAGCCCATGTCGAGCGAGCCAACATCGAGTGAGCAAATATTCGCTGAGCCCATACTCGATCGCTCCACGCTCAGTGAACACGGACCCAGTCATCTGTCGCGCAGTGAGTCCGCGTCCATTGAGTCCATGTTTATTTCATCCGCAACATTGAGTCCGCGCTGTGTGAGTCCACGACGAGTGAAGTTGCGTTCATCAAGCCTGCATCCCGTGAATCCGCGTCTAGTAAGACTCGTCCGAATGAGTCTCCGTCCAGTGAGTTCAGGTCGTGCGAGCCAGCTTGAAGTGAGTCCCTTTCGCTGTGGAAGGTGAGATGTCAAATGCTTGCATACCTTCTAGTCCTGAAATGCGCTTTGTTAGCATTGGTGTCGATGAATGCGTTTCAGAGATCAATTGTGCCGGGCTACTAAGCAATAGAACTCCTTGTTGTACTGTATATATATAAGGTACCGCCTGTTCGGCTTCCTCAATGACCTCCCGTTGTTGGCAACTAAACCCCAAAAAGTCAGTATTGTTCAAGATCGCGTAAATATAGTAGGCGCGGCACTTACACCTAGATAGACCTTAAAGCTATCATAGATTAACCATTGGAAGCCGGTCAAAGTTCCTATCATCAACACGCGCACCGGCAAACCGTTCCACAAGCCCGCAAACCCAATCTTGCCGTAGATCCTACTTATCGCCTTGCCCGCTGTCTCACCAGGTTGTCTGTCGGCATTGAGTTTCGAGACCATGACATCGGCCGGATGGCTCACAACCGCACACCCGATACCCGCGATGTAGCCACCCAAGAACGAGACACCGGTTTGTTGGATCGTGGAGAAGGATTCTTTGGGCTTGCCAAGCGTCTTGTAGATTTGCACTACCACCGCTTCGAAAGATGCGAATTTGACCATGGTGTAGGGAATCTGGCGCGCCCAGAGCGGGTAGAGACCTTTGTACAGGCCGGCGTAGCCTTCTTTCGAGACGATCTTGGACCAGCCTTGTCGGAGGTTTGGGGCGAACGGAGGGAGGGTCGTTTGCATGCGAACTTTGATCGCTTCGAAAGGGCCTGGGGCGCTGTCAGTGCATGGTTGGGCTGTTTGTCGTGGAATTTGACTTACAGAGGAAGAGATCTGCGATCGCCTCAGCAGTGGCTGAAGCGCCCAGGTAGACCACCGTCTTTGGCGCATTGGGAAAGAGCTTCTCGCCATAGGCGTACTTGAAAACCTCGTATGCTGTTTCGTAGTCAGCATTTCCCGCTATTCTTCCCGTCTCAGCCCTCTCGAAACAACTTCACTTACCTCCATATTTCCCGGCACCCTGGAACGAGTATCCCACGAACGTCGGCGCCCAGCCGAAGAAGACGCCTCGAAGCCCCTCCTTAGCAGCTATCGACCTCCATGCCCCGATGTTCGACTTGTAGATGCTCGGATCGACTTGGCGACGGCATTTTACCAGATCGAGCGGAGTGACTGCTGTGTGGGTGGGTCCGCAGGCTAGATTCGTTGTCAGCTCAAGTCTGGAGTGTGGTAGCTGCAGCGTAGCGTGTACCAATGATACCTCCTAGCGTGCAAGCGCCGAAGTACGTCCCGCTGAAGAGCTCGATCTTCTTCTGGGGTTTGAGTGTCGACGCCATTGCTCAGTACAGGACGGGTGTAGCGTAGGTAGTAGGTATCCGGACTCGTTCTGGAGGTCCACTGGCACTGATTCTCAGTCACGTCTCGCTACCTAACACTGAGCTCCTTTGCTGCAGTCTCGCAATCCCAAGCTCTTTGCCCTGACACAGTCGACCCAACGGAACGCCCTGAAGCACGCGCGACGACAATAACTTATACAGCACGGGTAAGATCGTGACAGGGAATAGAGAAAGTGAATTGTACCTGAACCTCAACCCAAGCAAGTCGCAAGCTATCCGCGAGCTCCCGCTATCGCCGACGCCAACAAAAGATGGCTGGTGAGGGAGCAAGCTTGCTTGCCGCAGTGCCATTGAGGAACGTCATCCGGCACGCTTCCGCTGACTAAAACGGCTTATCGCAAAGCTTAATTCAGGGCCAAAATTCGAGTTGCTCACGTGACATGCGGCAGACACGCGGTCGGGTAGCTCGAAGATTACTCGGTGAAGCAAAAGCCGCCAATGTACACAGACTAATACACGCTCACGAAAGACCCTCTCGCGCCAAGCACCACTGCAATGCCCTCCCCAATCCTCTCCCCGGACTGCGTTCCCTCGACGCAGTTGACTTCGATCCAGCTCAAGTCTGCGCCGGCGACTTAGGTACTTGCACCGGCCTCTCCGGATAGTAGAAGTTCTCCTCCGGCACGCGTCCCCTCAAGAACTGCGGCTCACTGCCCCGGACATAGATATCCTCAAACAGCACCTCCGGCGTCGCCTCAGGCGCCTCCATCTTCTCCGCAATAGCCACCTCAGCGTCAACAAAAGCCCTGGCCTCCTTATCAATACCCTTCAGCTCCTCCTCGGTCGTGACGCCCCAGTCCATGAGCTTCAGCTTCAAGCCAGCGATCGGGTCCTGCGTGGATCGCATACGCTGGATCTCCTCACGCGTGCGGTACGTGGTGCCGGGATCGGACATGGAGTGGCCGCCGTAGCGGTAGGTGACGTATTCGTAGACCAAGGGGCCGCGACCTGAGGCGCAGTATTCTTTGCCGTATTGGACTGCGGCTTTGACGGCGAGGATATCCATGCCGTTGATCTTGAGGCCCGGGATGTATTGGCCGCGCTTGTAGTAGTCTGTCAGGGCGGAGGAGCGGGCGGCGGAGGTACCCATGCCGTATTTGTTGTCTGTAACTTGTTAGCAGAGACCTGATTGGGGTGTTGGGAGCGTATACGCACTCTCGCAGCCGAAGATGATGGGAAGGTCCCAAAGCTTCGCCATGTTAAACGCCTCGAACACCTGACCCTGGTTGCTCGCACCATCACCGTACAAGCTGAGCGTGACATTCTTCTTGCCCTCGTACTTGTTCGCGAACGCAATGCCAGCGCCGACAGGCACCTGCGCACCGACGATCCCGTTACCGCCGTAGAAGCCAGTTGCGAACATGTGCATAGACCCTCCCTTGCCGTAAGCAATACCCTCACGACGCCCAAGCAGCTCGCCAATGATAGACCTCACAGTGCCGCCTCGCATCATAGCAAAACCATGGCAGCGATACGCAGTAATAACATGGTCCTGCTTCGTGATCGCGTGCTCAATGCCCACAGCCACAGCCTCCTGTCCAGTAGACAAGTGACAGAAACCCCGGATCTTCTTCTCCTTGTACAAACGATCGGCAGCCATCTCCATGCGCCGCACGGCGACCATGTCGTAGTACATCTGCTTCAGCTCCTTCTTGGTCGTCTCCATGGTGTAGGGCGGCGGGTCTAGCTCGTAGGTCTCGAATGCCTCGTCTGAGAGCCGCACTGTGAAGGGCTTCTCGTCCTCTTCGGGGACATCACTTTTGTCGACATGGCTGCTCGCTGCGTCCGTGGTCACAGTTCGGAGTGCGGGTGTGAAGGTCTGGCGTGGGAGGAAGGTGGCACGTCGGACGGGTGCTGTGAACGCACGAGGCGCGATGCGGGAGAACATCGTTGGAGGAGGGAGATGTGCTGTCGAGGTGCAGAGAGAATGCAAGAGTGAGCTTCGATCTAATGTTGGGAAGCTCGACGCGGAAGATCGGATTTCGGCCCGTTAGGGAATGAGCCGGAGCTGCATTTAGATCTTCCGATCTTATGCCTGAGGCATTTTCCCCAAACATGTGCGCCGGCGCTTTCGTGCTCTCCTGGACTAGAACATCTCCTGCCCCAATTAATTTCAAGTCATGAAGTCGAAATCACCAATGACGCGACATGACATGGGAGCTCAAGCTCGCAAACATGCAATAGTCAGTCTATCATGCGTAAACACCAGACCTCCCTCCCCATCCCTCTCAACATGAGTACCATCCCACAAATGCACATCCTTCAGAACGCCCTGCCCACATCAATGCATTACTCCATCGCCCCCATTCTTTCAATGCATATGCCTCTTAATCTCCATCAGCATCGCCTCGTCGCTCATAGCCTCATCAGTCACTCAAAGAGCACCTCCAGCGCCATGCTAAACGAGCGCAAATCCCACAGCTACACTCATACCGTCAATCCAAAGTTCAGCTTGTCATGTGCTACCGCTCGCCTTGGACGCTATTTCGTCACTCATCACCGCCTCGACGTCCATCAAGTCCTCGTACCGCGGCCGTTCCCCGAACATAGGCTCCACGTACGGTCTTGGTGCTGTGTCGCTGAGTCCAGCCCACCTTCCCGCGGCAAGTAAAGTAGGACTTTCTGGGGGCGGCGCGAAGTTCCAGACCTCCATTACAGTGCGCCCGTTGCGGCTAGCGAGGACGACGGCTTTCTCCTCCTCGAACACGACTCGCCAGACCGCTTCCGCAGGCGCACCCAACTCCCGGACGAGACGACCGGATGCGAGATCCCAGACCTTCACGCGCCCGTCAGAGCCACCACTCACAATCCGCACGTCGTCGAATTGCAGGGAGGTGACGCTGTTGTCGTGTGCTGCGAGGCGGTGGATCGCAGAGTAAGTCTCCAGACTCCAGACACGCACGCTTCCGTCTGAGCCGCCGGTTACGAGTGTCTCGCCGCGGAGCTGGAGTTGGCCAACCAGGGATGTATGGCCTTGGAGTTGCGCTAAGCAGCGTCCGGTATTAGGATCCCAGACACGGACAGAGGTGTCCAGGCTGCCAGTGGCTACTCGTCGACCGTCGAAGGCAATGGCGTAGATTTGGCTGAAGTGGCCTTGTAGCGTGCGTAAGCAGCGGCCTTCGCTGATGCTCCATATCCTTGCCGTCGTGTCATATGATCCCGAGACGACAAGGTCGCCGGAGATGTCCAAACAGCGGACGCTAGCCTGATGACCCACGAGGACATGCCTGCAATGCCCCTTAGTGATATCCCAGATTCTCAGCGTGGTATCGCGGGATCCGGAGATGGCGAGATCGGACTGTCCTGGTCCGCGACCGGGGCAAATCTTCAGGCACCGGACTGTGGATGTGTGGCCGCGGAGCGTGTAGACTGCCTGCCCGGTGTTCAAGTCCCAGACACGGACGTCGCGGTCGCAGCCACCCGAGACTAGAGTGTCGCCAAAGGGCGCCGTGGCCCATACACCCATTACATGCCCTTGCAAGCAACGGAGGTGCTCGCCAAGCAGACTGAAGACGTGGATCTTGGCGTTGTCGAGGGCGACGATGATGAAGCTTGTGGTCATGTGGAGGGATGTGACGACGCCTTGGTCAGGCGTGATAGTGTGACTTGATGTGAGGCCGCCTGACTTCCATGCCTTGGAGATGAGATGGCGGTGCTTGTAGTGTGCACGGTAACTCATGGCTGCTGGGCGCGGGCCCGCACGCTTGCTGCTGCTTCGCAATGTGAGTGTTGGTGGGAGTGCGTTCAGTCCAGCGCCCATCGACATATGTCTTGTCAAGTCTGGCGCACTCGAGGATAGAGGAGCCAATGCGGGGAAGTCTGTCGGGCTGAAACGCGCTCCATAGGGGTGGCTCTGCAGTGTTTGTGGGTAGACTGTAGGCGAGCTGGGTCTCGAACCACGCCAAGATGATGGTCGTGGTTTGGGGTGTTGAAGGATGTCGTCGCTCATTCGTCTGTATGCGTGCTTCTCGCACAAGCTCTTCCACGCCATGTCGTCACCGACAAGCTCTTTCCATCTTCTGCTCACTTGGCTGCTGCGAGCTAGCGTTGTGGCATCGTCAACGAATGTCAATATTCGCAAGCACAGCTCGTTTGGCAAGGACGAGAACGGGTCTCTCTTGAGTCGCGGCGCAACGAATTGCGCTACCCAGCCAAGCGTCGGCCCATCACACATGTTCAACAGTTCTCCCAGCATCCTCTGCTTCGCCTCATTGTCGAAGTCTGCGAACGTCGCACGCATGTGTCTGTATCCAAACATACTCGCGCTCTCTCCACTCGCATGATCGGCAAGCGAAATCGAGTCCTCCATGTCCACCTCCCCGATATCTTCGGTGACGCCCGCTGTACTCCAGTCAGGCTGCCCTTGTAGCGGTCTCGGACTCGGCGCGGGTGTGGGAGGACTCGCTGGTGCGGATGGCAGTGTGTTGCCTGGGATGACGCTCGGGTTCGAAGGGATGGGTATAGGCATTGTAGGCTCTGAGGGAGAGGTGGTGATTTGTCTAGGTCTTGGATGTCCGACTGCCGCTTTGCCATGATGTCGAGACTCATAGAAGCGATTCGCCCTGCTGTGTATTTGCGAAGGCATTCGGGTGAGAGCGGCGGATTCATCGTCGGTGGGTGTTGCGTAGTCCATCAGGCTTGACGAGGGTCGGCGTGTCGCCCAGGCCTCGTCGGCCATGCTGTGCTGGGTGATGGTGTGCCCTGACTCTCGCCCTTTCTCACGAAGCACCCTTTGGATTTCTGGCTTTGTTCACACTGATCGATCGCAAAGGCCAATCGCTGATATCGCGGTGAAGCGCTCAGATGGATGATGGGCTTCCGTTGGCGTCGCTGAAGTGTTTGCTTGCCGCAAGCCTGATCGGAGCGGCTGTATTACACTCGTCTACCGATTTGAAACTCCAGTGATGAATCTGTGGTCTGGCCCTTCAACGCCGATCGCAGAAGATCGGCCTCTCCACAGGGTAGCGCGAACGGCCTCCCCTCTTCGGACCCGCTCTTGATGTTGGAGAAACGGCGCAAGATTTGTATGAGTCTAGGCGAGAGCAAAGTTAGTGGCCAAGACAACGAATTGAATGTCAAGCAATGTGTGAAGCAGCGGAGAGGAGCAGCAGTGTGTGGCAGCAGAGCGAGGATGTCGTGCTTGGTGCTGCGAAGACTCGCTGTCTGCATGACCTGGAATCGCCTTACTCAGCTCCCGCCCAACCTTAACGTTAATCGTAAGGGTCCGTCTCTACAGTATGCGATGCTGACGCGATTTCTTCCTTTCTCTTCCACGATCATCAACCATGAGACGTTTGAACTACTTTGCCACTCAGTGGAATATCATGCACTCCTCTACCCAAAACCTGGTGCAGCTGACAAGACCCTGATGAGCACCGCAGCTGATGAGCCGTGCACGTGGCGTGCGACTTTGAACGCCCTCACAACGCTAGCAGATGCCGCTTTCGTCAGATGCGCCTTCAGTCGATAGTGGTGTGGAGAAGTAGTACAACCTCGTCCTGCTTCGCACAGTGTCTTGGACACCATCGATGAACACAACAGCCAGGATACCTCCACTTCGCGTCATGGACGAGCGTAGCCTGTCGTCGAGCCGCATTGCAATATTAACGATGGCTTTACGGCCTCGACGATCGTCTTGTTGTTACTGATGAACAAAGGAACCCCTCTCGATCATGGTCCCGTCCATCTGCAAAAAGCTCCAGAGGCGTCACAGGCCATCATCCAACATCCATTGGCAGAGTTTCCTCTCACTCACAATATAAGCATTTATGTACCGGGTCAGAGCATTCGTCATACTAAAACTGGCATGGTTTCACACCACTGTACAGACACTGGCATTGGAACGGATGCCGTAGTAAGTCGCGACGCCCAGGTAATCTGCTTTTCTCTGTCTCACGTCCCTCGCAATTCTCTCATTCGTCCAGATAGCCTCACTGACGGCCGTCTCCAATGGAGCACCGGCAAGGTGTGGATCTACAGCATATTTGATCATGTGTGCGCGAAGTCCGCGATACTGCAAAGTTGGGTGAGGGAGAGTCCAACGCAGGTGGCGTGGCTATCGACACGACCTTCATCAGGAGCTATGCCATACGATGATACTGCCAGGTATCACGTCCGCTACGCGATCGAAATGGCGCGAGCAACGATTCTGGAGCAAAAGCATATTAATCCAGCGCTGCTTCCGGCGAATTACTGCAGCGAACAATGAATAGGATGTATGCGCAACAACTCGAAAATATGCGCTTTGTTCATGCAATGGCACCAGACGGACCGCCTACTCGGTGTTTGCATTCGACGAGCCTCGAGCGCGTCGGCAGAGCACACCTCCACAACCGCCAGTATGTGCATCGACATCGAGAATGGCCTTTGCGACCACTTCACCATCTCGCCCCGAGCTGGCTGCGACTGCCAAAATGGCTTCACCCTGACGGCCCTGCAAGGCAAATGCCTCGCCTGCCAGCAACGTCAGCGGACCCGCCATGACGACCCCGAGCCCGTCCGCGAGCATACTCTCTTCAAGCGTTGCATACTCTCTTCAAGCGTCCTCGTCAAAGCTCTACGACCAACAGCGTCCAAGTCGGCGCCTGGACGATTCGTCGCCCGACAATGCGAAGCGAAGTGACTACCCTGATCTCCCTCGCGCCAGTGGAGATCGCTCTACCGCATCACTGGATCCCAGCACCCGACGCTTACACCTGGCGAGGTCGTCAAGGAGACGGCTATGTCTCGGCAGGCGCGTTCGGTGGGCCAAACTATCGCGAGCCGGTTCTTCTAGGCTACAAAGACGCGACCTATTTCGCTCGCAAGAACGCGGCTGGTGGCGGGGAGATCCTGCTCCTCGGGTTCGGGGACAGCTATGTCTGGTCTAATCGCGGTAACGACGTTCTACAAGTCCGATGGACCGATATCAGGAGTGTGTACTGCAGTCTGCCCAACCAGCGTGTACGTGACGACGAGACAGGTGAGTGGTTCGCCGCCGAGGAGGCGGAGGAAGACGACTTCGAGTATCCGGATGAGTCCAGCAATTCGGAAGTCTCCTCCGGCCTCGAAGAAGAGCGTCGCCAATACCTCGAAGATCACGGTGACCCGCACCACGCCGAACACGGCACTCCTTCCGATTCTGACTCCGCCCCACCGAGTGTCCATGAGGACGACTTAGATAACCTCTGGCGTCTCGCCGAGCGGGGACCAGCACAACGCGCGCGTTTGATGGAGATCTACCGCGCCATGCACGCCCGAGTTGAGTTCTACGAGGCAGTGGCAGGCCTACCTAGTGACGAGTTGGAGCCTGCGATCCGCGCGTGGCGCAACGAGCACTCTGAGCATGATCACTCTGATGCCCTTGCGCTTAGCACTGGGGCGTGGCTTGGGCGTGTTATGAACGAAGTCGCGTATCTGGAGCGGAGGCGGGGACCGGCGATGGAGGAGGAGGAGGAGGAGGAGGAGGAGGAGGA